>JASJET010000219.1:600000-1153447 GCA_034092305.1 Diaprepes abbreviatus
GAGATTTCTTGCTTATAGATAATCAGAATAACTTTATTATTTTTCATTGCACAGACTTATTAGGTGGACTGAAAAGTTGCAGCCAAGACAAACATTTTTTTTTTAAATCATATCTCTGTTTTTTATAAACATTAAAAGTCGAAATTTTCACAGATTTCAAACGAGGACCTATCACACAGTTGACAAGGATTCGAAAGAATCGAAACCTATATATATATATATATATATATATATATATATATATATATATACATATATATTTTGATATAAGTTCGTTGGATCACTTTTAATATTTTTTTATGTATTTTCGTCCTTTAGTAAGTTGTTCATTTTTGTCTCGTAATCTGCCTTGTTCATAACTAAAAATAATACCTTCATAAAAAAATTGCTCAATGTAAAAGAACTAACTGAAAAAGATGCAAAAAGGCTAACCATTCACAATGCTATTCCACCAAAAATATACGGCCTACCAAAATTACATAAACAAAATATACCACTAAGACCTATTGTTTCTTGTATACAATCGCCATTCTATAGTTTATCAAAATTCTTATCAGATTACATTTCAAATATTACAGGCAAAAACGATTTTTTTATTAAAGATTCATTCGCTTTTAAAAAAATTATTGATAAAGTAAACCTACCTGAAAATTACAGACTCATTTCGCTAGATGTTATATCTTTGTATACAAACATACCAAATCAACGTGTCCACACTATTTTAGCAGAAAAATGGGAAATTTTAAAAAAACATACAACGCTATCAAAAAATAATTTTATGGATGCTGTTGGCCTCGTTCTTAATACAAATTATTTTCAGTACGAAAATACCTTTTATAAACAACTCGATGGATGTGCTATGGGATCACCAATTTCATCTACCATTGCTCAGCTAGTAATGGAATATTTAGAGGAAAAAGTCTTAGAAAAATTAAATTTTAATATAATATTTTTCAAACGTTTTGTCGATGATTGCATAGCAGCCGTACCACAAAATAATATAAATGAAATTCTCCAAGAGTTTAACAGTTTCAATGAAAAATTACAGTTCACATCCGAAACAGAGAATAATAATAAAATAAATTTTCTAGATATGACACTTATACGCAGAAAAAACAAAATTTTAACTGAATGGTACACCAAACCAACTTGGTCAGGTAGATATCTAAACTATTTCTCTAATCATTCAAAAACTCAAAAAAACAGCGTTATAATCGGTCTATCTGATCGTGCTATCTCCCTAACATCTCCAGAATTCCGACCAAAAATACTTCAAAAAGTAAAAGAGACACTAATAAATAATAATTTCAACGAAAAGACTATCACCAAAATAATTGATAAACGAACATATAAGTTTTATAACAACGTAAAAACAAAAAACATAGAACATAAACAGCAGAAATATGTGGCATTACCTTACACTAGTGAGCTGTCAGAAAAAATAAAATACATTTTAAAAAAGCATGATATTATCGTATGCCACAGGTCACATAATAAATTAAATACATTATTTACAAATTTAAAAAGTAAAACTCCTCTAATGAATAAATCAAATATAATATATTCGATCCCTTGCACAAATTGTCCCAAAAAATATATAGGCATGACGAGCCAATTACTGAAGAACAGATTAAATGGCCATAAATATACAAAAAACGCCTCAACAGCGTTAAACAAACACACACAGGACGAAAAACACACTTTTGATTATAACAGTACCATTATAAAAAACAAAGATATGAATTACCAAAAATTACAGATAAAGGAAATGATTGAAATTAAAAAAGATAAAAACACTGTTAACGACAGAACAGATATAGGAAATTTGAGCCACATTTACGCAAACCTAATTTAAACAAAACTATAAAGTATTCGATCCGGTCAAATAAGAATCAAAAATAGAATATCCTCTTAAACATAAAACCAAACATATACCTTATTTGTTTTTTTTATACACATTGTAAAATATAAAAAATATTTAAAAAAATAAAACACATTCGCATTCCACGTATCCTCAGTAAACGATGAAAATTTAAAGTTTATTTAGAAACAGAACAGCAAAATGTCAAGGTATGTACTGGTAAAATTAAATATTTTAAAAATGTTTTAAAGTTTTTGACTACTGTTTTTAAGTGTCTTGTTTGTTTTCCAAAATGTGTAAAATATGTTTTTTTATATTGATGTAATTTAATTATATATTTTTTTAAGAAAGAATTTTGAAAATGCCTTGAATAAAGGGCGAAACGTCAATCGTTTTGTGTTTTATTAATTATAGAACCTAAACCCAAGAAAATACAAAATTAAGAAAAATGATATAATCTATGGTTCAAGAATCAAGAAAATAAATAAATATATATATATATATATATATATATATATTCTATATTTTATTCTGTCTCTTTTTTTTTAACTTTAACATGTGTCAAGTAATGTAGAGTTTTACATTGGTACATATATTATTTTACTTTTCTGAATTCAGTTTTTTTTTACTAAAAGCTTTTAACATAATATCTTTACATGTTACTCTTAAAATTTAATGACGTGGAAGATCGGTAAAAAATTTTCGATTGTTTTTTTCCTTGTTCACGGGCAAAAAAAGTGACATGAAATATTCAATTGGTTTTTATTGATTTTTATCTTGATAATCAAAATGTCTATTGTTTTAATTACCAACGAAAACACTCTTATCTGTTGATTTTCGATAATAATAAGATCTTTAAACTGTTTTCGATTGTTTTCAGTTTGTCTCCAAGCAGATTATGTATTTTGATAAATTTTAATTCTAAGAAAATCATATAAGCACTGGACGCTTGAAACATAAGAGGTTTTCTTAAGAATAATATCAATCTTAATTTAGAATATGATCTATTTGGTTATTTAAGTCCATTAAAATTATCTAAACTATAAGGGTTTCAAAGTATATTGATTGATTGATTGATATAGCAGGTCAGGGTTGCGAAACCCTTACAGTGAAGGCTAGTGACTTACTCTGTCTCTTGTTTTATGTGAATAAGGTAACCAGCCTTAATCAAGTTCACTAATTTGTTTTTGGGATATAAACCTTTTGGTTTAATTGATTCTTGAAGGTGTCTCCAGTAAGTTGAAGCTTCGAATTCTAAGCTGATATGTGAGGCTGTTTTATCCCCTTCGCCATGTAGTCTATAAGTGGATTCTTTATTATGAATACCTATTGTGTGTAGATGTTTCTTTAAGCTGCACTGACCGGTTATTAGTTCTGTTACCCACCTAATAAGTTGTTTACTTAAACGAAGGATTTCTCAGTATAGTTTTTCGGAAGATTTGTTCAGTTTGTTGTTCATGTAGCCTGCAATGCGGTTCCAGTGGGTGTGGTGTACCACCCACAAATAGTGCCTTAGTATTTCCAAATATTGGTTCCAGTTCAAGAAATGTAGTAGAAGACCCTTGTCTTGAAAGTTGGTCCGCTTTTTCATTGTCCAGGATGTCCTTGTGTCCTGGTACATACTCAAGTATCACCTTGCTGTATTTTGTCGGAGCACTACGGTTTTCAAGACGATCGCAAACCTGTTATTTCAGCGCTGCCCGACTATATGAGGTAATAAGAACGGTCCTGTTCCTGTAAACCCTAGTCACAATTGCTCGAAGACAAGTATCCATACAATGTATTTCCGCATGAAATACCATGGTGTGCTGTATGTGATTGATGTCGTCCTAACCTGACTTCCAGTTAGTCTGCATGGTGCAGAATTTATTAAAGAATTTATTCTTAGTATGGTCTCACTGCTCAACTTCAACAATGAGTGGCTGGTGTGTCCGAGGACAGGTCCATTTCATCAAACCTTGTTTTGTTCCAGCCTGTGTCCTCCACCCTCACCTTAGTCTTGATTAGGAGGAGAGAGATTTAGAAAGATTTCCATAAATGCTGTCGGGATATTTCTCATGGCTCCCGTGATCTACAGACAGGCTTTGAAGTTTGGAGAGCTCCAAAAGGGCCCGCTTCTTGGTGATTCTTGTTCACTATACAACCAAGCCATAAGTTATCCTGGGTTTTACCGCTGCAGTGTACAACCAGTTGAGTTTTATTTCTCACATCTTACACACATCTTTGCTGCTATGATAGCCATTTTACCCTTGAAGTTAGTGGGATTATAACTAAGTACTCCTGCAACTAGGATTATAACTAGGTACTTAACCTCCAAGCTCATCTACAGTTGTGTATTAATAAGAGTTAGCGGACTTAGTTATCCAAGTTCTTTTAGTAAAGAGTATGAATATAGATTTTTCAGAATTAACCATAAGGTGTTCCTTAGTATACTACTCCTCCGCCATAGTTAGAGCTTTTTGCATGAGTTCTAATAATGTTTTGACATGGTTCTCTATGATAAGTGTGGTTAGATCGTCACCATACCACTGGGTATAATATCCTTGGTTATTGAGGTTTACCAGAAATTCATCGACCACCAGATCGAGCTGGAATAATGTTACGGTTTATAATGAAATCCAATTATTATGTCTGTTTTTCTTTAACTGAATTTACATTCTTTACATAAACATTATAACCAAATATGAACTGTATCTTTTTAACCATAATTCATCGACTAGGTAGTAGTAAGTCCTATTATATCTTGATAGAGGTGGAAAAATGAAGGATTGCGCGGGGTTACCACCTTTTGAAAGTTCTAAAACCTACAAATTGGAAGGTTTGCACATTTTTACATGTATGGCCAAACCTTGTCCAAATATTATAACAGGATTTAATGAGATACATTTTTTTTTAATAAACTTTATAAATACTAAGTTTAGGCAGTAATTTTAATTTGTTACTTAATGAGCTGAATTCTTTGCAGAACAATTACTGGGGGTAGAAAAAGCTACATTTTATCTTGTGACCTTACGGTGAGCTCTAGAATACATGCAAAATACTGACAACATAGAATTTCAGCGATAGAATTTTAAAAGTTATGATGACATTAAATAATCTCTGTATGTCTTATCGGTACATGTACACCAAAAGAAATACCATTAAAATTCTACGAAATCTTTCAATCTGAGATTGATAAATTACCTGACAATGAAAAAATCGTTTATCTTAGTGGATCTAAATGTTAGAATGTGGAATGAAGTGGTAGATGGAGTGCAACTAAAAGATACAAACGGTGTGATGGATGGAAATGGTGAAATGCTCACTCAATTCAGTGTACACAATGATCTAAGAATAAATAATACATATTTCCTAGATCAAGAATAGCATAAAGAACCCCACATTATTCTTATGGAAAAACGACTTCGGTTAAACTGGATGAATTTTTAATATGTTGTGTATTCCATTTCTCTGTTCAAATGTCTCAGTGGGCACAAATTTTCGAACGTTCAGAGTTTTGAGTTAAAGCTTACTAAAGTAAGAATTGTCGTGCATTTGAGGTGTATATGTCTATTATGATTAAAATGGCATTCTTACCTTTTAATTCTAGGGCTCAATATTTATCGATATCTAATATGTACAATTGATTGTCTTATTATGTCATCTTCATAGCAGGTCATTTGATGTCAGAGCGTCATAGCATTCACTTTAAATTAAATTGTGTTTCCTTGAGAGTCATCATAGATTTTAATATATGAAGCCGCGTCCACATTTGTAAAAATTTACGGTGTTTATGGTATACGGCACAAAATTTGTGCAAGAATATACAATTTATGCGAGTGTGGAACTGTTTACTACATTCAAATGCACGCATAAAATTTCGCAATATTCAACGCATGTGACCCGTAGCTTGTGTTCCATTGGGAAACAATTCGATCTATAAATGGAAAACTATATATTAGAAAATTTTGGCAGTATACTAATGTTAATGGGGGCAATCCGGCTAAAATATTTTCAAGATGGTGGGACTTCCTGTTATACCGGAAATATGGGTCAACTTGCTTATTTTAAATGGAATACCCTATATTTTATTCCATGTTTGGATTTTGTAAAAAATTCTAGACATATTTTGTGTATCATGTCCTATCTCTAAGTCTAAGCGTTTTTGACATATTTAAGTTTTATGTCAAAAATGACGTTTGCAGACCCTCAAATAATTATCAGTTTTTCCTATAAGGAAGCCTTTTTAACCGACTTCTAAAAGAAGGAGGTTCTCAATTCGTCGACTATGTATATTTTTTTTGTATGTACACCGATTACTCCGGAACGGCTGCACCGATTTGAATGAAATTTTTAACGTTACGTTCAGGAAGTTGCTGCGGTGGTCTCATATTTTTTTAGATGAAATTGGTGCAGTAAAATCCAATATGGCACTTACAATATGGCGGCCAACAAAATTAATTTTGTTCGATTTTCTCCAGAATTGATATGGAGGAATTTTCGGGGTTGTACCCAACGAATCTGAAATTATTTTTAAAAAATTTAAAATGGCGAACCCAATATGGCGTAAAAAAAAATTTAATTTTGTGCAATTTTCTCCAAAATTGGTACGGAAGAGATTTTTCGAGATCTCACATAACAAATCTTAAATTATTTTTAAAAAATTCAATATGGCGGATCCAATATAGCGGACAAAAAATTAATTTTTGTTCGATTTTCTTCAAAAATGGTATGGAAAAGTTTTCGAGGTCACACATAACGAATTCAAAATATTTTTAAAAAATTCGATATGGCGGATCTAATATGGCGGACAAAAAAAAATTTGTCCGATTTTCTCGAAAATTGGTACGAGGGAGTTTTCGGGGTCGCACATGACGAATCTAAAATTATTTTTAAAAAATTCAATATGGCGTATCTAATATGGTGGATAAACAATTAATTTTGTCCGATTTTTTTCAAAATGGATAGAGGGGAAGTTTTTGGGATAGCACATTACGAATCTGATTGATTTAATCTCTCGATTTTGTCTAAAGTAAGTATTGGGGGATTTTTGTTAGTATTAATTACGAAATTAAAATAATTTTTGATAAACTCAATCTGGAGGAATCAATATGGCGTCCTAAAAATTTTACATTTTTCGACTTTTTCCAAAACTGATATAGAGGATTTTTGAGGATGTAAATTATGAATTTAATAGTATTTTTCAGGATTCAATATGGCGAATGCAATTTAGCGCACTAAAGATTTTACATTCTTCGATTTTGTTCAAATGTGGAACTGAATGGTTTTTGAGGATGTAAATAGCGAATATAAAATTATTTTAAGAAAATCTAACATGTCAGATGCAATATGACAGTTTAGAAATTTTAAATTTCTTTATTTCATCTAAAATTGGTACTAGGGGGCTTTGAACGGTTTAGATTTAGATTAGATTAAGACTTTAAAATTATTTTTTTTGAAATTCAATATGGCGGATCTAATATGGTAGAAAGAAAATTTTACCTTATTCGCATTTTTTCAAATTAGGTACAAGAGGGCTGGGGGATGGCGTATTACGAATATGAAGTTAATTTTTAACAACTGTTAGGTTAATAACCCAAACAGCACAAATACGTCTTAAAGACGTCCATAAAACGTTTGATCTCAACATTCAGGACGTCTTATGGATGTCCATAAAAGACGAAAGACGTCCATAAGACGTTGTATAGACGTCTTATGTTACAAAAGGTAACGTTTTTAAGACATTTGCTTACAACGTCTTATGGACGTCCCTTCCCAACATTAAAACAACATATTCCACCAATAAAATTATGTACATTAAAAAGGGTCCCCTTAATTTTTTTGTTTGTCTTGTTTACAAAGTCAAACCGTAATTATTCAAAAATCCAAGAAATAACTTTAATTAAGAAAAAATCAAGAGCAAAATATACACTACCATTTTTAACCGACTTCTAAAAGAAGGAGGTTCTCAATTCGTCGACTATGTATTTTTTTTTTATGTATGTACACCGATTACTCCGGAACGGCTGCACCGATTTGAGTGAAATTTTTTACGTTATGTTCAGGAA
Organism: Diaprepes abbreviatus; assembly: GCA_034092305.1. Taxonomy (NCBI): domain Eukaryota; kingdom Metazoa; phylum Arthropoda; class Insecta; order Coleoptera; family Curculionidae; genus Diaprepes; species Diaprepes abbreviatus. Next base: position 607,909 of record JASJET010000219.1, read on the forward strand.
GTTGCTGCGGTGGTCCCATATTTTTTTAGATGAAATTGGTGCAGTAAAATCCAAGATGGCGCTTACAATATGGCGGCCAAAAAAATTAATTTTGTCCGATTTTCTCCAAAATTGGTATGGAGGAATTTCCGGGGTTGTACCCAACGAATCTAAAATTATTTTTAAAAAATTCAAAATGGCGGATCCAATATGGCAGACAAAAAAAATTAATTTGGTCCGATTTTCTCCAAAATTGGTGTGAGGGAGTTTTCGAGGTTACGTATAATGAATCTGATATTATTTTATGAAAATTCAATATGGCGGATCCAAGATGGCGGATGAAAAATCAATTTTGTTCGATTTTCACCAAAATTGGTACGAGGGAGTTTTCGTAGTCGCATATGACGAATCTAAAATAATTTTTAAAAATTTCAATATGGCAGATCTAATATGGCCGACAAAAGAATTAATTTTGTCCGATTTTCTCCAAAATTGGTACGGGGTAGTTTTCGGAGTCGCATATAACGAATCTAAAATAATTTTAAAAAAATTCAATATGGCGGATCCAATATGGCCGACAAAAGAAATAATTTTGTCCGATATTCTCCAAAATTGGTACGGTGGAGTTTTTGGGATCGCATATGACGAATCTAAAATAATTTTAGAAAAATTCAATTTGGCGGATTTAATATGACCGACAAAAAAATCGTTTTTGTCCGATTTTCTCCAAAATTGGTACGGGGGAGTTTTCAGAGTCGCATATCACAAATCTAAACTAATTTTAAAAAAATTCAATATGGCGGATCCAATATGGCGGATAAAAAATCAATTTTGTCCTTTTTTCTCCAAAATTGTTATGGGGAAGTTTTCGGGGCCTCACATAAAGAATCTGAAATTATTTTTAAAAACTCAATATGGCGGATTCAATGTGGCGGCCAAAAAAAATCAATTTTATCCGATTTTCACCAAAATTGGTACGGGAGAGTTTTCGGGGTCACACATGACGAATCTAAAATTATTGTTAAAAAATTCAATATTGCGTATCCAATATGGTGGATAAAAAATTTATTTATTTTCTTTAAATATCGATATTGCAAGGTTTTGGGGCCTATATTACCAATCTAATTTGAAATTTAAGATAGTGGATTTTCTATGACAGATTAAATATTCGTTTGACCTAATTTGATTGGTATTTGGAAAACTCTAAGAACTAAAGAATTTTTAGTGGTTCATTTTAGGGCGATTTACAACTTTGGATAAAATGGATACTTTTTTGCCAGTTTGGAGTCATTGCGAGGTACACTAACCTCGATTAGTACTTAGTTCAAATAATTTATGAATGTCATAATGAATTCTAAAACTAAAAATAGAAAAATAAAATTTTTATAAAGAAATTGAGCCGACTTCTAAAAGTGCGCTAAAAAGTGAAAAATAACCATAAATTTTTATATGAAATTAAACTTTTTGAAGTCGGCGCCAAATTATTTGTACACGAAATAGATAACTACTAATATATACAAATTATGGTAAGAAAGCAATTACAAATAAAGTATTTCTAATCTGTTTATGCAAATCACATTTTGTCAGGTATTAGTTTGGCGCCGACTTCAAAAAGTTCAATTTCATATAAAAATTTATGGTTATTTTTCACTTTTTAGCGCACTTTTAGAAGTCGGCTCAATTTTTTTATAAAAATTTTATAAATAACTACAAGTTCCGCATGAATAATTTGCTTTAAAAAATATGTTCAACATAATCTCTTTATACAAAAAAATACATAACTTAAGCATAATGTAATCTTTTTCTAATTTGAAATTTAAGAATTGAGGTAGAAAAGCAAATATTTTCAGAACTACTACTGTTCGAACTATAAGTGAACCTATCAAATTTAAGCCTTAGTTTATCCCTTCGATAAAATAACTCTAAAAAATAGACTGTCAACAAAATAAAAGTTTATTGAAATAAAAAGTACATAAATCTTTAAATAGTTTTAAAAACAAGAATTTTTATTTAGTCGAATAACAAATCTGGTCTGATGCCCTTTTCAGCCATGTTTGGATTGAAATTTCCTCATTCTTCCGACTTTTTGCCAGTCCTGTTGTCTCTGTAGATCCTAATAACAAACTCATTTTATTTTGTAGGATAGAGTTTATCATTTGTGGGAGTAAATTTTTTGATATTTTTGCGAATTTTTATAATTGTCCTCTACTATAGAATCGTGACTTATGCTATTTCAAGGTTAATATATATATATATAATAAAAGACAGAACTTACTCATAATAAGTCTCACCAAGTTGGAATCGTAGAACTTTCTTTTTCTTTTTCGTACTAATCAACTGTACATGGTAATTTTACAAGCTCACTTTACAAAGTCATAAATGCTCCGTACTGCCAGTTTTGAAATTTCTAAAACCTTAAAAAAAAATACTTCTTGTAATTAACAACTCTATTTTCTATGTTCTTTAAATATAAACCAATCATCAGGAACAAAATAAATCTTACAGGTTTCATTAGTGGAGCACTCCATAAACAAACATTTCGCCTTCCACTTCATTAGTAATATTTCTTGTAATATTTAGGACCGGGTCTGGATGAGCTGTGCAAGCCTTTTTCGCACAGATAATATTTTTGAAGATTTCATTTCATACTTCTAACATAGAGTTACTACAAAAATATAAAGGGCAAAGCATTCGGGAATTTCCTGTAACACGACCTATAAATAACGTTACTGTTTTTCCTAAGTATATATGATTCTCGATCTTACCTTAAGTATTACATAAACACGAATAAAAAAGATTTTTAGAGGCACATTGATAAATCAACTATTTTAATAAAATTCTTTCAAAAGCTAAATTTTCACAGTCGGCACCCCAACAACATTAAAAATGAATAACGACATGACGAAACACAAATACAAAACTGAAAAATAACAGTGACAGAAACAAATGGCGGGTTTTTTAAAGTTATAGTTTCGCTGGCATCATATTGTTATTGTTATCGGTACATCAAACAGTCTGTGACAAAAAGCACCAAAGTATTGGTAAAAAGATCACGCAAAAGTTCCATTAACCAAGGTCGTAGTGAGGCTACTAAAAATTTGTCGTTCAATCAAAAATTTTAACCTCAACTTGTATTCAGCTGAGCTCTGTGCGGCGTTGCAAACTTATTTATTACCCAACTGCGACAAAATCCACAGGGAAGGAAATGCTTTTTAGTTTTTATCAGCTAAATTATACACAACTGTATTTATTTTCATATAAAATGTAGTATGTAGACTTTGAAAAGATATCTTTAAGACGTTGTATATAGACGTCTTATGGAAGTCTTTAAAACAACATCTATAAGACGCTTTATTTATGTCTTAAGACGTTCAGACATAATCTGGATATAAAAACGACGTCTATAAGACGTCTAGTGCTGTCTGGGAAGATACAATATGAGAGACTAAAAATTTTACATTTTCCGGTTTTATATAAAATTGTTATTGGGACGTATACAAACTCAATATACAATATAAAATATATCGGGTTAAGAAATTTACGTCTCAAATTCTTTACATATCGATAATGGAAGGTTTTGAGGCCTATATCACCAATCTAAAATTAATTTGAAATAAAAGAAAGTGGATTTACTATGACAGACTAAATATTTGTTTGACACAATTTCATTGGTATTTGGAGAACTCTAAGAATCAAAGAATTTTTAGTGGTTCATTTTAAGGTGATTTACAATTCTGGATAAAATGGGTACTTTTTTGCCATCTTGGAGTCATTGCGAGGTACACTAACCTCGATTAGCACTTAGTTCAAATAATTTATGAATATCATAATGAATTCAAAACTAAAAATCGAAAAATAAAATTTTTATAAAAAAAAATCGAACCGACTTCTAAAAGTGAGCTAAAAAGTGAAAAATAAGTATAAATTTTTATGTAAAACTAAAATTTTTGAAGTCGGCGCCAAATTATTTTTAAATGAAATAAATATACAAATTATGGTAACAAAGCAATTACAAATAAAGTATTTTTAATCTGTTAATGCGAATCACATTTTGTCAGGTATTAGTTTGTCGCCGACTTCAAAAATTGCAATTTCAATATCAAAATTTATAGTTTTTTTTTTCACTTTTTAGCGCACTGTTAGAAGTCGGTTCAATTTTTTTATAAAAATTTTATTTTCAATTTTTTTGACGCCAAGAATTTTCTAAACAAAAGGCTAAGTTACACTAATATTAATTCTCTTTAAATCGTGCTTTAAATATAAGGACGGCCTTTTATTCAAAGTTTGTTATTTATCTTACATAACGAAAATATATTTTTTTTTTAATAAGAATAAGATAATACATTTTTTCGGAAAAATATGTAAATATAACAATGCTGGAGGTCGTTCGAAATTTATACAACTTTCCGTCCCGAACTGATGATCGGCAAAAGTCGCATGTGTTCAGGAATTCGCGATTAGCTTGTCAAATAGTTCGCCAAATTAGCAAATATTCAGAATGCCAACAGGGGCGGAATCAAGCCTCTTTCATTGGGGGAGGCGGTGATATCACAAAAGTACAGTATGACAAGTGAAAGCAAGTTGTCGACAGGGGGGGGGAGACGCCAGAAACATTCCCATTTCTAGTGTAAAAGGCAGGGTCGGGTCTATTTTCCTGAACTCAACGCTCTTGGGGGGGGGGTTACTGCAAGCAAAACAAGTTGTCAACGGAGGGGGGGGGGGAGCCAGCAGCATATACATTCCTAATATAAAAGGCAGAATCGGTTCTATTTTCCTGAACTCAAAGCTCTTGGAGAGGGTGATCGCAAGCATACACATTCCTATACTCTATTCAAGAACTAGAGAGAATAATAAAACTGTTACCGAAACCTCCAACCCATCTGCTCTAATGTCGCAGGTAACTAAGGACTGACATAAATCTAATTATATTTAAATGTTATAAGCTTTTATAAATTTACTGCAACAATAAAATTTCTAATAATTCAATTTAATTTCTGTCAGTGAGCAAAGTACACCTTACAGTGTATCTTTAGTGATTTACCTAACCTTGCGCTTGTTTTTATTTATTATTTGAGATTAATGAGATACCCAAAATATATGGCTTTCACCTCTATATTTATGCCAAAATCGTTCAACCATGGCATGTTTTCCTGAACGAAAAGCTTATTACGATGAATGTTTATTATGCCTTAAGATATCAATATCTAGATAATAATGTTAAAAGCTCTGTAGAGATGTGTTTCAACATGATAGGAGTTGGAAAATCTACTATGTACCGAATACTGAAGGAGAAAAAAAATACTGGAGTTGTTAATACTCCCAAGCCACATTCAATCACAGACAGGCGAAAAACCTCGTTGGAAGAGATGAAAATTGCAATAAACGGAGTTGTACATATATTTTATTATGAGAAGCAGGTCTAATTTTAACTGTAACATATAAAAACTAATTACATTTGAATCCCTTTTTACTGTTTAATTGTAATTCTGCAGATGATTTAAAAAATAAATAAACTGAAACGTCAAATGTCCTAAAAATGGTTTTAATTACGGACGATTTTTTTTTATATATATGTTAACTTTTCGTATTTTTGACAATGGGTATTTTGTAAGCATTTAAATTATAACTTAGAATTTGTTGAGAGAATAAGGGTATTTTTTAGTCTGAATGTGCCTAAAACGGTTCTTATGCCAAAATTAAAAATAATAAAAATACAGTTGTAACTTGTGTTAAATATCTCAAAATTATCTATATTTTCTAATGTATTTGAATTATTAAGAAATCATAAGAAATAAAATAATATTATAAAAACTTTTTATTTTAAGTTTATTATCGAAATAATATTCTATGCCATAAATACTTAGTGATAAAATAAACCTCCTTCCGACACCTATGACAGGGATTAAAATCCTTTTTAACACTTCACAACACAAATATCTACTATTTTCCAACCCAAATAGTCTATTATTATAGAATGCTATTTTTGATTATAAAATTTCTAACCTTATCCTATGAAAAATATATGTGTCTAACAGATTTTGCCAAAGACACCGGACTAAAGAACACAGGTAGTTTGTAAAGAAAAAAAAGGTAAAAAATGATTTATTACTCTCTCTCTCTCTCTCTCTCTCTCTCTCTCTCTCGTTCATGAACAAACTATAATATAAGAGGCAAAATCGTGTCTATTTTCCTAAACTTAAAGCTCTTGGGGGGGGGGGGCGATTGCCCCCCTCCCACCGCCCCCTTGGATCCGCGCCTGGGTGTCGGCTTATGTTGATGCAGGCAAATTCATGTTTTGTTTCGGTTTTGTCCTTATACGAACTTTGGTTAAACAGGATCAATAAGCATGTTATTAAGAAACCTTAAAATACGTTACAAAATTTCACTTTCGATTATAACAATCTTTTGCTTCTGAGGATTATGATATTGGGTCCTCTTGCCCACTTTTCCCCTAAATTATATCATATTTGTTATGCCAGAAGAGGAACTACTTGAAATTTGCACTCTATCAATATATTTATCTATTTATCACCACCCTTAATCAGAATATATAAGTTTTGATTTTAAGTTATGTTTATCAGTTTACTAAAGTTATTACAATAAATCAATTATTAAGTAACTAACATAATAATCACTATGAAAATAAATGTGATTGTTAGTCTTGCCTTAATGGCAGTGCTCTTCCAACAGGTAGGTAATTATATTTTTATATTTTGGTATTACTTACTTATTTAAAGATTTTAAACACTATTCAAGATTGACCAATAATTCTCGGACTTGCATTACTTTGTTTGTACGACTTTTCGATTAAGTTGCATTTATAAGTATTATTAAGAATAACCTGACGGTTTTGTTTTCAAGCTACTATTTAAACTTTGCTCAAGCGTGAAGTTTCATACACTTTAAAGATTTGAGAGGTTGCTAAGGATTAAACAAACCATTAGATAGTGCTGAACAACAAGAACCGCATTTTCTCTTCACAATATACTTACTCGAAATGCAGTACAATATATATATATATATATATATATATATATATATATATATATATATATATATATATAAACGATGCCAACTATCATTCAGAAAAATTTAAATTCATTATTCTAATTCGTATAAGTAATATTTCAGTAGAGATATGTGTCCTATATTTATTGCCACAAAGAAATCAGTATCTTCTATTCTAAATATATAAAGTTTTCTGCTTAGGAACGTTAATAAAGATAGTTTATTCTCTGTTTCTTTGAAATATACAGAGATTAAACTGTTTAACTCTTTCTTAAGGAACTTAGAAAAAGACAATTTGTCCAAGTACAAAAAGTATGAAATTATTATTATTTGAATTATTATTATACGTTCTTTTGGGATGCGCCATATATCAAATGACGAAAAAATGGTTAAGAACATACACACGTGAATTAAATGACTCTTGAAACTTTTTAGGGAGAATCCTCTGTAACCAAAACAATACTGACCCAAGTATTAGAAGGAATTAACAGCTTAAGTAAAACAATTGTAAATGACGCCAACGAATTCTTGATCGAAAAACTAAAGAACGAAACTCAAATTCAGGAATGGTCTGTGGATATACAAGTTAATGTAGTAAAAGGCATTGCCAACGCGGCTTTCTCAGTTGTAAACCTTTTGAAAAATATATCTATAATAGACGTGAAAGCACTAGATTGCATTGTTGATGCAGAACCAGCTCTATTAGATGCTCTTTCACAAGCTGCAAGTGATAATGGATGGTGCAATAACAGACTTGCGGCCAATCTTACCCGCGCTTTCCATAATGTGACTGAACACATGGTCGACAGGAACGTAGCCTTTAAGGACTATCTTTCTTCGTTCGAATCATGCATTTGGGGTGACGATATCTGTTTCACACAATACCTTAACAAAATAGTTGCTTACATCCAATCTGAATTTGGAGATGGTGATACTCTGGAACACGCACTTAAGGATGTCATCGGGGTTTACAAGATTATGTTTGGCCAAGATGTACCAGCTTGTAACAAGAAGTATCTATTTCCAGAAATTTTTGATGGTATCCATGCTGCATCTAAAAGTATTTATGAATGTATAAACTCTTAGATTTACTATTAGTTAATTTTTAATAAAATATATATAAAAATAGTAATAATTGTATTAATTATTTAATTATTTTTAGTTTTATTAACAGTATTTTAAAATTTACAAAAATATGTTCTCATTTTACCATTAGTATGGTTGTTTTAATCCGTTGTGAGAAAAAATTAGGTCCATTCTGTTTTGAACTTAACATTCAAATTAAGAATGATAACGAATAGTGTAATAGTATAACAACAAGTATGAAATAAATTTTATTTTATTCTGCCATTCAAAACTAAAATTCACTAAACGTTGACAAGCTAAAACTGAGAAGAGCACCTACTGGCTGCTTGAACGGATGAAAAAGGGTTAGTGATACTTGATCATCGATGCCCAGGCCTCCATTGGGCCCTTTACATCCCACCATAGCTGCAGGTCATTCTAGACCGATCGCCTTTGCTAATTCAAGCAGTTGAACTTGCCTAACTGTTTCTGGTAACAAAACTGAATCTCCGAAATATCTCTGTCTCAGTCCGTTGAGTGCTGGGCACTCTCTGAGGACATGGTCAACAGTTTCATTCTCCTTCAAACTCCATCTGCACGTCGGGTCGTCTTCGACACCGATTCTATGAAGATGGCCCCTGAAGTGACAATGTCCTGTCAACAATCCCACCACAATTCGCAGCTCTTTCCTTTTCAAGGAGAGAAGCTCCTTAGTACGTCGTCCGCTAGACCCAGTTATATGTTCCTTAGCACACCTCACTCCAGGAGCACCCCTCCACGATTCAATAAAATTGCTTTCCAGCAACGATTCTAATTCCCTTTTGCCAATAGCAATTGAGACAGGTAGTATTGGTTGGGGTCCATACGGTTCAGTTGCCATACCCAACTTTGCCAGACGGTCTGTTTTCTTATTTCCGCGTATGTCCGAGTAACTCGGGACACATACGAGCATGAATGTGCAGCCGTTCCTTGTCATACCATTCAGTACGTCCTGACACTCAGACACCAGTGTCAAAGTTAGGACACTGGACTCAGTACCAATATCGTAGCCATACTCTTTAAGCATATATTTATTCCTATCTATATCTCTCACAGAGATGGGCATACTGCAGAATAGCATAAATTTCCGCTGTGAAAATTGTCGCACATTGTCCAAGATGGTAGTACTCTCTGACTCCTGTGTTCCTGCCGAATACTCCGGCTCCAGCTCTTTCATCTGGTCGAGATCCATCAGTATACCACCAGGATCCATTTTTCGGAAAATTTTGCCTTCCTCCCAATCCTCTCTACTTGGCAGAAATATCTCCAAGGAGAGGATGGGTTTTAAAAGCAGCGTCATGTTCTCTGTCCGTATAGGGAGTGATGGACACCTCTCCAATGCGCTTTCTCAGACAAGCAGCCGACGGTTCCAATTCCAAGATGTCCTAGGCAACTGTTTTCAGGGCCTCCTTCTTTATGTATAAGTGAAGAGGAGGCAGGTTCAACAGAACTTCAGGCGTACATTATCGTGGGGCGGATCACCATAGTGTATACCCAAAATATCTCTTTAGGTGTCAGTCCCCATATGCACCCAAAGGCTCGTTTAGAATCCCAGAAAGCACAGATGGCTTTCTTGGTTCGAATCTCAATATGATCATTCCAGCACAATTTTGAGTCCAGAATTACTCCCAGGTATTTAACTGTCCTCTTTTATTGAAGAGTTCTTCCTACCATTTTCCCCTATTTTGTAAAGAGTACCACCTCGTCCGGGTTTATTCCGAGCTCTTCCCTGTGGTACCATCGTTCCGCGATCCGGAGGGCCCGCATCATTGGCCCCTCCATGCCCCGGATATCGCGACCAGGGCACAAAATAACCAGGTCATCATCATAGAATTGTGTATACAAACCAACATCATTCAGTTCACTCAACAGGTTGTCCACCACAAGGCTCCACAGCAAAGGCAATAGCACTCCTCCCTGTGGACAGTCCCTACTTGACAATGCTTTAACAGTTACATTGTTAAGCTCAACATATATTAATCTCTGAGTTAACATTGCTCTGATCCATGTGACTACTGTCGGTTCAGAGCCTCGTCGTTGTAGAGCATTGCATATCGAATAGTGAGACGTGCAGATCGCCACTTAACAGCGCCTTTTCGACTCTTGTGGTGAGTCGGTGTAGCGCCGCATCTGTGGATTTTCCTGCCTGATAGGCAAATTACTGGCTGCCTATTGTTGCCGTTCTGTTCATCTTCTTCAAACTTAACTGATTCAGGAATGTTCTTCTTTTAAGTTTCTTATTTGAGTAGTATTTCGAATGACTCTAAATCTACTCGGTCAGCCTCTTTGATATCCGGTGGTTTCAATAAAAACATCTTCCATTTTAATATCTTTGCTAGATACAATATGGTAGTTCTGTCGTCTGTTAAACTTCTAGCCTCTGTATTGGTTCTTCCTTCCAATCAAGAGATACTGAAACGTTTCATCGATTAATTCATTTCAATAGCCAATAATCTTCTTTTCAGTTTTGCATATAGGAAGGAAACTTTCAATCCAGATTCGAAGAATTAATCGATTTTATTTTTTTATTTTTCCTAGAGGAGAACACCCATCTAAATATTAACGTGAGAAGTATCATCTTGACAAACATAGAAAATGATCACAGTCTACTCCTAAGCAAATTAGAACTAGACGGTAATTGCAGCATACCAAAGAATACCAACTCAATTGAAACAAAAATAAAAGGTCTGTCTTAGAACATATATCAAAGAACGAAATCTCGGAGAATAAGAACGTTGAAAAACGCTGGCAGCAAATTAAATATAACGTTAATAAAGGAGCCATCGAAGCACTACAAGAAATGAAGGTCACAAAAACCATATATTAGGTAAAACTTTATATTTTTGTGAGGAGGTGAAGGAAAAACACCAAGAAAACAAGAAAGATTGTCTCAAGTACAGAAAGCAATAGACATAATAATCACCATTAGAGTGTCCATATCTATTTATAAAACCAGAAAATTGGAGAAAATTTTAAAAACAAATAAAACATAGATTAATTGGAAGACAGAAAAATGAAGTGAAGGATATAATGGAAGTAAAACACATTGAAGATCAAGTTTGGATGAATTATCTAAAATTATTATGCAAGAAATCCTTGTGAAACACAAGAGACTGGAATAATCACAAATACCAGAAATAGTCACTTATGAAAAAACAGGTGATAACTGAAATATGGAGAACTGATTTTAAAGGAAAGAAACTTTACAAGAACAACCTACCTCATCATAATCAGGAGAACCCTTTCAAATAGAGTTTTTACTGTAACAACTTCACCTCTCTCTGGGGAACCTAATGCATTTTGTCTTATGAAACTGTATAAAAACTCTTTCTTACTTGCAAATTAAAGCTATAAAACATACAAAAGCAGAAAGGTACCTGAAAACATTTTAAAACACTATAAAACTACTACAAATAAACAACAACCAACGACAAACCAGTATAACATATCCGAAACCCAAAGTCTCAAGTAAAAGTTTTAATTTCGCAGTAACCCCCAAAAAAGTTCCTTCGGATGAAATAATTGAACAAATTGAGTTAACTCTTTCTTCTAAAAACAACCACAAGGCTGAACAAATATGGCAAGAAGTTTCAAGAATCTTCAGAATATTAGTTTTCCCGAAATATAATCTCAGCAGAGCAGAACTTTCTGTCTTTAAAGACCTGAAGAAAAATGTGCATTATAGTATAACTAGAGGATAAAGATAATAAATATAATCACTATCATAAATACAAAACTGAATTGTGTTACAATACTCTGCCTACAACGCTGTGTCATCGACTCATTAATATCTCCAGCTATTGCAAATCTGTTCATGATTTACTTCGCAATCAAGGCTCTTCAAGAATACCATCTTACACTCAAACTCTGGTGCCACTACGTGGATGACCTGTTGTGATATTGCCTTATGCCAAACAACAGCTCTGAAACTTGAAGAAAATAATCAGCTCCCATTCCTAGACGTCCTAATGACCAAGACAATGAATGCAACATATATTATATCGAAAACTAACTCATATGAATAAATACCTCAGCGCTGAATCTCATCACCACCCCACATAAGTACAGGATATAGCCAACACCCTAATCTCAATCGCTTAGCCAAACCGACAACAAAGAAGAGGATGAATTATTACGCATAAAAAGGTTCTCGAACAAAATGGCTACAAACCGCCAGAACCACAATTAGAGCAATAAAATTGCAACGAAAACCCCACCAAATCATCTACCGTTAGTAGACAAATCATCGTACTTCTATACATAAAATGCACAACAGAATCAGCAGATTGCTCCGGAAACATAACATATCTGTAGCCTATAAACCTTATAAAACAATAGGTTTATCTGCAAAAACTCCAAAGGATAAAATCGATTTGGATAATCAAGGGGTATATACAGGGTTATTACATATTCTTTTTTTGAAACTACTGCTAACTCTGGACAACATTTGCGAGATTATAGTTTGAAAAGCGTCTCTTATGCGTATTTTCATATCTTGTGGTGTTGTCGGGGGTGCATTGTAGACAATTCTTTTTATGTACCCCATAAAAAGAAATCTGGTGGAGTTAAGTTCGTAGATCTCGGGTGCCAATTTTGAAATTCGTCTCTCCCAATCCACCTGTTTCGAAAGTTGACATTTAAAAATTGTCGAACCTCGAGATGATAATGAGGCGGAGCTCCATCCAGTTGAAGCCACATAGTTGTTCTAATATTTAAAAGGACATCTTCTAATAACACTGGAAGTTGGTGTAAAAGAAAGTTGCGAAACATCAAACCATTTAAAGGTCCTTCAAAAAAGTAGGGTCCAATTAAGTATGGACCCAGTATTCCTCCCCACACATTAACCGACCATCTATTCTGGTTTCTCGTAACTCTGTATTCATGCGGATTTGAATCAGAATAGTAATGGAAGTTGTGTCTGTTCACAAAACCATTGTTATGAAAAGTAAATGTACGTCACTAAACAACACATTATCAAAATAGTGTTCATTTTCTGCCACTTTATCTAACACTCACAAGCAGAATTCAGTTCGTTTGTCAAAATAATTTCCGTGAAGCTCTTGACAAAGTTGAATTTTATTAGGATGAAATCTGTATTTGTTAAGAATCCATGAAACACTTGTTTGGCTAATGTTAGTATTTTCGGATATATGATTCTGACTAATATTGGGATTCTCGATCACTGAACCAAGTACAGTAAAAACATTTTCTTCATCCTCAGTGACAGGTTTTCTTATAACTGATACATCCACTTTCCCGAAACTGGTTTAATAGTCTCACAAAAACGGCTGGTTTAGGATGGTTTCTTTTAGTAAACTTTTGAGCATAGACTTGAGAAGCCACAAACAACTTTGATGACATTCTCCAAGGATAAAAATCATACGAATACGCACTTCCTTTAGATAAATCTTCATTTTGACACAGCAATAACACAACAATATTCAAATAATTCAGTGTAATAAATAAAGTTTCACAGTTACAAAAAATAATACCGCTTTTATAGCAACAGGCTTTACAGACTAAACTGACGGATTAAATGAATTATTTGACGTTTTTACATGCTATAGGCAACTAGATATATTAGAGCATCTATTCAAAAAACTCAAAATGGTGCAGAAAAAGATTATTTGGCGCATTCTGTGAAAATGCGAAGACTTTGCCATAGAACACCCTTATACCATTCGATAGGTATTTAAAAGGTAAAAGTATAGCGTTCTATTTAAATTAATCAAGTTATAGCCATTGAAAGTTCTTATTTGATTGGTTTTAATTTTTGGACACCCTGTATAATATAGCAAGTTTATTATAATTGGGATATAAAACATGATTTATTGTTACACTTCACTGTAAATTTCGAGTACATAACTGTAATACCTCTTAAGTATTTGAAAGATGAAAATTAGGTTAGATTTTGTCAAAATTCAAATTATTTAAAAACTCTTACAGCCCGATTCATTAACATGTTTTAAATTTAAAACCGCCGTAAATAAACAGCTGAGGTCTTAAATTTACAAATGCAACAGTAAGTCAGGCAAATTTTAAACCATAAAAATAAAAGCATAAAAAATCATTTTGTTTTATTACTGAACCAGCAAAAATGGAGAACTTTATTTGTTTTCGGGATACATCTACTTCTCCTAAATATTTCAAGGCTATATCGCAAGGTTCTTATCCTTAATATCCCTATATAAGCGTTTATTTGTTGACATATCTAATATAAATTATGACAATATCATAAGCAAAACAAAACTGGTCCACTATAAGATTTAAATTGCATGGCAACTAAATCGGGTTTAAATTTTAATTTTCTTAGTGAATCTGGCTCTTAAGGTTTAGGTACTTAATAAAATGGCCACTTGTTTTGATCGAAGAATCCAAAAATGCAATAATATACAGGGGGTTCCATTTTAAAAAAACATAATTTTGATACTTTCAGAGCTTTTGGGACACCCTGTATAAAATAAAAATAATTTTACGAAGTAACTATATTAGACCCCCATATATCCTAAAAGTAAAACTTTTTGGAAGTCACGTATTTTGGCCGCAATATTCCGTGCCGTATAGGGTGAACAACTCTGTATATTATATTGCATGTGGCATCTGCAATAAAACATGCCTACGTTAAACCAACATAATAATCTCGGCAAGACTAGACGAATATACAGTCGGCATAAGAAATAAACGAACATTAGCTCCAGACAGGAAACAAAATTGATTTTGACAACTGCCAACAAATCACGAACACTACAATGCAAGATTAATTCTCCTTGTAGAACATATTCAGATCACTGATCTCTACTATGGATCCCTACTCTTGTCGGCTGCTAAAGCCAAAAAATGGCAAACCATGGGCGAAAAAATGCGTTTCTGCACATCGGGCGGCAGTCATATTTTTGGATACTGACCAGATGAGGGCATGCGCATAAGCGACTTCCTGTTATCGATCGGTTGTGTCGTAGTGCCATCCGTAAACAGCACAGTATCGGCTTAACGCTATTTTTGTGTTTATTTTTGCTTTGCAAGTTACGTGCGATTTAAACGGATTTATAGCGTTTTAAGTGATTTATTTTATTTGTTCTTGGGTTTTTATTTAGTATAATGGAATGTGTACATATTTTATTTGATTTATTTTCCTTTTTCTCTATAGGGTAAAAAATAGTGTTGCTTTACAACATTTTTGGAGTTACGTTGTTTTCGTATAACATTAAATTTCCAAAACATGTAGTATGATATATTTCTGGCACTTTCCAAATGATTACCAACAGATAAACTGAATTTTTAAACAGCCAATTCTTAAAAAAAAATCAAAATTCGCACCAAACCATAGAATAGTTTATTCTATCATATGAAAAAAGTACATTCATCAATATGTCAAGAAATGGTATAATTTCTCCATCTATTACATTACTTACATAAATAAAAACTAACGATTCATTTCAAAATATATATTTATTTGGCAATGCAAGTAAGTATCATTATGAATAAAAACATACTTCCTCATAATGAAGTTGGAATATTTTAAAACATACATATATAACTTACAATAATTATAATGTATTATTATTTGGTTATATACATAAAATACTTGAGTACAAGGTTTATATTGTAACCATAATCGGCTATTGGCTCTATAATTTCTAAGCTTTGTTTGATTTATTTTTCCAAATTGCCAACGAATTTTTTCCAGTAACTAATTTGCACAATGTCCATATTCTTGCATAACTTCATCTACCTTATATTTAACCGATGTTTCCAACCAGCTCAAATGTTTTTTTTTGTTCTGCAGCCAATCTGATTTATAATTTTGTATGTTTGAAGATTGTGGACATGACGTTAAAAAGCGTCGTTCATTATTAATACTGGTTTTGGAAGTAAATTCAGATTAGTTATGTCCGTACTCATTTTATGAAATTGTCATGAATCATGTTGTCATGGAAATCCTCACTTTCCAATCGTCAAATAAAAAATTCATTAATATGTTAACAGAAGCAAAATATTACGAAATAAGTTAGACAAATGTGAATTTCTTTTGTTGGTATATTTTTTTATTCACCCCCAGCAATGACCTTGTTCACTTATTTTATTTGAAATAACATTTTTATCATTTTGTCGAAAAAATTAATGCGATAAGAAAATATATGCTCCGTTCACCATTACGGCAGAAAAATATTAGTATATAAAATTATTTTCAAATCCTGCATATCCGTTAAAAAACCCATTTCGTATCAATATTTTCTTAAAAAATTTAAAAAAAAGACAAGGAAAAGATGGTAATTATTTTTTCATAATTAGAGAATAAATTGCCGAACTTTAAAAATGTTAATTATTCACTCCCACCACACAACAAGAAAGTTAACGCACACAGACGGAAACAATAGATTAGAGAAATAGTAAGATACATTTTTTTCACAATTTTACTTTCACAGTATAAGAAATTACTAAACTAATTCCCATCGGTACACTGATCGGATTATTCCCTTCTGCTTCAGATATTATTTGTGCCCATATGATGTAACTCCCAGAACAAGAAAGTTACATGAGACCGACTTCTTTACTAAAGATTGTAACTTTGATAACTTGCTTCATTTAGACATCATTTATGACTAATTGAACTAACTAAATAGATTTTCGAAGTTCGGTCCTGTCGATGGTCACCTGATCAATTTGTACTGCGCATGCCGACATCTGGTCTAGGATGTTTACATTTTATTGTCGTAAATTTGCCGTTTTTGGGATTAAGCTTTGCGAATCTATAAATATTTTATCTATGATTCAGATTCAGCGATTCGAAAAACATTCCTGTAATTTTTTCCGAATTTTTTCAACGGTTTTTCTCGATTTTACCTTCAAATCACTTTGATCCTGACATGATGCGGGTAACAGACCATGGATTCGGAATCGGCGTCCCCAAAAATCCCGGTATAACCTAGTGAGACTCGTTGATATTTCTTAGATATATTAGACAACAAATTTTCGATTGGAAAAATAAGTTTCGAAACATTTGTATAAATCTTATCCGATACTTTTAGCGCCACCTGTTGTCACCGCTACGTATAAACTTATTTTTTTGTTAAAGAAATTTATAAGTAATATTTTTGTTAGGAAGTTAGCCACGATTATTTTATTTTTATTTTTTCACTACTCATATTTTATAGAAATTTTATAGATGGAGCTTCTATTCTAAAAGAGACACAAAGCTGTCTGTATTTTTTGCAACAAAGCACGTTGATCAAAAAAGGATTAATAAAAATACTTTTATAGCGTTATTAGTTTCATAACACCAGGTGGTGCTTTCTATTCCAGAAAGAAGATCGGCAAACGGATAATTTAGGTTAGGATTGCATTTACCATGACCAGATGTCACGACAGTAGTGCGGCGTTTTTAATTTTGACAAATACATTTTCACCCAGTGATTATTTTATTGGATTTTGTTTTTTAATTAACGGTTTTTACTTTATAATTAGATTTGTGATCCTAACAGAGTGGAAATCAACGAAAAATTCTTAAAAATTTACGACAAACATAAACTCTAAAGGCAAAATTAAATAAAAATATTGGAGTGTGTCAAACATCAAAAAGACTGCTCCCCCACTGAACATAAACAAAGACTAAACAAACTTGTTTATGGTAGGTGGTATGATCGAATATGGAAACCAGGAGTTTTGTCATCTACGCTTCCTTAAAAGGTATATTTTAGATACATCATAGATTTTAGAAAACAATAATTGATAAATAAAAATCTGAAAGGCTTCTTCACTATTAAGAATAAAGTTTATAGAAATCTGTAAATTTGTTCATAAATAACACATTGCGTAGGGATTAAAAAGATCTTAAGTGGTCCTTTATAGAAAATTTTTAGTCAGCAACATCTAGAATTATAATATCCATAAAACATTAATATTAAAAATGTATTATTAGAAAAACCGTATCAAATTTTCTAACTAATAAAAATAATGCATATAGAATCCTTAGATCCAAAAAAAAAATATTATTCATAACTTGAAAATAGGTGGCGCTAGAAATATTCAATAAGATTTGAAATAAAGTTTTTTAAAAAATATAGGTGTTTAAAACGTATTGATTGATATAATTCTAAAATTCTATAACAAAAAAAACTTTTTTGAATTTAGACAACAAAATTTAAAAAAGCGGAGTTGCCATACTTATAAAAATAAAGAAATCTGTAAAATTCATTTCTCAATAAAGTAATCAGAGTTAGAACTATACGATTATAATTTATAAAATTAAAGCAGGCCGACATAAAAAAAAAAATAATAGAGTATATCTGTAACATTAGATGACGCTAGAAGTGTTCGTAAGATTTAAAAAAGATAACCTGTAATTTAAAGCATAAACATGATAAGAAGACTAATTTTTTACCCACACTTTTAAATCGACATAGTGATGATTTATTTTTATTAACGATAATCAGTGATATATTAATAGGTCTTTCCAGAAGTAGGCTATAACGACTGAAATATTTGTTAAGTATGGAAGGCTGAGGCAAAGTGGTATCGCTAAGAAATTTTTCTTTAATAGATATGGTCTTGCAACTCTCAATAAATTAAATTTTTATAAAAAAAATTGAACCGACTTCTAAAAGTGCGCTAAAAAGTGAAAAATAACTATAAATTTTTATACGAAATTGAACTTTTTGAAGTCGGCACCAAACTAATACCTGACAAAATGTGATTTGCATACACAGATTAAAAATAATTTTTTTCTAATTGTTTCCTTACCATAATTTGTATATATTAGTAGTTGTTTATTTCATTTACAAATTATTTGGCGCCGACTTCAAAAAGTTCAATTTTATATAAAAATTTATAGTTATTTTTCTATTTTTAGTTTTAGAATTCATTTTGATATCCATAAATTATTTAAACTAAGTACTATTTGAGATTAGTGTACCTCGCAATGACTCCAAGGGGGCAAAAAAGTGCCCATTTTATCCAAAGTTGTAAATCACCCTAAAATGAACCACTAAAAATTCTTTGGCTCTTAGAGTTTTCCAAATACTAGTAAAATTATGTCAAAGAAATATTTATTCTGTCATAGTAAATCCACTATATTAAATTTCAAATTAATTTTAGATTGGTAATATAGGCCCCAATATCTTCCAATATCGATGTTTAAATAACCTGATATGTAAATTTCCTAGCTCGATATATTTTAAACTGCATATTGAGTTTGTATACGCCTCAAGAATCCCACAATATCAATTTTCAATATTTAAAGAACCTGAAATGTAGATTTCTTAGCTATTAGCTTATATATCAGTTTTGGACAAAATCGGAATATGTAAAATTTTCTGTCCCTCATATTGTATCTTATCAACCTAATAGTTGTAAAATATTAAATTCATATTCGTAATACACGACCTCGAAAACCTTCTAACACCAAATCTGAAAAAATGCGAATAAGGTAAAATTTTCAACACACCATATTGCATCCCCTATATTGAATTTCAAAAAAATTATTTTAAGTCTTAATCTAATCTAACTAAACCCTTCAAAGCCCCCTAGTACCAATTTTGGATGAAATCCGGAAATTTAAAATTTCTAGACTTATATTCGCTATTTACGTCCTCAAAAACGATTTAGTCACACCTTTGAACAAAATCGAAAAATGTAAAATTTTTAGTCCACTATCTGGGAATCCTGAAAAAATACTTTTAAATTCATAATTTACACCCCCAAGAACCCTCTATATCAGTTTGGGAGAAAATCGAAAAATGTAAAATTTTTAGGACACCATATTGAATCTGCTAGATTGAGTTTTTCAAAAAATATTTTAAATTCATAATTAACACTAACAAAAATACCCCAATACTGATTGTAGGGGGTTGAGACTAAGAGTGGACTGTATATAGGTTTAATTGAGGAGATGAGAAATTATACAAAATACGGCGACAGCGTGACACAAATACTAAAATGGCCTACCTTGTAGTCGAAATCACTTCACTAAATTCTTCTTGGTGGCCACCAGAATAATTCCAAGCTTCACCATACAGGAACCAGGAATCGGGGACACTATCACTGTATTTCGGAGTAGTTTTGAGGCGAGGGTCAATATATTTGAGAGCAAAACGATAAGCCTTTTCAATAAGGCGGGAGACGTGCAATACGTCGAGTACTATACGATACGACTATGGTACTACTACTGTTCTGTCCCTTTTTACATTGTCCAAAGGCGCAAGGGCCAGTAAAATGTGTCACGTGTGAACACGAGTAAAATTGAACTAAAAAGTAATGAAACCTAAACATACCGCCCACCTAAAATGAGACATTTTATAAACAAAAAAAATATTTCTGTACCATCCAAATAAAAAAACTTAAAGTAGAGTAATAAACCAAAAAAAAATATAATTTTAATTTTGAGGTAGGGGACATATTTTAGTTACAGGTCTTTTGAAATTACCCTGCGCGGTACGCACAGTCACAACGCGCGTAACTCCGTCCGCACCCGGATGCACCTCTAACACCCGGCCTAAATGCCATTTTAAGGGCGGCGCGTGTTCGTCTTTAAGCAACACGAGAGTATCCTTGAGAATAGGAACTGACGACTCAGTCTATTTGCTACGTTGCATCAAAGTGTGTAAATATTCTTTGTTCCACCTTACCCAGAAATGCTGATGTAAGGCTTGTAGTAATTGAAAGCGAGATAATCGTCCGAGCGTAAACGAGATCAAGTCCGGTTCCATAAAGGAGTTTAAAGGTTCCAAATTCAAAAAATGTTCCGGTGTACGAGCTTTAAGATCGTTTAAACCTAAACTTAAAAGGTGTCGGATATTTACCAACGCTTCAATTAAGACTAAAACCGTGTTACACACTGTGTAAGAGAAAATATGGATACCAATAACGAGAGATAAATAAAAAATAAAACGAGGCTCAGGAACACCTTCCATAGTAGGCTGAAAAGAGTTGAGAATGGTTGTTATATACTTGTAACAACGAGAAAGCAAGCGAATAGGTTTCTTAGGATATAAAATCCACAATTTTTGAGCAATCAAATGCTGAAGGGTTTGTTGGCCGGGATGTAACTTTCTAGAAGATAGATGGGAGTACGATTGGTGTCCGCCCACCCTCAGGATACCCGGTTCAACAAGAAATATAACATTGCGAATGTACTTAAATAAGCACATGAGAGTTCCGGAAAATGGTTCCGAAAGAGTATCTTGCGTTTTCTTATTCAAGATTAAACGCAGAAATCTGCACAAAATGCGTAATATTTTATCCAAGGAGGAAAATCTATCAAGAAGATCTAAAAAGAAGTCCCTAGGTGGAACTAAGGTAGACAAAACGGTCTTTCTTTGCTCCAAAGCAGTTTCCGTACACTTGAATGTTTGACAAAAATCTGGCCAAAGCTCTTCTAAGTCAGAGAAAAAAAAGGGCCCCGCCCACCATAGCGAATGGTCAAGCAATTGAGAGGGTAATAGGTTCCGAGAACCACAATCAGCCGGATTGTGTTCGGAAGGAATATAAAACCAACGAGTAGGAGCAACCTTTTCTTGAATATGAGTAATACGATTGGAAACAAAAGTATTATACTTATGAGGAGACGATTTTATCCAGGATAGAGTTACAGTCGAATCTGACCACGCATAAATCCGACGAAAATTAATTTTGTCTTCAAACACAGACAAAACCGAAATCACGAGATCTGAAAGGAGTACGGCTGCACACAATTCTAAACGAGGAACAGAAATCGTTTTCAATGGCGCAACACGAGATTTTGCAGCTACAAAAGAAGTTTTTATTTGATTTTGGGACGTTTCGTATCGAAAATATATAACGGTTGAATAGCCGTAGGAGGAAGCGTCACAAAATGCATGCATATCACAAAACAAATAATCGAGAGAGAGGAGAATACGAGGTAATTGAAAACTAGAGAGTAGAGGTAATTCACCCTTAAATTTGCGCCACTTAATTACAATGTCTTCAGGTGGGATGTCGTCCCACTGAAGCCCAAGTGCCCAGAGGTTTTGTATTATAAGTTTACCGAAAAGGACAACTGGGGTTAAAAATCCTTCAGGGTCAAATATGCGAGCTAACTCTGACAAAATATTACGTTTTGTACAGGAGGTTTCACTAACACTTACGTTATACGTAAAGATATCCAATTTGGGTTGCCATTGAAGTCCCAGAATTTTCACCATATTGTCCTGATTATTATCAAATGAAAGAGGATCAATTTGCAGCCAAGATTGCGGTAAATGAGTCAATAACTGTGGATTGTTACTGGCCCATTTTCTCAGGTCGAAACCACCAAGTCGCAAGAGCTCGACGAGCTCCTGTTGAAGCTGTACAGCTTCGCTAACAGTATCGCAACTGCAGATCAAGTCATCAACATAAATCGAATTTTTCAATGCTTGATAGGCTTGAGGATAATTTGCCTGGTAATCACTAGCCAGTTGCTGAAGAGTACGAATCGCCAAAAATGGAGCCGAAGATACACCGTAAGTCACTGTTAGTAAACGATAATCTTTAATAGATTCGTCTTGGGAGAAGCGAAATAATATTCTTTGATAATCACAGTGACTTTTAGTAACCAAAATTTGACGATACATCTGCTTGATATCAGCTGTAAACCCTACAGCGCCAAGTCTAAAGCGCAGTAGCAGAGTGAAAATATCTAACTGAAGCTTGGGGCCAATTAAAAGAGTGTCATTCAATGATATATGATTTGCATCTTTAGTAGAGGCGTCAAAAACGACCCTTAATTTAGTCGTCTGACTCTCTGGGCGTAAAACACAAGGATGAGGAATATAGGAAGAGTGGGGTGCTTCTAAGGGATCTTCAATAAGTTCCATGTGTCCAGCTGATAGATATTTTTGCATAAAATTGCAGTAGTCTTGATAAAGCGAGGGATTAGTTTTCAGACGACGCTCCAAGTTCAAAAATCTACGAAGAGCGATGTCACGAGAGTCACAAAAATTAGGAGAAGAGGAATTTTTGAAGGGCAGAGCTACTACGTATCGACCAGTGTGAGTTCTATCATGAGATTCAACAAACATATGTTCAGCAGCATTCTCCTCGGGAGAAAGCTTGGGGGTTTGAGCTACTTGATCTAGCTCCCACAGTCTTTTTATACAATTTTCAATTTGAGTTAAAGTACAAAACGTACCTATACGATAATTATTTTCAAGAGATACTTTGCCCATAAGTATCCATCCAAAAGACGTATTAACAGCGGAGGGTTTGTGGTGATCAAAACAAATTGATTCACCTTTCAATAAAGAGCCAAAAACTTCAGCACCAATGAGCATGTCAATCGAAGAAGAAATATTAAAATTTGGATCAGCTAAGTTTAAATTCAAAAATTCTTTAAAATGTTTTGCTGGTAAGTCAGCGCATGGCAGTTCGGCACAGATTTGCGGTAAAGCAACAAATTCTAAAGTTAAACAAGGTTCACAATGAAAATGAGGACGAATTGTGCAAGCAACACCTTGCGTAGCCTTGGTAGCCATAGGTCCTAACCCACCTATGGAAATATTTAGAGAATAAGAATCCAAACCCAGTTTTTTACAACACTTTTTAGTAACGAAATTAGCCTGACTTGCGGAATCCAGTAATACACGGACTTTTTGAAATTGTCCCCACGCATCTTTGACTTCTATGACCGCGGTGGACAAGAGAACAGTATGGTTACGAGGTAAATTAACAACGTAAGAGTTAACATCTGGAGAATTATTGTTAGGCAAATTGTCTTTATCTGAATGTGACTGCAATGCACCTGTACCGAGAGAGCTTTCCGCCAAATGGGAAACTTGAGTAGGCGCATGCGTGGTTGTATGAGAAACAACTTGAGAACTCTGAGGATGAGAAACAACAATTTGAGAAGATGAGGGCTTAAATTCTGAACCAAAATGTAAAAGTGTATGATGTTTTAGAGAACATTTACGACAAGTGCGAAGAGATGTACATGAAGGCGAAAGGTGCCTTGTACCCAAACAGTTTATACACATTCTTTTAGTTTTAACTATATTATACCGTTCCTGAGGAGATTTTGATAAAAAGGTTTGACAACTATAAATGGGGTGTAACTCATTACAAAAAGGGCATTTTTCTTTGCCATCGGTATTGTTTAGAAATGGTTTTATTTTATTTTTAGGAACCTGTAATTTTACTGGAGAAAAAGTAACAGAAACAGCATCTAGAGCATCACAATGTTTTTGTAAAAAGTCCTTCAAAATACCAAAATTATTTGAGCGATTTGCTGGGTTTTTTAATTCAGTATGACAATCAATTTCAAAACGTGTAGCTAAACTGTGATTTAACCGTTCCATTAATATATTAAATAGTACAAAATCCCATTGCTTAACTGGGTAATGCAAATTATTTAAAGCAGCCAAGTTTTCTTCAAACTTGTCCACGAGATTTCTCAAAGAGCTGACCGAATAATCATCAGACAGTTTTTCAGTACCCTGTATTTCTTGCCAGTGAGTTATAGCAATAAGTCTAGGGTCTTCGTATCTATTAACCAGAGCATTATAGGCAATTAAATAATTTGCATCACATAAAGGTGTACATTTAACTAGAGCAAGCGGGGCTTTATCAAGAGAATTTATCAAATAGCTAAATTTTTCCACGTTGCTCAAATTGGAATTAGTATGTATGAGCGAGTTAAATAAATCATAGAAGGTTTTCCATGTTCGAATATCACCAGAGAAAACCGGTATTTCCAATTTGGGCAACCTACCATTATTTTGGGATGGCGCAGAATGAGAGACATTTAAGTTGACAAGGGGTTCAGATTCAAAAATACTATAATAAATAGCCTGAATTTCAAAATAATCAAAATCGACAAGTTCCCTAAAAGTGGCTTCGGTTTTTAAAAGAGCATCTTTGTTTTCCACGTTTGCTATTAAATCAACGATATTCGAATGATTTTTATCAAAATCATCTTTAATATTTTCCAACATTTTATAGCGCATTTTAAAATGTAAACGTACATTTTGATCTGTTTGAGCTTTTTCCGCGATATTCAATAATTCTTTAATGCGAGAATTAGCAGCATTTCTGCGAGCAATGTATATATCCAGTTTTGACATTTTCAAATCTATTATTTACTTTTCTAATCGATCAATATTTAATAAACAACAAATCAATAAACGATATTGTTATCTTTCCAATTGAGAGCCAGTTAATAAAATAAATCAACAAAAAATATTACTATTTTTTGTTCTTTAAAAGTACGCAATTTCAGTAGTTTCCAATGTGTTAAAAATTCAAATATTTTATGCAGCGGTATGGAGGGAGTACGACCATGAAATTGCGTGTGACAGGTGCGCCTTCGAGACTTTTAAAGGGCCAACGATAAAATTCTAAAAATGGTACATTCTCGAAGAAAATTTTGCAAAATGTTCATTAATTAAAGAAAATTTTTAATTTTGTGAATAAAAAATTGAAGATCCGGCTCGAAGGACCAAAAAATATGTAGGGGATTGAGACAAAGAGTGGACTGTATATAGGTTTAATTGAGGAGATGAGAAATTATACAAAATACGGCGACAGCGTGACACAAATACTAAAATGGCCTACCTTGTAGTCGAAATCACTTCACTAAATTCTTCTTGGTGGCCACCAGAATAATTCCAAGCTTCACCATACAGGAACCAGGAATCGGGGACACTATCACTGTATTTCGGACTAGTTTTGAGGCGAGAGTCAATATATTTGAGAGCAAACGATAAGCGGGAGACGTGCAATACGTCGAGTACTATACGATACGACTATGGTACTACTACTACTTTCCCTTTTTACATTGTCCAAAGGCGCAAGGGCCAGTAAAATGTGTCACGTGTGAACACGAGTAAAATTGGACTAAAAAGTAATGAAACCTAAACATATATATATATATATATATATATATATATATATATATATATATATATATAATATATAATATATATATATATATATATATATATATATATATATATATATATATATATATATATATATTTAATAGGTAATTAAAGTTGAAAAAATACTTCTAAAATATTATGGATAATAGATATACCATTATAATCTCTGGTATATGATAACCGCATACATACAATTTTTTATCTAAAAATATAAATTCACATACCTTTTAATTTCCATTGCAGATAATACACCGAGTTCTTGGTATAAACTGGATTCACGGTATTCGAGTGTTTGTTCCTACAAATAATTTATTAAAAATTATTCTTATACAAAACTACAAAAATTTAAGAAGAATGTATATTATTCTGGAAAGATAAAATGTAATATAAGTCATGTAAGGAAGTAATTTTTTAAACATTAATCTAAAAAGTGGCTAAAGAGATATATACAGAACTATGATACATTTCATGGACATGCAGAGTTTCAAACAAGAATTATGAATCATTTCAATATATAAAAAATGCCATTTTTTCATACAATGCCTGAATGATAAAAAATAATATATTTTTAGATAAATTTGGAGACAACCAGTAAATAAAATTCATACATATTTCATGCTTATGGTCATTCAGGTCAAGCAAAGCTGTCGCATTCAGAATTTTTAATAAGGAAATGTATGTATATTTCAATTTATTGCAGGCCTTTTTTTTAATAAAACATTTAACATAGTTCAATAATTTTTTATATATGTACGCGCTAAAAGTAAAAAATTGACGTTTCTGTGTGACTTACTTCGACTCAAAAGTATCCACTTCCCATTTGGAGTCACTAGTGTCAGTCAGTACTGTAGATGAGATGGTTTCTGAAGCTCTGATATTTATGGTTTGTTAATACCTACAGGAACTTTACAAAATTGCAAATTTGCGCTATCATTAAATTCAGAATGCTTCGATCTAAAAAAATTTTTCAAAATTAAAACTGGTAAATTTACTTTGTAAAATATTAGCAAAGAGATGATTTTATATGCTATGCATACAGGGTGGACAATTTAACAACAATAAACCCTAGAAAAAAACTTATTAAATTTCTGGAGAAATCCTAAAATGTCAATCTTTATATTCAATTTGTGTCATTTTTATAATATTTGTCTGAGTTTTCCCTTGCATGCACAATTTTTTTTAATGGAATGGTGTCTTGCGCGGTAATTTGTTAAAAACGTCATAAATATGTGGATAATGTAATTTTTTTAGTGTACATAAAAAAAATTTGCTAAATTTTTTTTTTATTAACAATCAAATTGCAATGGTTTAGCTGATCCTGGGGTAGTACTCTAAGAAATGTGTTTTTATTATCATAAGACGAAAACCTCGAAAATAAATATTTGTTTAAAAATGTGTTATTTAGTTGGATCTTACAGAATTGAAATGATTCTTTAGTGTGAAGAAAGATATCCCCATTGAGGGATGTGCCAAGACAAGGATAACTTACTGTGAATAAGGATGCCAAACTAGATGTGTTACTTAATCTGTAGGAAAATCCTGTTACCCCTGCTAAGTAATTAGCAAAGAATTATATCAATCATGCAACTACATTAAAAATGATAAATGTTGTCAAAATGCATCCCTTTAAGAGCTTTCAAAAGATAATTTAGATCATCTTCATAAATTTTGTGAGTACATGATCAATTTACTTGATTGAAATCGATTTTTTTAAAAAGGTACTTTTTTTCAGATGAACGTACTTTTAAATTAAAAGGTCATATTAATCTACAAAACTGTCGATATTGGTCGGAGGAAAACCCCCATTGGACATACTTAAAAACACAAGAAGTTAGTGTTTCGGCAGGAATAATCGGCGATCAAGTCATACCAATATTTCTTGCGGAAATTACAAATGTATTTTGTATTTAATTTTCTATACGAACATCATATCCTCGCTTTGACTCTCTTATACTCAAATATCATTGTACATTCTGGATTTGGTTTTTCCTAATCGGTAGAAGGGTTACTATTGAATGGCCAGCAAGATCAACAAATCTGAATTTCTTATTTTTTTTTATGAGGCCACTTTAAAACAAGAGTTTTTTTGAGAAACGCGAATTTATCTTCGATACAGAATATCACATGAGATACAACAAATTACTCCAGAAATGTTAAAAAATGTTAGGGAATAATTTTACTTTAAAATAGGGTTCTGCCAAGAAAATAAGAAGACTTTGAGCAAATTTTTTATAATACTCTATAAATGTGGCAAATCGAAAATAAAAATTGACGTGTTTTTCAGAAAAATTATTTTTCACAGAATTTATTCCAGTTCAGTTTTTACTCTATATATACTGATTTGAACTGGTACTAATAAGTAGTTAATTTTTTTTTATCTCAATTTAGCTTAATCTTTAGCAACAACTATTATATAGTAAACTAGACCTTAAATTTTCTCAACCGTTTTTAAGATTTTATATTTTAATTATTTCACTAATTACCTAATTTTTTGGTAAAAATTATATAAAAAATTTTTATAGTTTAAAATAACATCAAAATCATTTTTTATTGTTGTTCTTCCAATAAGTATTTTAAGAGTGATATTTGTTGGTCTATAAGTGACAAATATACTGAATAAAGTAAGCAAATTTAAATTTTGTAGGGGGGTTAGTTCAAGTTTTTCAAAGTTTCTAAAACATACTTTCAAATAGACACAATCAGTAAATTACACATAAAATTACAGACTTATTGAAGGCTTCTCTATATAAAAAATATTGTTTTGGTAATGGACTGATTATATCTAGAGATTGTTAATATTAATACTACTGAGACTTTAAAAAACAAAACCCTCAGCTTGTTTGCAACTGAGAGAATATGAAAAAATTTTTAAGACTTACTGTTTTAGGTCTGCATATTATTGTTATAGGTAACCTGGATCAATGGATATTTACAAAACTGACAGATCCAATTTTAAATAAATAAGATTGGCATGAATGGTGATGAAAAAAAGTTAACTGATAAAGAGACAATATCAAATTGAAAAAAACACCAGAATTAAAATAAATGATATAATATATATATATATATATATATATATATATATATATATATATATATATATATATATATATATATATATATATAAATAAATAAATAATTTCACTTGATATATTTAGATATACCTCTAGGTTGTTGATATAATTGACTAAATATAAATAAAATGTTAACTTGCTCTAGGTCTAGATTGTCTTGGAGAAGTTTCTTCTATTTTATTTTTAGGTCATTATTCTAGTGAACTAACGTGAACTGATCATATTTCTGAGGATTTTTAAGATTCAAATTTCATAGAATCTGATAATATTTTTGCAGTTTTTTTAACTGTGTTATAAAAATATGGTTTAAAGTAGCCGTAATATATTTGCCACATTGTTAAAAACTATACAAATTTTTAAGTTTGTGTGAAAACATATTAAAAAATTATGTAAATAAGAGAAAATAATATTGATTTACTTGTATACACCAATGAGGCTTTGTAACAAAATGAGTAATATTAAATTGTTAAACAAGAATGACTTTGTTACTGCTGAGAAACGAATGACCACAAAACCCAAGGGGCAAATATTTATAAGAACCACAATCATAGATTTTTTCGTAAATATCAAAGTAAAAAAAGTGCTGTAAAAATGTCTTTCTGTAAATAATTATTAATTGGCTCACACTACTTATATGCTAGATATCTGTCAATATTACAAAAGATGAAACTGGAATAAACATTGGATATACATACTTGGGTAATATGGCAATAAATTACAAAACATAAAACCACTGACAAAATGTTACGGCATCTATAACCCTATTTTTATTACGCTTCCTACATTCAGACAAAAAATGTGTACTTACGGGTCTTCTATTATTTTTCCAAAGTTCTTTTAAAACTCAAAAAAATCTCTTCTACTCTTTGCTGTTGATCTCGACATAGTAATATAAAAAAAACTTGAACGTACACAAAAATCGCACAACTTGCACTACGCATCAAATCGGCCATAACAATAAATCGTATTGATATACCACTAAAAACGGCCGAAAAAAGTTGACGCCGGTCGCTAGTCACGGAGAGCGGTAGCGGGATAGAGGGTAGGTCGAATAAATGGAATTTATTTACCTCGCAATTTACCTTGCTCACACGAGAAAAGGAATGAAATATTCCTCAGGAAATTACGCACTTTATTTATTTTATTGACTTTTATTTTCAATTTCGAAATTTATAATGTTAGTTTTTGCAATGAAATAATTATTTTTATATGTCAGATGGTTTTAAGGTTTTAATTTTGTTTTATATTATATATAAAAATATTTTTTTATTGGTACACTGTAACATGAAAGCCTAAAATTGTATTATTTGCTCACAGACGTATTGCCATCTATCAGATTCAAGCAGAAATAACCTAGCTAGTGGGTAACAAAGGTTTCATATGAAGAAAATAATAAAATAGTACAATAAGGCTAAAATTATACACCGAGCGTCATCTTCAATTAAAAATTTAAATAAATTTTTAACGATATGCGCTTGCGTGAAAGTGTTATTTTGCACGTGTGGACCCCGCTCTTAATATTTTTTTCGTTTTTGTTGAAATACTCATATCAAAAGAATTTATTTTTTTTCTGTATTATACATTTTCGTGTCTTATATGGTTGTGTGTAATCGCACTAACATCTTCTGAATTTAGAACTGAAGCCCTTAAAAAAGTCAGAAATACTCTTATATCCAAGCATTACCCTGTAAATTTAATAAACAAAATAATAAACCAACGTAAAAACGTAGTTACAGGAACGCAGAACAAAAAACATACTTTGCAGTTCCCTATATGAGTCAGTTGTCAGAGAAATTAAAATACATTTTAACTAAACACAACATAGAGGTATGTCATAATTCATACAATCTACTAAAATCATTATTTACACGCCTGAAAAGCCATTTCTCTCTCTCTCTTTCTCTTTCTCTCTCTCTTTCTCTCTCTCTTTTCAGTATTTTACTAAAATTCTGCAAAACGAATTTTTCCCTATTAGATTATGGCCTTATCAATTTTTGTAGGTACTTAGAACTCTTTTCAGTATTTCACTAGAATTCCTGAGTGCTAAGACTTCTCAAAAGTGTTTGGTGAATTGTTAAATTGATAATATGATACACAGATTTGATATGAAGTTGTTCATGTCTGCAAAACAAATTTCTCCCTATTAGATTATGGCCTTATGATTTTTTTCTAGGTAGCTAGGACTCTTTATAGTATTTTATTAAATTTCCTCAGTGCTAGGTCTTCTTAAAAGTGTTTGGTGAATTTTCTAATTTATAATATGAAACTTAGATTTGATATAAAGGTGTTCATGTCTGCAAAACGAATTTTTCCCTATTAGATTAAGGCCTTATGAATTTTTCGTAGGTACTTATAACTCTTATTAATATTTTATTAGAATTCCTGAGTGAAAGGTCTTCTCAAAAGTGTTTGGGGAATTGTTAAATTGATAATATGATACACATATTTGATATGAAGGTGTTCATATCTGTAAAACAAATTTTTCCCTATTAGATTATGGCCTTATGAATTTTTTATAGGTAGCTAGGACTCTTTTCAGAATTTTACTAAAATTTCTCAGTGCAAGGTCTTCTTAAAAGTGTTTGGTGAATTTTCTAGTTTACAATATGAAAATTAGATTTGATATAAAGGTGTTCATGTCTGCAAAACGAATTTTTCCCTATTAGATTAGGGCCTAAGGATTTTTTCGTAGATACTTATAACTCTTGTCAATATTTTATTAGAATTCCTGAGTTTGGTGTGTTTGGTGAATTGCTAAATTGATAATATGCATACTCGAGGAATTGAGATCCTCCTTCTTTTAGAAGTCGGTTAAAAAATACATCACATTACACACAGTGTGTATGTACATAAACACTTTTATGGGAACCGTTTAGGCCCAAGTGCAAGCCTACACGTACATGCATTGTACATTAAAAAAAAAATAACACAATTAAAAAAAACAAGATATTGACGTAGCTCTAAGTATTCATTCAAGTTATAGAAGTAGAGATTACAAAGGTGATTGAAGAGATTGTCCTTATAGCGCTTTACATTTTGCAAATTCTTGATTTCTGGATAAGAGAGTTGTATACTACTACAGTTATAGTAGGGACTTTTTTGTTCTGTTAGTGCAAGGGGTGGACTGGTATGTTCAATGTATTTTTTTCTCCTAGTATTTTACGAATGAGATATTTCAAGCTCTTTGATTTGTCTTTGTATTTTATAAAAGACATAATATATTCATAGATATAGAGTGCAGTTACTGTCAATAAATTGTGATTTTTAAATTGTGCTCTACATGATATTTTATAATTTAATTTTAAAATAATACTAAGGGCTCTTTCTGTATTTTAAACACCTTTTCAGAAGCAGGTGCTTCTCCCAAGTAGAATACACTGTATTGTATAACAGAATTAAAACTTGCATAATACACCGCCTTTGAGGCAGTAAGGTCAAGATTCCTAGATAGTATTCTCAAAGAGTAGCAAAGATTCAAAAGCTTACTGAACAAAAAGTCTGTACGTATCATCTGTATGGATCTCCGTATTATCTATTGTCTAAGTAAGTTTGTTACTGTGAATTGGCCCTTAAAAAGCTATGTTACTGTAGCACTATCTAGTTTCAAACAAAGAGAAATATAATGTCATGCAGCAAAAACTCAGAAAAATTACAAATAATTGACCTGGCCTGTATTTTAATATAACCCACCTATCACCCTTCCTGTGTACAGGGCAAACTTTTCAGCTTTTCCATATCTCTGATACACTTTTATAGTTTAAATAAAGATTACTTAATACTTGAGGTTATTTTACAAAACCAAATTCGCAATCATGAATTTAAAATGCGGGAATAAAATCAGACCCAGTTGTTGATTTCGCGTTTCATAATCTGAAAGTGTGGACTAACCCTACACTTAACGTAAACGGTACACGTCTCGCCATCTAGTAAGTCAATTCATTACTAATCTAGCAATTTAAAAAGAGTTCTCATTTTTATGAATTTCTGGTTTGATTTATCTGATTAAGATTTTTATTTACTTGATTTTTAAAACACAAAAAAAGTTTTTCATGCATTTTTTCGAACAGTAATTTTGCATTTTTGCTTCTTTTATTATTGGAATTACCAATTAAAAACCTCTTAAAGAGCATTTTTCAAATATTTTCTGCTTTTGACATTGGGGAATCGGGCTGATGGAATTATTTTCTCCGCAACTAGTCCAGCACACTATTTTGTGGAGTTGAAACAGGATACATTTCAAATAGTCTGTTGGTTGGTATAACGAAATCATCTATTTTTGTTAAGTTTAACAAATAAATTTTATTCGTTTTCGTGTTTTTGGTATTATAACGAAAAATATCAGTCTAATAATAATTTTTTCATTTTTATATTTAGAGTGTGCGTCGAATTTCAAAATTTAAATTATTATTTAAGATCGAGGTTCAAACAGTATTAAATTTAGACAATCAATAAAGTTCACATCTTAAAACATAAAACTTGAGATGTAAATTTCAAGTTCAAGATCGTTCAAGGTTGCAAGTTTAATTTACCTACTCCTTACTGTTTCTAACCTTGAAATATGTTGAATAATAATTGATAATTGTAATCACATCAGTTAATTTATCTATTAGTAGTTTCTATATATACTTACATTATGTTTAGAATTAGTACACTTAAAGTTCTATATAATAATTTTTATCTGAGATCTATACAGAAGCCTGCAACAATATCTTACTCTTTTACGGCGTTTTTACAGTTCAAATTACGAACTTCTTACATGCGCATATTTAAACCTTTGACAAAGGCAAAATTCATGGAAATTTTTTTAAACTAAAATTTCAGTAATCAAGAAATCTTTACAACCGTAGGATTAGTTTAATAAGTTGCCTATATTTTCCTTTAGACAGTTAAAGGAAAAATATACCGACGGTTTATTTCCTGCAAACACAACTCTGGTCCTCTCCCCATACGCGTTTTGACCACCTAATGGTCTCATCAGTAGAGGTGTAGCGAACCAAGAGTAACATTTATAGGAATCACGTGCCTACATAAAATATAAATTGCGAGATATAAAACCTGCAGATATTTTCGATGTCAGACTGAAAAACACCGCTAGTGAAACTATTCTATACACCGGAATAGTGCGAAGTTTTAAAATAAAAATTCCAGCAAAATATAATAAATTCTTTACTGTCATAGAGTATATAGACAGCTTTTTTCCTGTAAATACAACTTTGGTCCTCTTTCCTTATGCATTTTTACTATCTAATTGTCTCATCAGTGGAAATGTAACGAACCAAGAGCAATATTTTATACTATTCCTCTGTTTGAAAGCGTAGGGTGTAAAATTATATTTAAAGTTGATAAAGTTTATAAATTTAACTAAAAATAGAGCTAAGTAAAAGTGGCCGTGTAGAAAAAGCAGTTCAGGTTATGAAGCAAATCTTTAACAGCTCAATAAGAGAAGATCTGGTAAATTTAGGGCACCTTCAGCATCATACCAGTTGAACTGCAAACTGCCGTTGATGGTTTCGCTACTTTCTCTACACTATCCACTTAGCCAATAAATAACTTAAGGTTTTAAAGTAGAAAAAAAAACTGGAGAGACATACTAACATCTACTAACTTCACTTATAATAGAGTTGTATATAGAATTAAAGTAGTTTTAATATGTTATAGCTCACTATAAAGTTAGAGTCCCTTTTGAAGATAAGGATAGAGATTTTAAAATATATTCAAGGCCTTTAAAGCTATACGCTGTGTAGCAAAAAAGAAATAATAATCAAAACACAGCTAATATAACAAAATATAATTAGGGCTCACGGAGAAGAAACTCCTTCTTCTTCGATGCTGAGATATGCTGGCCTATTCTGTACTAACGAGAATCAACAAGTTTAAGACAGGTCTATAGATGGCAATGCACCACCATGGGAAATGCTTCCACTCTTTCCTGGTATCCTTGCAATCTGAGATAGTGCTTTGTCTCTAACTGTGTTAGAACAGAGTATGTTTGTCCTTATAGTATAAGATTTTTTCAGTTGGTTGAGAACTAAGTTTCTCTTTTATACACCCAACTACAATTATTTTATCCACTTTTGGTATATATACAGATCTCTACGAGATTATATATTCAGATTACTTGGAATGCTGAGAGATGGCGCCGCTTATATTAGATTTCATATTTAGTCTAATATAAGTTGCTTAAAGGATCTACTTCCCCGATGCTGAGGTGCGTTGACCTATTCGCCTCTGACGAGAACCAAGAAATTCGAAACGGTCTATAGATGCCGGTGCACCACCATGGGAAAGGCTTCCACCCTTTCCTGTCCATAAGTGAAATGGACTCATTTTTTTGTCTGCCCTTTAGAGGGCTAAAAGATTTAAGTAAGTTCGTGAAAAGAATCCCTGGGAGCCCCTACGAAAATTGGGAAAAACAATTTTCATTTGCAAATAAATCTGTTTTTTCCTGATTTCAAATTGTCTGCCAATAAAATGAAAGAGTAACCATCCAAATTGAATCCACGGAAAAATGGCAGACAAGTTGCAATGGTCGAAGGGGTGAAAGCGTAGGGGTGAACTTACAGAAAAAAAATCAAAAAAATCCTGATTTATTTTCATTTGCCATTGAACAATATGAAAGATAGAGTGACAAAATATGTTAAAAAAATGATAGATAGTTTGTTCATAACGAAATCTTTTTTCTGGAGGAAAATTATGAAAAATTTTCGACCAAGTTCTCACGATCAGAATTTGCCTGCCAATGTGGCTACTTGAAGATAATACTAATTTATGAGGGCTATGAATTTGGCAGACAAATTGGAAGTTTAAAAAATTGTGACAGACAAAGGAAAATTTGAAAAAAAACTTCCTTTATTTTTCCTGATTTATTTTTGTCTGCCATTTTATATTTCGATTAAAGGTATCATAAAATGTTCTTACTTAGATTGGCAGACAAGTACAGCGCTTCGTAAATTTATAAATAAATAAAAAAGTTAATACTTGAAAATATGTTACAACATGCAGGTTTCATATTTATGAATAAATTTCCCTGTTTTTTTTTGGTCCGCCAGTTTGTATTTTGGTTAAAAAAAAACATTTTTGAAATTAAATATGGTTAAAAAGTTGCACAGGCAAACGTAGATATATAATTCCGTACAAATCTTAATTTATGTGACTTTGAAATTTGTTAAAATAAACTGCTGAAGAGAAATTGACACTTTTCGTTTTATACACAAATAAAATATCTGCTTTGTTTCTTTCCAGTTTAACTTTGATGAGATTACAACAGCTTAAATTAAATGTTTATTGTATCATGAATAAAATAGCATTTAATTCATTTAAAATCCAAGAATTTTAAACACGTTGAAAATATCGCAAAAATAACTACATATATTTTATTAACCATTTTTATGTTATAACAATTATTGTTATACGATAATTTCAATGAAATCTTATTGAAATTAGGTCATATATTTCAATGTCTGAAATTTTAATTCCGACCAGGCGCGCTCTCCGTTGAACAAAACGTGTCAGTGACGTTGCTTTTTCATAGAACAGCCAATTTTTTCTACCAAAAATTTTTGTATTTTACAATACAATGTAGTATTGCAAACATAAAAAAATGGCACATAAAAGTAAGCTAGATTAATCAGAAATGTATTTACTTACTAATACTTTGATGCCTAAATTATGACGAAACGCTATCCGTAGGAAGCCACGTAAACGCAAAGTTGCTTTTTTTTGTAGAAAAAGATTACCTACAAATTTTGGGTATTTAAAATAAAAATCATACATTCAAACATATGAAATTAAAACATAAAAAAAAACAATAAATTTCTGTACCTATACGTAAATATTCAATAATAATTATATAACCTAAAATTTTTGATGTTATATTATACATGTGTATCTAGTATGTGAGATATCATTTGCAACTGTTGAACGTTTTATGATACCTTTAATCGGAATACAAAATGGCAGAAAAAAATAAATCAGGGGAATTTTCACTTTTTTCAACAACTATTAATTTATTTTTAAATTTGCGACGCGCTGTACTTGTCTGCCAATGTAGACATGAATAATTTATGATAAGGGGAATACGTGAGTCTTAGTTTTCTGTAGATTCTGATCGTAGAGACTTGGCCGAAATTTTCTCATAATTTTCTACCGGAAAAAAAGACTTCGTTATGGACAAACCGTCTGCCTTTCTTTTCACACAATTTGTTACTCTATCTTTCATATTGTTATTGGTAGACGAAAATAAATCAGGGTTTTTTGATTTTTTTTTTGAAAATGCACCCCTACGTTTCCACACATTCGACCATTGCAAACTAGTTTATAATTTTTTTCTGTGAATTCAATTCCAGTGACTACCCTTCCACTTTAATGGCAGAGAATTTGAGATCAGGGAAAAACAGATTTTTTTTTGCAAATGAAAATTGTTTTTCCAAATTTTCGAAGGGGCTGCCAGTGTTGACCCCATGGACTCTTTTCACGAACTCACTTAGACCTTTTAGCCCTCCAAAAGGGCAGACAAAAAAAATGAGTCCATTTTACCTTATGGACAGCTGACGATCTAAAAGAACGCTATTTAAAACGCTGCTAAAACAAATATTCATGGAATATACCGTTAATCTGAAATATTTAAATTAAATAAGCTTTAAAAATTAGAAAAATTTATTATTTTAAAGTTGCTTAGTGAGGATTCTAAAATTTAATTTTCTTGCGTATTTTAAAAGTAAAATTTATTGAGGCTAAACCTTAAAAACTTTACCCCAAATTCAATTCAAATACAGCATACAGTGCGATATACCGACATACAGTATATAACTACATATGTGTGTATATATATATATATATATATATATATATATATATATATATATATATATATATATATATTTATGCGGCTTTCACGGACTCCTCCGTGTGAAATGCAATAGCAGTGGATATATCCACATTATGTCGTTGTGTGAAATCATATTCAGCAAACGTACAACTATATGCAGCTCCTGTTTGCATTTTACTTCATATATATATATATATATATATATATATATATATATATATATATATATATATATATATGTTTATACGGCTTTCACGGATTCCTCCGTGGGAGATGCATTAGCAGTGGTTATATCCACATTATGCTATTGTAGTGCTGAAATCACATTCAGCAAACGTTCAACTATATGCAACTACGTCTGTAAGTGAAGTAAAATGCGAAACAATAAATGCAAACTTCTCTCCATCATATCTTTTCTGTGTTAGAGGTTGCACAGTTAGAATAAATTATAATAAAACAGAATTCATCTTATTCCAGCACTACAACAGCATAATGTGAATATAACCACTGCTAATGCATCTCCCACGGAGGAATCCGTGAAAGCCGTATAAACATATATAAGCCATCCGACGAGAGGTCGGCGAAGCTGCGTTCAGTGTTGCATACTTCCTTCCGATCTGTCCTTTGCACAGCCAGGTACATGTCGGTACCCTGATGAGTCTAGTAGAGACGAAACATGTACCTCTGCCGTATCATTGTGGCGGGGAGGGTAAGTTTTGACTTTCTTCTCGGTATGGTGGTACAGGTAAGCCACCATCACGATGGTGGTGGAATAAGATGAGTTGTGTTTTATTATAATTTATTCTAACTGTGCAACCTCTAACACAGAAAGGATATAATGGAGAGAAGTTTGCATTTACTGTTTCGCATTTTCCTTCATATATATATATATATATATATATATATATATATATATATATATATATATATATATATATATATATGTATATATATATATGTATATATGTATATATATATATATATATATATATATATATATATATATATATGTATATATATATGTATATATATATATATATATATATATATATATATATATATATATATATATATATATATATATATATATATATACACCTCTTCAAGGCGCGATTTTCTGGCGCGAATGTATACATCCCTCTACAACTGACTTTCCCTCTTCTATAATAAGTCGACAATATTTTCGAACGTCACTAAGCAATATTCATACTGTTAAAAATAACCTTAAAATTAATGCAAATTTAATGTCCATTCTACATTAAATTTAATGATTTTGTACTTTAAATCTTGAATATTTTACATTTACTTTGAATTTAAAGCGATTCAATAGAAATATAAGTTCGTTGTACATTAAATTTGATTAAATGGTATCTTAAATTTCAATAAAGTAACTGAAAAGATATTTCAACTTCTGTACATTAACATTAATTCACATATACCTTAATACTCAATTTATATTATTATTCAATATACATTGCATGAGGTTCCGGGAGATGGCGCTACTTGTATTGAACTTTTTGTTTAATATGGTATTAGTTGCTTAAAAAACTAAATTTTCTTATGGTGAGGTGTACATGTTTACCCCGTACTGACGGGAACCAATGAGTTTGAAACCGGTCCAAATGGCGAACACTACCTATGGGTAAAATGTCCACCTTTTTTTGGTAGTTTTAAAATTTTTCGAACTTAATGTT
Organism: Diaprepes abbreviatus; assembly: GCA_034092305.1. Classification (NCBI taxonomy): domain Eukaryota; kingdom Metazoa; phylum Arthropoda; class Insecta; order Coleoptera; family Curculionidae; genus Diaprepes; species Diaprepes abbreviatus. The sequence continues at coordinate 647,465 of JASJET010000219.1, forward strand.
GGTGCATTAAATATGTGATAACATATCTCCAATTCAATGAACACTGGCTGTATATTTAATATGCATAGTCACCATAAAAATAAAGTTCAAACTTTAAATTTAATATATGATTAGATTAAATTTAAGGGAATAAATTAATTTAGATTATTGCAAATTATTAAATTTAATGCATTACATTAAATGCTTTTAATAAATGTTTGTGAAATTTGCTTCTAGCACATAAATACTGAATCACAATGTAGTCTTCTAAAATACACTATCTAAAATGCAGCGTCCACAGAACGGTATTACTGGATAACTCCCAATAGGCTACTACTACAAAGTGAGTTCAGCGAAACTCTTGTCCCGGTTCTTCTTAATTCCTACTCTCTCCGCCTACTGTAGGGAAGCCTTAAACATTCTATAAATACCTAGGATTAGTACCTTTGTAATATGACTTTCCAAATTCATAATGTTATAAAAACTTTTATCATGCTAACATGCATGATTTTTTATCAATTTAACATCAAGATAAATTGTGTCATTAAAATTTAATTCATTATTTACACAAATAATGATAAAAATTGAAAAAAAAAATATCGAAAAATTCATGAGCAGAAAAATATTTTTCTTTAGTTATTGCAGTTTTAGACGGCTTAAATAAAAATAAACCATCAACATATATACACCATTTGAAAGTGTAGTGTAGTAGTAGTAGACCTTTTACGCGAAATTGAAAAAACTATCAATAAAGTTTTCTATGGAACATAAGGGTGTTTTTTTCGAAAAATGTGAATCTCAGAAACTACTTGCTTGTCAGATTCCAGCAAAATCAGGCTTATTCAGTGAAAATTCAGAGAACTTCATGAACTTCATGTCAACTGAGTAATTTTTAAGAAAGATGAAATAAACAAACGACCAGTTTTCCGCCATTTCTTGAAAAATTTGAGGTTTTGTTAAAAAATGACCCATTCAAAAGTTTTAGAATATTTAATCATCTATAACTTTTGTGTTAAACATTTTTCACTAGAAAGTCATGTTTGAGCAAATTTGCTAAGAGAAAATATTTGTAATTATCGGCAACCTCGCCTTTTTTAGGATTAAAAAAATAAGATCGGAAATAAGAGAGTCTCTGAAAACGGTCAGAACGGAAAGATAGCATAACGGTATGCAAATTTAAAAGTTAAAAATTTTCGGGCTTTTGCGTACGAGTTTGATCGGAAAGGTGTATACGGTGGGATTCCGGACGAAAGGTATTTTCCTTTTCCTGTTTCCTTAATCTCTTTCCTGATTGTGAGTACCCTCAAAATACCTGGTAGAAGTAAAGAAAATTACACCAGCAGATATCGAAGTTTTCCGGTAAGTGATTTAATTTAAGATAAGCATATTTTCATACAGGGTATTTTTTAATACTCTTGAAAATAAATTATCCAAGTCACATTTTGCCGAAAATCACAAAAAAGCTTTTTCAACCCCTAAACAGCATCTCCAATTCACCATTCGACATGATCTGTAGTTTAATTTTTATTTTCTCTCTTTGTTTTAACCTTAACTAAATTTTCTCTCTGGTTCCGGCATGTCTATAATTTTTTTCAGCCTTCTGAATTGGCTACTGTATCAGTCAAACTGGTTAGACTAATTCTATTTTATTTCTTACTATTCTTCGGGAATTGTTTAAAAAGGAACTACTATATTTTATACCACTAAATTTATTAAGAAAACAGTGACTGCAGTTTCAACTCACAGAGTCATTTTCAAACTGAATTACAAAGGTAGACTAAGTATTCAATACAGAAACATGAGAAAATTTAACAATCAATAAAAACTACCTGAGAAATTACATTATTACAATGGGGAGGTACTAAATTTTGGGAACTAATTATTATTTGGCGACAACAAATAACGGGGAAAACCCAAGTTCTGTCTGGTCATTAAGCAAATTTACATTTTTATTTTTACTATGTTTATATTTTTGTAAAGATTCAAGAATATTTAACTTTTGGCCCTTTGTTGAGTAATGTAATATGTCAGTGTTGCTTAAATCAGGAAAACTGTGGGAGTGTTCTAAGCAATGGTGGGCAAAGCTCGAGTCTGTTTTTTATAGTCTATATGATCGGTGGTGTTCTGGAAAGCGAGTTTTAAAGCTTGTACCACTTTGTCCAATATACAAGTTATCACACTCTGAACATTTTAACTTATAAACTCCTGATTTATCAAATTTATTAATTTTATCTCTAGCATTGTAAAGGATAGTAGACAGATTGTGTTGAGATTTAAAGGCTACTTTTATGTTATGTTTGGAAAGAGTATTAGCTATGTTTTCTGATAGGGTACCACAATATGACAAAGATATATAAGATGAACTATCTTTATCATTTTTTATTTTGGGATATATTGAATTAAAAGCTAGTTGTTTTAGTTTTTTAGTTATTAATTTCTTTATGGGATATTTAGTTCCTCTTGAAGATCTTCTTCAGAGAGAGGCAAAGAAAATGCTCTATGTATCATTGAATTGTATGCAGCCATTTTGTGTTGTAAAGGGTGAAAAAAGTCATTCGATATAGTATTACCTGTAAACGTTGGTTTTCTAAAAATTTTAAAATTACACTGATTATTGAAGTGAGATATGGTGAGATCTAGAAAATTTATTTTATGGTTATTTTCAGTTTCCAGAGTAAATTGAATTTTTGGATGGCAATTATTAATGTATTGTAAGAATTTTTGAAGCTGTCTAGTAGTGCCTTTAAAACATGCTAGAACATCATCCACATATCTGTACCAAAATTGAACATGGTTCTTGCTTAAAGGGGAATTAAGAATTTTGTTTTCTATGTTTGACATAGGTAGGCCTGCATTTTGTAAATAAAATTTGTTATTAAACTGGAAATAGGTTTGTGATAGGCAAAGTTCAAAAGAGGACAAAATTTCAATAGTAACTATTGGATTTATATTTCGTTCCTGTAAGATTTCTTGGATAAGTATAAAACATTCATCTGTTGGAATATTAGAAAACATGCTTTTTATGTCACAAGAAACTAGTATGGAGTTATCTGGGGTTTTTATGTTTTTTAGTTTTTGGACGAGATCTACCGAATTATTTAAACTGTGATTTGGTTTAAAGTTGCTTATATGTTTAAAGTATGAATTTAGTTTCATACTGAGTTCTCTCGTGGGGCTATTTATGTATGAAACGACTGGGCGAATGGAAATTTCCTGGTTTGTGATTTTTTATAAGGCCATAGAGTTTTGGTGCTTGTGGGTTCATATCGATTATTCTTTTTTTTATCGAATTCTGAAAAATGGCTGTTATGTTTTAAATTTGTTTGAAAAACTTTTTTAGAATCGCTTTTAATTTCTGTAATATTTTCGGAGTGAATAAATGCTTCTATTTTATTGACATATTCAACTTTTGATAAAATAACTGTTGCATTTGATTTATCTGCTTTTGTTATTATTAGATCATTATCTTTTAGTTTCTCTCTTATACGTTTTACTGTGTCAAATCCAACAAACCATAAAGAAATTAATAACTAAAAAACAAAAACAACTGGCTTTTAATTCAATATATCCCAAAATAAAAAATGATAAAGATAGTTCATCTTATATATCTTGGTCATACTGTGATACTCTATCAGAAAACATAGCTAATACTCTTTCCAAACATAACATAAAAGTAGCCTTTAAATCTCAACACAATCTGTCCACTATCCTTTACAATGCTAAAGATAAAATTGATAAATTTAGTAAATCAGGAGTTTATAAGTTAAAATGTTCAAAGTGTGATAGCTTGTATATTGGACAAAGTGGTAGAAGCTTTAAAACTCGCTTTTCAGAACACCACCGATCATATAGACTACAAAAAACAGACTCGAGCTTTGCCAACCATTGCTTAGAACACAGCCACAGTTTTTCTGATTTAAGCAACACTGACATATTAGATTATTCAACAAAGGGTCAAAAGTTAAATATTCTTGAATCTTTAGAAATATATAAACATAATAAAAATAAAAATGTAAATTTGCTTAATGACCAGACAGAACTTGGGTTTTCCCCGTTATTTGTTGTCGCCAAATAATAATTAGTTCCCAAAATTTAGTACCTCCCCTTTGTAATAATGTAATTTCTCAGGTAGATTTTATTTATTGTTAAATTTTCGCATGTTTCTGTATTGAATACTTAGTCTACCTTTGTAATTGAGTTTGAAAATGACTCTGTGAGTTGAAACTATAGTCAGTGTTTTCTTAATAAATTTAGTGGTATAAAACATAGTAGTTCCTTTTTAAACAATTCCCAAAGATGATTAACTACCACATAGTAACGGCTACCAGCATCAACTTGTTACTATTCTTATTGAAATTTTGATTTTTAAAAAGCTATTCGCTATTATTCCCTATTGTCTTTACAAAATCTCACCTCATAAATCCAGTACGATAACAACTTTTTAATTTTCCAAAGAAATATTAAATTATCATAACAGAATTTAATTCTTAATAATTATTTTGATTCGATGCCAGTACACCTCGAAAAAGTACGAGTATATCTACTAAAAACGTCTTTAAAAGAATATTACAGTTTGACAGGTAAAAAAATTTAAATACATTCTTTCTCATGAGAATAAAATTACACTGATTTTTGAACTAAAGATACTTATTATAATTTTGTGACGTTTTTTACAATAGCACTTGAAATTTGTACTTAATTTAAAATGTTTTGTAATGATTGATATTGATTATTGTCAATGTTTAACTATCAGATAAGTGATATGTATTTAAATATAAAAGGAATATAAATTTTCAGATGTACATTCAACTAACAAAATACCTCCTGGTTTCTAGAATTTTAATTTTGTCACAAGCTCATATTTCACTATGAAGTTTAATATTATTTTGGGTATTGTTTTAGCGGCCGTTGTCATCCAACAGGTATGTACTTATATATAATATATCTTTATAATTTCATTATTTTTATGTGTTTCCTAACGTTTCGATTAGCTAATGTATCTGTAGAGGTGAAAACTGTATTTAGTTGGTCATGACTGGAAGTAAAAACATACATTAGTGGAGATTTTCTAAATACTTTAATATTATTAAGATAAGCGATCTCTTGTAAAAGAACATTTCTCTCTATTTTATCTTATATTTAAATAGCACGAAGCTTGTATTTTTATCAGACATTAGTAAAATATACTGAGAGTTTCAATATATCTCTAGATTTTCATCTCTAAATGTAAATGTCAATGTTTGTTGACATATCTGATACAACTTATAAAAGTATCATAAAAAAAAACAAAATTGGTCTATTAAACAATTTATTAAACAACCAGATCCGGATTGAAGCATAAACATTCTTGGTGAATTTGGCTGGTTTTAAATCAAGTCTAGTTGGCACGAAAGTCACATCATTAGTCATTAATTTCAATGAACGTAATAAATATTTATTATTATCCTACATTTTTTTGTCATATTATAAAAAAAAACATACAAAATACTCCTTCCTACTGAATTATATTATATTAGATAAAAACTTTTATTTTATGAATAAATATTATTATGATTAAGAAATAATAATATTTTTAATTGTGGCTTTTACTATTTGACATTAACAATTTTACTTTTATCCAAATATTTTTCTTTTCCTCCTCTTTAATCAGTGCTTTACATACATTGGGCATTCTTTCAGTTAACCTAAAATTATGTCCAGTTTGAGTCCTTTTCTTTTGTAATACCCCCATAGATGATATCTGCTAATGATTTGATCTTTTCGATCACAGATGGTCCAACAAAAGTTCAATCGCATTGTATTCAGGACTTTGACGAGACCAAACCATGTTTTTAAGTTTTTATTATTTAATTTACTTTTTCCAAATATGGTCAATACGTCTTGGATTGTAATCCTATTCTGAAGTAAAACCATGACCACAAAGACAGCAGATAGCAGATAGCTGCTATATTACCGTTTTGCCTCCATGATAGTTCCCATTTCAACTAAATCACCTATTGTAGCTCCTCCAAAACAACTGCATACCATAATAGATCTATTATCATCTCTTATAGTAACATAAATACATATGTTTGTTCGTTAGACTGCGATAGAATGGACATGTTTTAGATTCAAACATTTTAAACTTTGATTTTTTAGTAAAAAAGATCTGTTTTCCTTTGATCAACTATCGGGATCTATGATACTTACCTAACCTAGTTTTTTTTGCTTTAATAATAATTTTCGAGCAGCAATACCCCCATTGAAACCGATTATATCTAGACGGCGCTTAACAGTTGAGACCAATACAATTTTTTACCTCGTTTCTACCAAAGCACCAAGAGATACGATTTCGAATTTATCTCGTTTAAAGGATGCTCTTATATAGGTATTCTCTGGACATGAAAGGTCTTTGTCCATTGGTTTGCTGTATATTGCTACAATAAAAGAAACCTCCTCAAAATGAACAATAACACGCAGAATATGTCCTGCATTTCCCAATGGCTCTCGCAACACAAAATTCGATTTTCAGAGTCAAATGCTCAATTCTTTCAGATTCGTTAAGAACACGTCTCCTAAAAATAAGCAAAATTGTTGAAACAAATATAATTTTATTTGTAATTCTTGCATTATCAAAGGTTTAAAAATTTATTAACGTGTTAATTTTACATAATAATGTAATAATATTAATACGGTGTTAATTTATTACAGGGCGAATCATCTCCGGTCCTAGGCTCCAGTATTAGAGATGCAATTGTTAAAGTTTTGGAAACTGCGAACGGTATACTTGGCAAAGTATCCACTGATGCAGACAACTATTTTCTTCAGATATTGACAAATCACACACAAATACAAGAATGGTCAGTTGATATACAAGTAAACGTATTCGGTGGTATTGTTCAATTTGGTGTAGATGTATTCGACGCTTACAAAGATTACATTTTCTCTAAAGACCCATCCGCTGTAGAAACTAAAATTTTGACATGTATATCTGATCAAGGAGATGCTCTTGTTGCTTCCGTCAGGGATGCTGCAAGCCAAAACGGCTGGTGTAATAACAGACTTGCAGCCAATCTTACTGAAGCTTTCGAAGATGTGACCAGAAATTTAGTTGATGTTAGTGACGAGTTGGAAACTGATATCGAATCATATTCCAAATGTATTCTCGGTGACGATCTTTGCCTGACAGCATTCGCGACAAAAGTGGTTGCTTTAGTTAACAAAGAAGCAGGTACATCTGGTGATACTTTGGTTACTGCTCTAGAAGATGTGGTCAGAGTTTACAAAATTATGTTTGGCCAGGATGTTCCAAAATGCAACAATGAATATTTATTCCCTATTCTTGAAGCAGGAGTTAAATCTGCCTTCACCAACCTAGATAGTTGTATTAATAGTTAATTTTAAATCAATCAATATTTTTTTATATACATTTATAAAGAATGAAAAATTGGCTGTTTTATTTCGATTTCTACTTAAAACTCTCTACGATACTTTTACCCCAGGAAACGGTGTGTTAAAAAAACAACTCAAATACTGCCTGTGATCTGATTGCAGAAATGGGTAGAGAAAGATAGTAGAAATGACGTCTCATCTCGTGTCTCAACACGTTTTGGTTGGAACATTGTTTTTTTTAACAAATAGGTCGAAATTGATTTTTTTCCAGTTTTTGGATTTTACGGAAAATCTAAGAGATTTAGAGAAAAATGTAAAAAAGATGAATTATACGTCTTGAAAATGTCTTCAAAATGAGTTTTTGTTTGTCCAAATCGGCCAGCAAACAAAAAAGTTATTGCAAATTAAACATTAAAAATAGCTTATTTTTCAATTGTTAATAACTTTCTTAGTATTTATTGAATTACTTTCAACTTTTACCAGAAAGTGAGTTTTAAAGTGCTTAAAAAGTGTGCGGAAGTTGGGCGTTGTCAGTCCAATAGTTTTTGTAAAATTGCAATTGTTTAATAGAAAAACGAAAAAAGTGACTATTTTTGATTGGCTGTACCATCGTCTAGGAAGCTGCTACAGAGTTCTGTCAGTGCTCATTCTCTTTCTTAAGACTTAAGCTATCATGTAGGAAAAAAAAGTGGATATTTTTCATATTTTGTTTATGCAAAATCGTCATGAAATTATTGGTTGTTTTTCTCTTATAAATAAATTAATTAACAACAGATTTTTTTTTCTAATTTGTTAATGAAGCATATCATTGAAAAGCTAGCGAAAAAACACGAATTTTGAAAAAAAAGGTCTCTACGACCAATAGGAGCAGAGTTAGCAACTTTTTTTTCAAAAATCACGGTAGTTTTTTACAGTTCATTAATAAGAGCCTAAAGTATATGAAATCATTCAATTGAGGTTAATTTATACACAACCATCCCTTCAGGAGATCACTAAACTGAAGGTACGTGCTGGACGCCAGATAAGGTAAGTTGGGGGGAGGGGGGGTAACCGAGTCTCACCGAGTACAAAGTGAGAGCGCGTCTTCAAATCAGCGCGCGGTTGAAAAATTAGCAATATATCCGCTTCTAAATAAGGTAGAGCTTTCATTCTCTGATTTTTTTGGGGTAGCTCATCATTTGGGCACATGTTCAACCTTCTCGGAACTCTGTAGCAGTTTCCTAGACGACGGTAAAGCCAATCAAAAATAGTCACTTTTTTCGTTTTTCTAATAAACAATTGCAATTTTACAAAAACTATTGGACCGATAACGCCCAACTTCCGCACACTTTTTAAGCACTTTAAAGCTCACATTCTGGTAAAAGTTGAAAACAATTCAATAAATATTAAGAAAGTTATTAACAATTGAAAATTAAGCCATTTTTAATGTTTAATTTGCAATAACTTTTTTGTTTACAAACCGATTTCGACAAACAAAAACTCGTTTTAAAGATATTTTCAAGACGTATAATTCATCTCTAGAACATTTTTCTCTAAATCTCTTAGATTTTCCGTAAAATTCAAAAAACCGGGGGAAAATAATTTTTTAATCTATTTGTTAAAAAAAAACAGTGTTCCAACCAAAAATCGCTTCGTTTTCTGGCCTATTTGTTGATTGCTTTCAAAAATACCAGAAATTGAAAAGAAAAATAAGGAAACCGTGTTTGAAGTAGCGTGGTTATTTGGTGTTAACCTTAATGTTTGGTAATACACTTATAACTCTTTCATATTTCTACAATTAAAAAAGCATATAAACTTATAGCATAATTTGCATTAAAACCAAAATTATAAAAGTTACTGCAAGTGTCATCTTTAAAGTAATATCATTTTTTGAGCTTTATTGTTTTCACAGACCTCTGCAGTTGATTTTCCGAGTAATATTTGCATTTTATTGATTTCATTTTTCCTTGTTAGGTTTTACAAGAAATATCAGGATACCCTCAAATGTTTAATAGACCATTTGATCCTAATTTTTAAAACCAAATCGCAAAACAAGTTTGTAAAGTCTCTCTAATGTGGTTGTGCGAAAGTCATTTTAAGAAAAAATAATATTTGAAGTAGAAGACAATGAAGAAGCGCAAAAATTCGTTCAATTTGCTTATTTATAAAAACTCCTACTTTATTTTTTTTTACAACTTCATAATTTTGGTTCAAGGATGAGAATGTTTTTGCTCCGTAAATTTGATTTAGACGATCGCAATCTACGAGTATTCTATATTTATTAATATCTTTATTTTCTAATTTGATATCTTTTAAGTGGCTGTTCACTATATTGAAAGACATTATAGAAATATATTTTCTCAGATTTTAATACGCTTATTTTAAGATATTGTCAAAGTAAACGTTGTTATCTCGGATGATATAATTGAAAATAAATAAATTACTCTACAACACTCTCAAATAATTATTTTCTCTTTGTGATTTATACGTCACAAAAGTCACACAGTTACTCTTTGTTGCTAGCGAAAAATCAAAGGACGAGATCACAGCCAATTTAAAATTGATCCTAATTATTTTTTTCCGTGGACCTTGATCGCTACTTTAGTGCCAATAAGCATCCCTTCTCTCACTCAGCTTTTGATTACCAAGGTCCAGAACGCTCTCGATGCAAATCAATCATCAATGTGTCTGTTTGTGGATCTCTCCAAAGCTTTCGACACTGTCTATCACAAAATACATCTAGAAAAGCTCGATAACTACGCTTTAAGAGGTAAAATTTACAATACATTAAAAAGTTATTTGTTAAAAAGAAAACAAAGAGTGGAGATTGACGGTGTTGCAAGTGAAGAGAGAGATGTAACCAATGGCGTCCCTCAGAGAACTGTTTTGGGCCCATTGCTATTTATAATTTATGTGAATGGTCTGTTTCAATTGAAGCTGAATGGAAAACTTGTTGGTTTCGCTGATGACGCCGGCTGTTGTTGCGAGCAGAGACTTGGCAGGATTTTAAATCAAGAATGACAGAGGACATAGCTTTATTGAAAGATTGGTTTAGCTTTAATAGGTTACTTCATTGATATTGGAAAAACAAAATATGTTCCCTTTTCTACTTATAAAAATAATTTACTACAGGCGGAAAACTTGAAGATTGAGGAAGGTGAGATAGCAGAGACGGCAAATATCAAATACCTCAATAACCAATTAAACTATGGTACACACGTTAGAAGCCTAGTTAAAAAAATTACAAGTTTTCTACCAAAATTTCTGTACCTTAAGGTCTCTCTCACCCCTAAGCGTAAGAAAATTATATATTCTTCTTTAATACAAAGTCTTCTAATCTATGGAATACTAGCATAGGGGGAGCTTCGAAGAGCCATTTAAAATAGTTAAATATTGTACAAAAATGTTTCATTAAACTCACGCTGAAAACCTTTTCCAGGAGTGCACATTCTTGGATATGCGACAGTAATATTGTTTCGAGATTTATAAATATATATTTAAAAACAAAATCTTTCATGAAATGATGACACATCACTTTAAGAAGAAAGTGCCTATCCTCTTTGGATGTTGGCTATCACATTGGTCCATATTACTTTATTCACTGCTGCTCTGAACAGACTTGTTGATGTCATTCCAGTCCATGTTCGTAGGTTGCGCAGCCATGATATTCGTCTTCGTCCAGCTGATCTCTGGCCTTCCATCTTCCCCTGCAGGATAAGTTGGAGCAGGCGATATTTCTCATTCCGCATGATATGTCCAAAGTACTCCAATTTTCTGCGTTTGACATTTGTAAGGTATTCCAGTTCTCCACCGATACGTTGTAAAATGTTTTCGTTTGATACGTGGTGTATCCAAGGAACCCTAGTATGCGGCGGTAGCACCACATCTCAAATGCATCTATACGTTTACATGAAGCATCGGTAAGGGTCCAGGCTTCTGCTCCATATAAGAGAGTTGAGAGCACATAGCATTTCAAAATCCTGATCCGCGTATGTATATTGAGGGATAGGTTGCAGAGTATGTTGCGCAGCTTATTAAAAGTACCTCTTGCTTTCTCGATTCGGCTTCTTATCTCTCGAGAGTGGTCCCAGTCCTTATTCAACGTGCAGCCTAGATATGTGTTCGTCTCGGCCATTGTGAGAGTTACGTTGTTGGCAGTAAACTGTATATTGCCGACGTCGTTTTTACTGACAATTATCGTTTACGTCTTCTTGCAGTTTATCCTCATACCATATCTGTTGCAAGCTGTCACTATTCAGTCGATAATTCTTTGAAGTCCCTCTGCAGTATCGGCTATAAGAACGGTATCATCCGCGTATCTTAGGTTGTTTATTACTTCTCCATTTACAATAAGCCCATCTTCTATGTTGCCCAGTGTTTCTTTAAAGAGATGTTCTGAGTATACGTTGAATAGAAGTGGCGACATTATACAGCCCTGGCGTACTCCTCTCTTTATATTAAATTCTTCTGTTGTCTCATTCTCAACTCGTACCATAGCCTTTTGTTGTGAATATAGCCTTGATATTATCTCTCTGTCTCTGTCGTCGATTCCTGTCTCTTGTAGGATTGAAATCAGTTTACTGTGCTGCACTTTGTCAAATGCCTTTTCAAAATCTATGAAGCATGCAAAGACGTCGGCATTGATGTCACGTGCTCTTTGAATCAGAACCTGCATGGAAAACAAGGCCTCTCTAGTGCCAAGTCCCTGTCTGAAGCCAAACTGCGTGTCACTTACGTTTTCATGGAGTTTTCTATATATTCGTGCTTGAATGATGTTAAGAAAAGCTTTTAAAGTGTGGCTCATCAAGCTGATTATTCTATGATCGGAGCACTTAGTTGCGTTCGTTTTTTTGGAAATCGGGATGAATGTCGACAGTAGCCAATCTTTTGGTATTTGATCGTTCATGTAAATTTTGTTAAAGAGGGTGGTCAGTAGTTTTATTTGCTCTGAGTCAATTAATTTGAGAACTTCTCTGTGTATCTGGTCTGGCCCGGGGGTTTTGTTATTTTTGAGTCTATTTATCGCTGATTCCACTTCCGCCTGTGTGATGGTAGGCCCCTCCCCGCCAACGACTGTATTCACAGTACTGTTGTTTTCATCTCCAAGTAATTCCTCCATGTATTGCTTCCATCTTACAAGTTTTTTGTCAGTTTCGGTGATGATGTTGTTGTCCGAGTCCAAGATTATTCCAGGACTCCGTTTACGGTAACTTCCTGTTGCTTCTTTTATTTTTTTATGGAGGTTGAAGCTGTCGTGTTTCGCTTGTAATATCTCAATTTCATCACATTTTTCCTGTAGCCATCGTTCTTTACCGTCTTTGATTGCTCTCAATACTCTTTTGTGTAGTTCTTTGTATTTCTCATTATTTCTGTTTTTGTGTTGTCTTCTTTCTTCCATAAGTTCCAGGATAGTGTCTGTCATCCATTCTTGCCTTTTCATTCTATCAGGTTTCAGGTCTTTTTGTGTGATTGAAGTTATAGATGTTTTTATTTTGTTCCAGAGCTCTTCTACTTCTGCTTCATGGTTGTTGTTCTCTGATACACTATTAAGTTCGTTGTTTATCTTTTCTTTCGTTTGTTGGAGTATGTTCTCTTGTTTGAGTTTCCGCACATCAACCCCTCTTGGTGGTATCTTCTTTACTATTTTTTTTTTAAATACAAGAAATAAATTTGCATATCCGACAGCTACACAAAAAGCACATAAACATAAAAATGCTTCAATGATTTTTTATTTCTAAACGTTGTTTATAGTTTCGTTGATTATTGTGTTAATTGAAATTTCTTTATATTTAGTAAACTTTTTTTTTTGAATTTGAATTTTGAATTTGAATATTAAAAGAGAAATTATCATTAGTTATTTATATGCCCGCTTAAACATAGCTTAAATGACTTTTGTAAGAAACTTGTTTGGTAAACAGTTATGAGATTTTCTGATATTTGGTTGTCTGTTTAAGGTGATGGATTTTTATTAAACGATTTATTTAGTTTCTCTGTTGCTTATCTACTGACAATCAAATATTTTAATTGAATTTTACTCAGTTTCGATTATGATATCAAGTTGAAATTTGGAACACACATATCAACTCGATGACAATGCAATATTATTGTCTCGTTGAGATGGTTTGATGATGGAGATGGAAGATGGATCACCGTTCTCGCGGACCTAGTCCTATCAAGTTTTTGCTCGTCAGATGGATACGGATTCTAGTTCTAGTTATACAGCTTATAATCCGATAATGCATTGTAAAATAGCTAGAAGCTTTTTCTTAAAAAAATTGTTTATTTTATTGTATTTAAGATACATAAAAACTAAAATCTTCATATCATTATTTTGCTACTAACAATCAGGAATTTATAAAAACAAATCTAGTATTTATAGGTCTAACAAAAATATTCGAATACATGTTTGTTTAAATAACAACACTCTATTAAAAAAATAGACATGTGATTTGTGTAAATATTTAATTTAAGTAATAAATAATTATACAATAAGAACAACAGAAAACATTTATAAAAGAAATTCTTAATGCTTTTTTTCTTATACATGAGAACATCTTTTCAATACTACTCCTATATACAGCATATCTACGTAAGTTGGAGATATATTGTGCCACTCGAATTACCCTCAATATTGGATGATTTTAACATTTAGAGTTTCTAGATATCAGCCGACGGGAGGAAATTCATAGTGATGGAGTTAATTTATGGTTTAAGAAATATCACTTTGCTACTAGATTCACACATGTTACAGTTCTCGTGTGGGGGCTCGCTTAAGTTAATGATTCATCAACCAATAGCATCATGGCAAGTGACAAATCACGTGCTTTTCGTGCTGTGAACATTATTTACCCTGTCTGGATATGAAATTTCAATATGGTATAATGTGTTAGGATATTAGCATAATTGAGAATAATACAGATCACATACTTTTTAATAAGATTTACAAGCCAAACGGCTTCGCACTCCCTCCAGGGAATATTCACTCATACTAGGTACACAAAAATGCCAAAAGTATGAAGCTCTGTGGGAACCCTTTCCATGTTATCGGGTCCTAGGTGACATAGTCTGCTGTATTTTCTACGAATTATCAGACGGTTCGCGCGGTTGCAAGGAGAATTGCCTTCTGCATCGGTTTATACAGATGCTCACTAAGACCCAGTCCCTTGATGTTTTGCAGGAGGTTCTTTGGTATCACTCCAGTTGTTGACAGTATTATGGGAATCGTTTGGACGCTGTTCATTGCCCATTGTCTTTGGATTTGCACCTCCAGATCTCTGTATTTGGCGATCTTCTCGTTGTATTTTGGCCTTAGGTTGTTGTTGTTAGGTACAGCGATGTCGATTAGTGTAGTTCGCCTAGAAATTTTATCTATTAGTATAATATCTGGTCTATTATGAGCAACTGTCTGATCCGTCAGAACCGTTCGGTCCCAATATAACTTGAACTGGTTATTCTCAAGAATAAGCTTCGGATTGTATTTGTAATAAGGCACTTTTCCTACCTGTAATAGGTTTAACTTTTCTGTTAACTCTTGGTGGAGTATCTTAGCGGCTGAGTCGTGTCTTTCCTTATACTCGGTTGCCGCAAACGCTTGGCATCCTCCAGTTATGTGCTGGATTGTCTTTGATGTTCGAAAGCCATATCTACATTGATCATTTTCTATTGGGGGATCTCTAATGATGAACTTCCGATAGTTCTTCGTCGGAATAACCTGATCTTGGATAGCTAACAAGAAGCCCTTCGTTTCCGGAAACATCTGTTCTGAAATCAACCAGTAGTTCGACGTTGAGTTGTAGACATTGTCCTGATTAACCTCATTTGGATGCCGTCCGTGAAGTGGCTTCTGTAGCCAGGTTTGTAACTTCTCTTGGTCTGTTTGGTGGTGAGAAGTAATATCTTGTTCCCTCAACTGTAGCGACGTTGAATCGTCTGCTTCGTATATTGCTCGATGTAGTGTGGAAGAGTCCGCTAACCTGTAGAAATATGAACGTAAGTTTATTATTTGTTAGTCGAGCTGCTTACCAATATCCACCAATCCTCTTCCTCATTGGTGTCTTGAAAGCATTGTACTTTCAATGGCACTCCGAGAGTGATGTTTTTGTGCTTTTGTTAGGAGTGTCCTTATTTTTCTTTGCAGTTTTTGTATGTCCGTCCTGCTCCATTTTACAATTCCAAGAGAGTAGCTTAGCGGAGAGCAAGCATATGTGTTGAGCGCCTTAAATAAATTTCTACTATTTAAGTTAGTTGGTAATACCCGCCTTACCCTCCTGACAAATTCGGTTGTCAATTCGGCTTTCATAGTGCCATGGTCAATTCTTTTAGCCTGTTTCATACCTAGATATTTGTATGTTTGGTCTGCTTCCATTGCAGCTATAATTTCACCGTTTTGCATTTCAAAAGCCCCCGGTTGTATCTTCCCTTTAACCATGTTCAAAATTCGGCACTTGTCTAGTCCAAATTGCATTCCGATATCCCTGGAGAACTCCTCTTCAATTTTAAGCATTTATTCCAGCTGGTTTCTGGTAGCAGCCATCAGTTTAAGATCATCCATTTATAGAAGATGATTCACTCTGACTACCTCTTCGTTGTTATTTCTAACAATCAATTGTTCCTTGCATCCCATTGCTCCCCTTGTGCATCCTTTCTGTTGAGTTGCAATGATGTTATTTTCCTCACAATGTGCATAGATGCGCTGGGTCAAGCAGGAGGTGATCACCTTATACAGTGTGGGAAGGCAGGTGATTGGCCTATACTTAGCTGGGTCATGTGTGTTATGTTGGTCCTTTGGTAGGAGGTACGTAATACCTTCGGTCAAGAACAATGGCATTTTGGCTGGGTTAAGAAAACATCATTAATAAGATTTACCAGCTGATGGTGCATACACCAGAAAAAAATACTTCTTAATTATTATTATTATTATTTGAACAGTCAAAGAATAAATACTATAAAAGCTTGATAACTGAACTTTTTTCGATTTTGAAATTTTTCGTTTTTGGTCTGCCAAGGTGACACTTTATTTTGTGTTGAAAATCCCTAACTGCTTGTATTTAAATCATTGGAAACGATTGCAGTTCAACGAATATGTATCTAAGAATATTTCGTACGCGATTTTGAATGTTCACAAAAAACAGTATTATACTTGAAAAAATTAAATCAGTCAGTATCAAACTGATTTAGCTCCGAGAAATCGACTGAAATGGAATTATCTACATTTTAAGCGTAAATTCGTTTAGGTAGTGTAGGCCTACACTCTACAACGTGTTAGTAGAAATTAACGATAGTAAAATATTGTTACTGTAAAAAGTTTCAAATTAACTTTGGCACAAACATAAATGTTTTGATTTATGCTGTAGTGATTATCACATTTTGATGAAGTGGGCTTTCTACAACACGGTTGCACTCAAATTGCTTAGATAGAAATATTTTGGAACTTATTTACTTAATTTCGAGGAGTGAAAGGGGATATATTTTTTAAAAAATACCAACATATAGGTACATTTCATTTTAAGGTTTTAAATAATTAGATTAAATTTAGTGAGAATTATTATAACAATTTATTTTTCTTTCAACAAATGGCTAAATTCAAAAGATCCACAAGATAAAAACATATACAAAAATGAACAATCCAAATTTAAAAACATGATTAACAAAAACAAAAACGACACATGGGACAGGAAATGCACAGAATTAAATATACATGTAGGAGGTACAAGATCATCAGAAGCATGGAAATTAATAAAGACACTAAGATCAGACACCACAAACAAGATTAACTTACAACCAATCCCAATCAAAAAGTGGATAACCCATTATCAAATACAGCTAACCGAAGACCGACAAGAGTACCTCGTTAACTCCCCAAGACGGTACAACGTACAAAGCCACTATATAGAGGTAACAAAGGAGATGGTATGTAGGGCTGTGGATTCATTGAAAAATAGGAAAGCAGCTGGACCGGAAGGAATACCTGCTGAACTGTTAAAGAACGGTACTGAAAAACTAACGCCCTTTCTTCAAGAACTATTTAACACACTCCTAAATAATGATGATCCTATCCCAACTATATGGAAAGAAGGCTGGATAACACCAATCCACAAAAGAGAAAGACGCGACGAATGCTCAAACTATAGATGTATAACTGTAACCAGCACAATGAGTAGAGTATACGGAAAACTGCTTAGAAATATCGTAGAAACAGAATATGGCCCCCAAGAAATTGAAGAACAAACAGGTTTTAGAGCTGGCCGATCATATATTTAGTTTAACCCAACTTAATGAAAAGAAAGTGGCAAGAAATAGAGAGGTTTATCTGCTTTTTGTTGACCTCACAAAAGCATATGATACGGTGTCAATCCAAAAATTATGGCACGTGATAGAGAAGTCTCCAATTAACAATACAGGGATCCAAGCCATCAAACAGCTATACGACCAAGTATTCTCCAGAATTAAGACCGGCAATAACTTATCAGAAAGCTTTCATGTGACCAAAGGCCTTCGCCAGGGATGTTGTCTATCACCAACTCTCTTTAAAATCTACCTCAATGAAGCTTTAAGGAATTGGAGAAGATCATGGAGTAGAATGGGAATAGAATTAAATAATGACACCCATTTATATACGCTTCATTTTGCAGATGACCAAGTGGTAGTGACCCAAGATAAAGAAGACCTCGAATTTATGACGAGGAAACTATTTAAAGAATACGCAGAGTGGGGATTAACTGTCAACTGCAGTAAAACTAAATATATGTGTATCGGTGGAGAAGAAACAGATTTGGAAGTAGATGACAATATCATAGTAAAATCTTGTTCTGATTATACCTACCTTGGAACAAAGATCAGTCAAAGTGAACGAACTGAAGAAGAAATATTGGAGCGAATAACTAAAGGAAAAACACTATCGGTTGTCTAAACTCACTATTATGGTCAACAAACATCTCCAAGGATAGGAAACATCTTTTATACAATGTAATATTTAAAAGCGTTGTATTGTATGGATGTGAAACATGGCAGATAAATAAAACTTTAGAACGTAAACTGCTGGCTCTTGAAATGGACTTTTGGCGAAGATCTGCCGAAAAGTCAAGGATCGAACGGATAACCAACGAGAGAATTAGAGAGATTATGGGCGTAAAGAAAACTAACCTCGATGAAATCGAACAACGTCAGCTGGTATGGTAGGGACATGTGGAGAGAATGACGGACGAATGTCTACCAAAGCAAATCCTAAAATGGACACCAAATGAAAAAATAAAAAGAGGAAGACCAAAAATTACTTGGATTAAGGGCATTAACCGAGCCATGTCCGAAAGAAACTTACTTCCAGGGGATTGGGAAGACCGAAAACAATGGAGGCGTAGAACGCTATGAAACTGGATATAAATATATATATATATATATATATATATATATATATATATATATATATATTCTCTGTTTAAATGACTGGATATAGGTGATTTCTAAGATAATAATCAAATGTATTTAAAAAAAAATGGGCATAAGAGCCAACCGGTCTATGACCTTGTGATTTAAGAACGAGCGATGGGGCTGCTCCGAATAGTATCGAGTATCATTTACCCGAGTAAGAAGAAAAATAAGCGAATTATGTTGGCCAGTCAGCCTTAAGGACCGAGAATGAAAATAATTTAGTGAAAATTTCTTGGTTGCGTTCCCACTCGATCAGGCTGTACCTTTCAATAACAGTTTTAAAAATCTTTCCAAGAAAAAAATATGAGGATTTAAATGAAATATAACCTGCTTAATATGAGAGGAAAAGTATTAAACAACAAAGCTCTATTGAATTTAAATCTGAACATACTAAGTCGTATTATTTGTTATGACTGTTACTGTTTTTATACTAGACATTTCTTAATGTGCTTTACAGATCTCACTAAAGCCTTTGATAGGGTGAGACTGGATGATATTCTGCAAATAATACGAATTAAAGGCATCCCAAACAATTTAATTAACATAATTGAACAGCTAAATTCCAACACAAATCTCAGTAAGTGGCAACCTAACTAAGGATGTACTGATAGCGTCGGGCATACGACAGGGGGACCCTCTGAGTCCATTACTGTTTAACATAGTAATGGACCAAATAATTGAGAACGTCAAAAGAGCGGCACCAGGGTACAGAATGAATACCGGGGAAATAACAATAATATGTTACGCTGATGACGCCGTCATAGTCTCGGAAAATGAAGACGATCTCCAAAGACTTCTATTTTCATTTCACACCATAAGCAAGTAATTCAACATGAAAATATCCATCGATAAAACTAAGTCAATTGTAATAAGCAAAGTGCCCTTAAGATGCAAACTAGTAGTGGATGAAAAACCAATAGATCAACTCATGACTTTTAATTACTTAGGAGTTGAGATATCCGCAAACCAAGACAGAACAAGAGAAGTAAGAAACTAAGTAAACAAGGCAAATAGAATCTCAGGAAGCCTGGCGGATATAATATGGCACAACACATACATGAACAAGGACGCAAAAACAAAAATCTACAAGACCTGTATTCGACCGATAATGACGTACGCAATAGAGACGAGAGCTGACAACACAAAAACAAAATCAATTCTAAGAACTGCCGAAATGAAAGTACTAAGAAGAATATCGGATACACATTAAGAGATCACATACGCAATTCAACAATACGCGAGGAACATGGAATGCAGGATATAGTAAGATGGGGACGGAAGCGCAGAAGAGCCTGGAATGAGCACATAGGAAGAATGGCGCAAAATAGGATAGCGAGAATCGCCCGAGATGGAACACCGGAAATCAGAAGACCAATAGGTAGACCACCTAAAAGATGGAGAGAGTCGTGGATTTCAATATCAAATGAGATGAATGATTGAGTTGGAAAAACAGGTTGTAAGCCTATAACAAGAGGAAGAAGAAGAAGACATTTCTTAATAACATATTCTTTCTACTTTAACATCTACCAGTAATTAAATTAAAATCATTTCCTTTTTTTGGTAACACAAATTTTAGAAGAAACCGTCTTATTCCCATTTTTTACCACTCCTTGGGCTATGGTTTTTTACTTAATTTAAAATTTCTGTTTATTTTCCTAAATTGGTATTTTATTTCAATGCAAATTACACAGACTACAATTAATCTATTATTTTATCAATTGTAATTGAAATATTAGAATTTACTTATCACGTAGCTTTTAAAATTCAAAAAGTAAATAAACCACTCGACAAAGTCTGTATCAAAATTTGACATTTAAACATTTTAAGATCACTTTATTTATAGTTTAATAAATGGCTACAGCTTGAAGGTCAGTAAATAAAAGGTTTGTACTTTTACCTCATCTTAGGCCGGAGGAGTTAACCTCGTATGAGGTGATTTTGAAATTTATTGTTAATTCAGATTACTGGTTACTGGTTACAGGTTACAGACTTCTGATTACGTAGAACCTTCAGTAATTATGTAGTATCTTATGTTCCATTTTCTTTTTCGGGGAAAATTTTTTATTTAAGATGTTAAAAATCAGTTTTTTCGAATTCTAGGAAAAGCTATTATTTTTCAGTAAAAATGTTACAAACAAAAGTTGTGCGCATCGAGAATACCTACAAAATGAGCTAATGCCCTTCCGAATCGAATAATTTGTTGGTTAATTATTGCGAAAAAAACAGCTAACATGGCTGTTTTTTAGTTGTTTATTAACTTTATACTGCAATTAAAGAGCCTCATACTACACACAACAAATGTGTAAAATTTCAAGTAAAAATATTCAATAGTTTTTTGCACAGTGACTTTGTTTATAACTTTTTATATTTTTTTATTGTTTATTCTTAGCGCCCTAGAGATCGTACAGCGGTCTGCGGGTACGCAAATGAAAGTTTCAGACTTATACTAACAATAACACAAAAGAATGAAATGAATTGTTAATCTTAAACTGTTCAAACAAGGAAACAAAATTTGGGTTCGTTTCTTCATTATAAACAAATAGAATAACTTTTCAACAATTATTGATATCGAAATGCCGATAAGTGAACGCGATAGCTGAGATTTTGGCGCGCATTTTGAAAAAAATAAAAATTGTGTACGACTACTAGAAGCTGAGATAGAATTTTTTTTTCAAAAAATCGCTGCGGAGTTGTTTTTTAACATTAAGGGATTATTTAAGTGGGAACTCATAGAGAAATGGTTAAACTATTGTATGCAGTAGTTTTCAACTCAATTATTTCAAAATTGTTGATGTAGCAATAGTTTAAAGTTGCACCTACCGAAAGTCAGAAAGTGAGCAGTAGAGGGGGGGCGTTCTTTCAGTTTGCGACGCGCGGAACAAAACATGAGTCCGACGCTTCAAATTCGAACAATGTAGGATATGTTTTTGTAATCAAATTATTATTAAACATAGCAATAAACAAATTGTTGCGCTTTTATACATTTTATGCATAATTATAATTTTACCGTACTTAAGTACTTTTCAATATGCGACAAAATGTTACATTGGTCAACAGTATACTATTATGCACTGCCGAAGTTTCTCTTAAAAATCATACAACCTTTAGAAGGTAAGACAAACGCATATGTTAAAAATTCTACACATTTAGTGAACATTATTAGTAGCATCAATCTAGAGCCAGACGAGAGACTAATAAGCTTTGATGTAAAAAGTCTGTATACTAATGAACCATTAGGGGAATCATTAGACATAATCAAAACTAGACTTTCAAATGATAGTACTTTATCAGATAGAACCACGTTACCACTTGACGGGGTGATGGACCTTTTGGAGTGTTGCCTGCGTAGTGCTTACTTTCAAGTAAAGGACAAGTCCTACGCTCAGTACGACGGGCTTCCGATGGGTTCTTTACTCTCTCCAGTCGTCGCCAATATATATATGGAATGGTTCGAAACTCATGCCATAGAAACGGCAACAGTAAAACCGAAAGTCTGGTTGAGATATGTCGATGATACTTTCATTGTATGGAAGGGCAATGATTAAGAACTTAATGATTTCCTGAAACATCTAAATACCATTCGACCTACAATTAAGTTTACTATGGAAAAAGAGGTAAATGATCAATTGCCCTTCCTAGATGTCATGGTGAACCGTTCAAACGAAACTATTTAAACTTCAGTATACAGAAAGCCAACACATACTGGACAATATCTTAATCATTGTTCTAATCATTCTGTTGTAACAAAACGAGGAATTATACGCAACCTCTATAATCGCACTATATCTATATGCAATAATGTCGAATTATTGGAAATAGAATTAGCAAATATTAAACCCGATTTACAACAGAATGGTTATCCTTTAAAACTAATTGACGATATTATAAATAATTTTAGAACAACGAACACTGGACAACAAGAAACACATTCCTTCTTCACAATTCCGTACATTACGGGAACGTCGGAGAAAATAAGACGAATTGCCAGCAGTTATAATATAAAAACAGCCTTTAAATCAGGAAATACACTTAGAGCTCATTTAACAAAAACAAAACCTAAAACTACCGATAAGAAAGAATATGTTTACAAAGTTCCATGTGAGTGTGGTGAAATGTATATTGGAGAAACCAAACGACCACTAGAAGTTAGAATTAAGGAACATAAAACTTATACACAAAAAGGGGAAACGTCGAGATCAGGTATTGCAGAACACTCTTGGGATAAACAACACCATATAAAATGGTCTGAGGCTGCGGCAATATATATGGAATCCAATATGAAAAAAAGAAAATTTATATAAGCACCATACATTAAAAACAATAGTGGAATCTTCAGTAAACCGAGTGTTGAGATACCTAATCTTTGGCAAGCACTACTTTGTAACATCAAATCTTTGAGGTGTGTACAGTGAAGCGAAACTTTGTGCTTCAATGGACACAGTGCCTATATGAGCTCGTACCCTTAAGACAAAACATTCAATTTATACTTGATAACGATTAGAGATACAACCTAATCGAAACGTTGTAAAGTTTGGTCAGTATACTATTAATTAGGAATATTAAAAATTAGATTGATTTTTAATGTAACGTTAATATTTATCGAGATATGGCATAAAACAAATAGCAACATTTGTTAATAGCATTATTATTTTTCGAGATGCAGAATAAAGTACATTTGACGATTATATTGTAATCGGGAATTATTGTAATATTACTTTCAAAGACAATGAAAGTAGTAGGGGAGAAAATAATTATGATTATAATAATGATGATAATGTTGACGGTGATGCTAATTGTGTCAATGATTAGAATGATGATGATGATGAGAGTAATAACGATGATGACGATGAGAGTGATAATGATGATAATAATTGTAATGCTAATAATGAGACCGATAAGGGTTTCGAAAATGATGTCTAAGAAACTGAGAACGAAATAAATATTTTGTATAGATTTAAGCAGAAAATATGTATGTTAGCAAAAAATTTTTTATATGAAAAATGTCGCAATTTCTTTCATGCTATAACTCCATAAATCGTAATGGTACATTAAATATCAATTTTTAGTATTCCTAATTAGTAGTATACTGTTGACCACTGTAACATTTTTTTCGAAATTTGAAAATCACGTGCAACAATTTGTTTATTGCTATGTTTAACAAAAATTTGGTTACAAAAATATATCATCCATTGTTCATATCTCGTCGAGAAACCACAAATTAAAAAAAAAAAAAGATTCTATGATCAGTATTCGCCGAGATAATCCAAATTTTTCCGGCAAAACGACTGTGAAGCGTTTTTTTTTACGCGCCGCAGGCTGAAAGAACGCCCCTTCCACTGCTCACTTTTTGGCTTTTGGAATAGATGCAACTTTAAACTATTGCGCCATCAACAATTTTGAAATAATTGAGTTGAAAACTACTGCATACAATAGTTTAACAATCTCTCTATGAGTTCCTACTTAAATAATCCCTTAATAGTAAACAACGGAGAAACAATTTTAATAAAAAATAATTCTATATCAACTTGTAGTGGTCGTACAGAATTTGTTTTTTTTTTTTCAAAGTATACGCGAAAATCTCACCTATCACGTCCGTTTATTGGCATTCGATATCAACAATTCTATGTGTTTAAAACGAAAAAACCAACCAAGAGATATGAGGTTAAGAATTCTTTAATTGAAACGTGCAAAGCTGCTAAAATCACTGTTTCTAGGCTTATTTCGGAAAAAAATACCGAAATAAATAACAAAATAGGTAAATGATAAGGTAACTACACACCTAAACCCAATTACCAGAATAATTTAAATTCTTTTACACCCAAAAATCCCAATGGAATGACCAGATAAATTGAGGAGTAAAATCTACAGATTCTTTTGTTGTTTCAAAAAGTAAAGTAGATTATCAAAGTAAAATGGCCTCGGTTTTATATCAAAAAATTCATGCATGAGTGCAACGCTACCTTCTTTTGACGCGCTCAATGTGAGCTCAAAACAGTCGGTTGAAATAAATGTGTTAAATAAGCCTATTTATTAACAATTAACACTTTCGGCTTAAAATTAGATATGTAATCCGGTAATTACTTTCAAATTAAAGAAATATATTTATCGTTACCCTTTATCAACGTAGAACAAGTTAACTGCTCAAATTAACCACTATCGATTTCCCGAAAATTTGAGGCCCCCGTATTCTTTACGTCGCCCCTAGCTGACAACGTCAAGACAATAATGGGAAGTTTATAACTTCAGTAGATACAGAAAACCATTGACAGGAAGGAAAATTAAACTAGAACATAGACGAAATTAAATAAGACATGACGATAATCACACAGTGGATTCAAATACCAAGATCAAAACAGCTTAAAATGAGATAATGCTAAAAGCAGCACCTATAGAAATAATTTGTCAATAAAAATTCGATAGTATCAGAACCCTAACTTGAAAAAAACAGTGTGTTCAAATAACAATAGGCATAAATGCAACCACCCTCAGTCTAGTAAATGCCAAGTAAGACAACTTAAATAGGGATCAAATAGTGATAATCAGATATAACATAAATCCGTACTTTGTGTATAAGAACGTGGCCAAAATTCAGAAAGATAAAACAACCGAGCCGGGAATGAAATTAAAAAGGAAGTAGAACTACGGGGGTTTGTAATAAAACTAAAAATTCAATTAACTAAAGAATGATATGAGGAACGAAAGCTTTCACGGCTTTCGTCAAGTTGAAAATTATGGTCCTTGGGTTTATACCGTGTCAAATTGGAATTATTATCCGACCTTTTGCCTACGATTGCACTAGGCATCTTCAGGGATCATTACTTCACACTGAGTGACTATCGAGAAGCTACGACCCGGTATTTATACCCGACTGGTGCTCAGCGAACCGTGATCCAGCGTTACAAATGATTTCTACGTGTGATGTAGACTATAACCCGCATCTCTATTAATATTATTTGGATGTAAATATCCATTTATTTATAGTAGATGTTCGAAAGGACCAGAGCGATATTTGCAGGAAATAAACTGTTTGTATATATATTTTTCATATTCTCTGCCTGAAAGGAGAATTACATATATAACAAACTATTTAAATTCGGCAGAAAGATTTCTTTATTTCTTACTAAAATTTTATTTTTTATTTAAATTTCACATTACTTCGGTGATTCATAGATGTCGTTCGACTGGCGATATTTTTCAGTCTGATATCTAGGTCAGTAGTTGGGAGGTGCAATATCCTGCCGACATAGCTTGAAACTCAAATTTCATATATCAGTTATTTCCTGCTAATGTTGCTCTCGGTCCGATACAGCTCCACTGACGAGATCATGAGGTGATCGAAACGCGTATGGAGAAAGGACCAGAGCCATATTTGCAGGAAATAAACTGTTTGTATATATATTTTTCATATTCTCTGCCTGAAAGAAGAATTACATATATAACAAACTATTTAAATACGGCTGAAAGATTTCTTTATTTCTTACTAAAATATTAAGTATTTTGTTCAGAAGGATGTACAAAACGTTTTTTGTTTTCCCACCATTTTCCACCATTTCTGCTGCGATTCCATCTTTACCTGGCGCTTTGTAATTTTTCATTTCTTTCAGGGCCATTTTAATCTCATTCTTACTAATTTCAGGTTGCATGTCAGAGTTGATGTTTTTTATTTTAGTGTTTAATCGATGAAGGAATTCGTGTGGTGGTTTTTCCTTTGTATTATAAAGATTTGTGTAATATTACTGTGTTATCCGTATAATTTGCTCCATGTCGTTAGTTTCTATCTCTTCGTTTTTATATTATTTATCTGTATTTTTCCTAGTTGTGGTTTCAGGCATTTCAAGTTCTTGTTTTGTTGAATTACTCTATCTATCTTTGTTTCTTGTTTCGTTCTTTTATATTCCTTGAAATGTTTTCTAATTATTACGTTAGTCTCTGTATATTCTGCTGTATTTATTTTACCTTCCTTAAGCAGCGTCCTTCTTTTATTCATTAATTCCTTTGTGTGTTGAGAGATATAGTTGTCTTTTTTCGATGATGTTTGTGCTACTTCTTTCCCAGCTTGTAATAATGTGTTCGTAATATCTTATTTATTTCATCGACATTTTTTTTCCACAGGTTGTTTATATTTGGTATATATTCTTTCTTTATACTTGTCTGTGTTATGTTTGAGCTTTTCCATATCTAGTTTTTGTGTCTAACTGACTGATGTGGGACCATACGAATTAACGCGGTGCCATGCTAATTAGTAAAATAAATTTGAAGTTATTTGAACAGTTGTCAAAAAATGTTTTTAATCTATAATTAAAAATTTATTAAACAAGATGGACACGTCGCCTATGTAGGGATAGAATTAGTCATCGATTATTCATGGGCCCGACGTACATCTGTTGATAAAAATCATTGGGACAATATTTAATTCTTGTTTTTAATAGATTTTTGCTACGATTATGAATTTTCAATTATCCCACATACTTAACAAAAACATCTGAACCTTTATCTTTTTATCGCAACAGTGATTTGCTATATAATGTGTCATACGTGTATTTTGATAAATTTTACTTGAATAAACATCCTAAAAGCTGAAATCCTTGTCCTTGATTAAATACTAATTAAAAAGACAATAACACTCTTCATATGATATTACATCAGCGCACAATTGTATATTCTCGAGAAAATAAGAGTAAATAAGACAAGAATTGGTTTCTGATAAGAGTTTAGGAAGTACCACCACTTCAAATAAATGTATTTTTCTAGACAACTCTACGCTCAATTTTCGTGTGAAATGAGAATGACTTTTTATGGATTTTTATCACAATAACACCAGTTAACAAACACAAAAATAATTGAGACTAATGTTATAATAGTTGTCCGTGGAAGTTTGAAGCATCTTGAATGCGAGTTCAACAACAAAAATTTTCCACCACGTATCTTCTTCTTAAAGTGCCTATCCTCTTTGGATGTTGGCTATCACATTGGTCCATATTACTTTATTTACTGCTGCTCTGAACAGACCTGTTGATGTCATTCCAGTCCATGTTCGTAGGTTGCGCAGCCATGATATTCGTCTTCGTCCAGCTGATCTCTGGCCTTCCATCTTCCCCTGCAGGATAAGTTGGAGCAGGCGATATTTCTCATTCCGCATGATATGTCCAAAGTACTCCAATTTTCTGCGTTTGACATTTGTAAGGTATTCCAGTTCTCCACCGATACGTTTTCGTTTGATACGTGGTGTATCCAAGGAACCCTAAGCATGCGGCGGTAGCACCACATCCCAAAAGCATCTATACGTTTACATGAAGCATCGGTAAGGGTCCAGGCTTCTGCTCCATATAAGAGAGTTGAGAGTACATAGCATTTCAAAATCCTGATCCGCGTATGTATATTGAGGGATAGGTTGCAGAGTATGTTGCGCAACTTATTAAAAGTACCTCTTGCTTTCTCGATTTGGCTTCTTATTTCTCGAGAGTGGTCCCAGTCCTTGTTCAACGTGCAGCCTAGATATGTGATCGTCTCGGCCATTGTGAGAGTTACGTTGTTGGCAGTAAACTGTATATTGCCGACGTCGTTTTTACTGACAATAATCGTTTACGTCTTCTTGCAGTTTATCTTCATACCATATCTGTTGCAAGCTGTCACTATTCGGTCGATAATTCTTTGAAGTCCCTCTGCAGTATCGGCTATAAGAACGGTATCATCCGCGTATCTTAGGTTGTTTATTACTTCTCCATTTACAATAATTCCATCTTCTATGTTGTCCAGTGCTTCTTTAAAGAGAAGTTATGAATATACGTTGAATAGAAGTGACGACAGTATACAGCCCTGGCGTACTCCTCTCTTTATATTAAATTCTTCTGTTGTCTCATTCTCAACTCGTACAATAGCCTTTTGTTGTGAATATAGCTTTGATATTATCTCTCTGTCTCTGTCATCGATTCCTGTCTCTTGTAGGATTGAAATCAGTTTACTGTGCTGCACTTTGTCAAATGCCTTTTCAAAATCTATGAAGCATGCAAAGACGTCGGCATTGATGTCACGTGCTCTTTGAATCAGCACCTGCATGGAAAACAAGGCCTCTCTAGTGCCATCGAGTTTTCTATATATTCGTGCTTGAATGATGTTAAGAAAAGCTTTTAAAGCGTGGCTCATCAAGCTGATTATTCTATGATCGGAGCACTTAGTTGCGTTCGTTTTTTTGGGAATCGGGATGAATGTCGACAGTAGCCAGTCTTTTGGTATTTGACCGTTCATGTAAATTTTGTTAAAGAGGGTGGTCAGTAGTTTTATTTGTTCTGAGTCAATTAATTTGAGAACTTCTCCGTGTATCTGCTCTGGCCCGGGGGTTTTGTTATTTTTGAGTCTATTTATCGCTGATTCCACTTCCGCCTGTGTGATGGTAGGCCCCTCCCCGCCAACGACTGTATTCACAGTACTGTTGTTTTCATCTCCAAACAATTCCTCCATGTATTGCTTCCATCTTACAAGCTTTTTGTCAGTTTCGGTGATGATGTTGTTGTCCGAGTCCAAGATTATTCCAGGACTCCGTTTACGGTAACTTCCTGTTGCTTCTACCACGTATAGATTTTTGAATTATAGAATGTATCAATTATTCTCACTTAATACAAACATTTTTATATAATATACATAAGAATGGCAGGATTTGTTTCCAAAATACACATGAAAATACATTTATAGTACGTCTATAATAAGTTTTTTTGCAAATGTTGACTTTCGTTTATATTCCTGATCGCTTCTTCTCATAAGAGACCAACAATAATTCCCCATCATTGCTGGATACCATCTGCTTTGGTAGCGTAGTTTCATTGTTAATATGTCTTGGTGGAACCTTTCTTCTTGTTCGTTACTAACTGCACCCAAATCTTCTGGGAACAAATTTAAATGGTAGTGCAAGAAGTGTATTCTGAGAAACATGCGACAGGCCATTTTGCAGTAGCTTTCAAGCAGTTCTTCTTTTCGTAGTTATCTACTTTTTTGTTTCCGAAAAACTCCGAGACAATTGCTCCACTCTCCACTCCACACAGTTAATTAAACATCACTTAATTTTTGATCAAACTGTTGATCCTTTAATATTTTTCTAATTTGTGGTCAAACAAATATTCCTTCCTTAAGCTCAGCATCACTTAGTTTAGGAAAAAGTTGTTTAAGGTATTTAAACGCATCTCCTTCTTTATCTAATGCTTTAACGAAATTTGTAATCAATCCCAATTTAATATGTAATGGAGGTAACAGTACTACTTTGAGATCAATAAAAGGAATATTATTTAGCTTAGTGTGACACAGGGGCGGATCCAGCCTTTCTCCTTGGGGGGCGGGGGCGGTGATATCACAAAAGGACAGTATGGTAAGCGAAAGCAAGTTGTCGATGGAGGGGGAACACCAGCAACATTCCCTTTTCTGGTGCAAAAGGCAGGGTCGAGTATATTTTTCTAAATTTGAAGCTCTTGGAGAGGGGGGGGGGCGATCACAAGAAAAAATAAGTTGCCGACAGGGGGGGGGGGCGGATGCGAGTAGCATACACATTCCTAATATAAGAAGCAGAATCGGGTCAATTTTCCTGAATTCAAATCTCTTGAGGGGGGGGGGGGGGAGCTATCGCAAGAAAAACAAATTGTCAACGGGGAGGAGTGCCGGCAGCATACACATTCCTAATATAAATGCAGAATCGATTCTATTTTCCTAAACTCCAAGCTCTTGGGAGGGGGCGATCGCAAACATACACATTCCTATACTCTATTCAAGAACTAGAGAGAGTAATAAAACTGTTACCGAAATCTCCAACGTACCTGCATCAGTGCCACAGGTAACTGAGGACTGCCATAAATCTAATTATATTTAATTATATTTAAATATTATAAGCTTTTATAAATTTACTGCAACAATAAAATTTCTGATAGTTCAATTTAATTTGCGTCAGTGAGCAAAGTACACCTTACAGTGTGTCCTTAGTTATTTATCTTGTGTGCTTGTTTTTATATTATTACTTAAGATTAGTAAGATACTCAAAAGATATGGCTTCCACATCTATATTTATTCCAGAATCGTTAAACAAGGGCATTTTTTCCTCAACGGAAAACTTATTACGATGGGTGTTTATGATGCCTTAAGATATCAATATCTAGATAATAATGTTAAAAGCTCTATAGAGATGTATTCCAACATGACAGGAGTTGGAAAATCTACTATGTGCCTAATATTAAACGAAAAAAAACGACTGGAATTGTTAGTACTCCCAAGTCACATTCGATCACAGGCAGACGAAAAACCTCGTTGGAAAAAGAGATGTAAACTGCAATAGAGGGAGTTGTACATACATTTTATAATGAGAAGCAGATCCCAACCGTCGACAAAATTCTAACTAAAATCAATGAAGATCGAGATTTACTTGAAATTAAAAAACTGAGCTCTGGAAATTGCTCAGAGAACTTAATTTTTACTGGGAAAACCAGATAGGAAATCTGTTCGTATAGATCGTCCGGAAAATGTTCGTTGGAGAAGGAAATATCTCTCTCAAGTAAAAGATAGTGTTGCTAGAAATAACACAACCGACAAAATTAGTAATTTAAGTGAACTTTTGAAAGATTTTTTTGAATAAAGTTAGAGTAGAAAAGTGGGAAAAATCCATACAATAAAAGAATTAAAAAAATGTGGAAACTCGATCTCATAATCGGTGAGATAGAGGAACCAATTATAATTAATTTGAGCGAAGATAGCTTCACTGACTTTGATTACGAATTAGATACGTAATGTTTACCAGCGTAAACACAATTTATTATTTAAATTTTCTGTAACATATAAAAATTAATTACATTTGAATTCCTTTTTAGTGTTTAAGTTTAAGAAATAAATAAACTGAAAGGTCAAATATCCTAAAAATGTTTTTAATTAATAATTAAATGACCGATAGCCCCAAAAAAATTTTATTATTATATGAACGAATTTATTTTTTTATATATGTTTAACTTCTTGTATTTTTTACAATAGGTATTTTGTAAATATTTAAATTATAACTTAGAATTTTTTGAGAGAAAAAGGCTACGTTTTAGTCTGAACGGTTTCTATGCCAAAATTAGAAATAATAAAAATTCAGTTGTGATTTGTGTTAAATATGTCAAAATTATTTATATTTTCTAATGTATGTGAATTATTAAGAAATTATAAGAAATAAAATAATATGCCATAAATACTTAGTGATTAAATAAACCTCGTTCCGACGCCTATGACAAGGATTAAAATCTTTTTTAGCACTTCACGCATCCAAATATCTATTGTTATCCAACCCAAATAGTCCATTATTATAGAACGGTGTTTTTTATTATAAAATTTCTAACCCATTCCTATGAAAAATATATGTGTCTAACAGATTTTGCCGAAGACACCAGACTAAAAAACACAGGTAGTTTGCCAAGAAAAAAAGGGTAAAAAATGAGTTATTACTCTCTCTAGCTCTTGAATAAACTTTGATATAAAAGGCAAAATCGGGTTTATTTTCCTAAACTCAAAGCTCTTGGGGAAGGGGGGGGGGGGGGGGCGATCGCCTGGTGTGACCTGGAATATATTGATCTCTCGGAAGTCATTCTTACTTGGTAATGGCTTTGTGTTGATCCCTTGTCTTAACGACAAAGAAACAGCAATATTTCGTAAATCTACCCTAAAGCCTTAGTAATAGTCCTATGACTTTTAGGTCACCACATATTTGCCACTTATATGTATTATAGCTTATTGCATTTAGAATAGGTGACATATTTTCGCATGCTTCTTGCCTGTGCAAGAGGGATAGAGGGTCTTTTGTTGCAATTATAGAGTAGAACTATTTTTAAACTTATTTTAGAAGAATCTATAAATATGGGTCATTCTTCCTGGTTACATGCAAATCCTAATTTTTGCATAACGCTATTTGAATTAACACAAACACACAATTTATCCTGCAGAGTAATATACGACGATAGCTCCTAGTTACGGTTCCTAAATATTGTAACTTTAGTCCCAGTGGCTAGTAAATTCTATTGTTGTAATCTAGACCCTAATACTTCAACATTCTCTTTTTGGACAAGTGGAGGTTCCGAACTAGATCATTTAATTTAGGTTGTTCGATTAAATGGGGTAGTTTTCCTTCGAGAAAATAAGAACTATCCTTTTTTGATACATTATCGGGTTCTGCTTTATCATAATACATTTCTAAATCTTCCTCCCGTTTAGCTGGGAGCGCTAGAACTGGTAAACCTTCTCCATGAGGAAACGGTTTTATTGATGAGAGAATATCCGGTTATTCAATATTATTTTTGGCCTTTCGTGAAAATCTAGACAATTTTGTCATGCAAAAGTATATCATTAAAATGATTTGTTGGTTCTTGCCAAATCATTGGAACTGCAAGAGACATAGGAGAGCGTTTGCCATTTAACCAGTAGATTTGCAGCACCGGTTGGTAAGCAGCCCAGTCCCGATCCTGGCTGAAAAGTAGTGTAATCAAAATATAAATTTATTTAACTTTTAACGGGCACGTCTCTGTCTATCAAGTGTTGATGATATAATTATTTGCTCTTTTTAGTTATTATCATATTAAAAATATTTTTTAATAGTTTTACTGTTTCTATAAATAAAGTTCGGAGAAACAATATCTTATCTTAAGGGTAGAGAAACATGGCGAAATGATCGTTTCCACCAGATTTTTTAAATCATACGAAAAGTAAACAAGTTTTTAGACTTTTTATACATTTATGGAAAAAATACATCATAAAAAATGTTAACTTCCTTTTTTAACCGACTTCTAAAGAAGGAGGTTCTCAATTCGTCAACTTGTTTGTTTTTTTATGTATATACACCGATTATTCCGCAACGGTGGCACACCGATTTGAATGAAATTTTTTACGTTATATTCAGGAAGTTGCTGCGGTGGTCCCATATTTTTTTGGACGAAATTGGTGCAGTAAAGTCCAAGATGGCGCTGACAATATGGCGGCCCAAAAAAAAAATTTTGTCCGATTTTCTCCAAAATTAATACGCGGGAATTTTCGGGGACGCACATGACGAATCTGAATTTTTTTTTTAATTCAATATGGCGGAAAAAAATTCTATTTGGTCCGACATTCTCCAAAATTGGTGCGGGAGAGTTTTCGGGGTTGCACGCATAACGAAAATTCAATATCGCGGATCCAATATGGCGGATAAAAAATTAATTTTGTCCGATTTTTTTTCAAAATTGATATTGGATCGCACATTACGAATGTGCAATTATTTTTAAAAAAATTAAATATGGCGAATCCAAGATGGTGAATTAAAGATTCTACATCTCTCGATTTTGTATAAAATCAATATTGAGGGATTTTTGTCAGTGTTAATTACGAATTTAAAATATTTTTGAAAAACTCAATCTGGCAGATTCAATATGGTGTCCTAAAAATTTTACATTTTTCGATTTTCTCCCAAACTGATACAGGGGGTTCTTGCGGGTGTAAATTATGAATTTAAATTTTTTTCAGGATCCAATATGGCAAATCCAAGATAGCGGACTAAAAATTTCATATTTTTCGATTTTGTTCAAAGGTAGGACTAAATCGTTTTTGAGGATGTATATAGCGAATATACATCGAGAAATTTTAAATTTCCGGATTTCATCCAAAATTGGTACTAGGGGGCTTTGAAGGGTTGACATTTAGATTAGATTAACACAAAATAATTTTTTTGAAACTCAATATAGCGGATGCAATATGGTGGGTTGAAAATTTTACCTTATTCGCATTTTTTCAGATTTGGTATTAGAGAGTTTTCGGGGTCGTGTATTACGAATATGAAGTTAATTTTTTACAACTATTAGGTTTATAAGGTACAATATGAGGGACAGAAAATTTAACATATTCCGATTTTGTCTAAAATTGATATTGACGCGTTTACAAACTCAATATGCAGTATAAAATATATCGAGCTAAGAAATTTACATCTCAGGTTCTTTAAACATTGATATTGGAAGGTTTTGGGGCCTATATTACCAATCTAAAATTAATTTGAATTTGAAGATAGTGGATTTACTATGACAGACTAAATATCTGTTTGACACAATTTTACTGGTATTTGGAGAAATCTAAGAATCAAAGAAGTTTTAGTGGTTCGTTTATAGCGTGATTTACAACTTTTGATAAAATGAGTACTTTTTTCCCATTTTAGAGTCATTGCGAGGTACACGAATCTCGATTAGTACTTAGTTCAAATAATTTATGGATATCACAATGAATTCAAAACTAAAAATCGAAAAATAAAATTTTTATTAAAAAAATTTAACCGACTAATGAAATAAATAACTAAATGAAATAAATAACTACTAATATATACAAATTATGGTAAAAAAGCAATTACAAATGAAGTATTTTTAGTCTGTTTGTGGAAATTATATTTTGTCAGATATTAGTTTGGCGCCGACTTCAAAAATTTCATTTCATATAAAAATGTATAGTTATTTTTCTCTTTGTAGCGCACTTTTAGAAGTCGGTACGACGTGCAGGAATAGCTATTATTCGCACGCTTGCGTGCGGAAAAACGCACTTTCCGCACGGAGTGCTGAAAAAATACGTATTAAAAAAACTATTATTCCTCATTTTTCAGCTTTTCCGATGGAAATTTCTCTATATTGAAAACATATAATGGTATATACAAAAATTATAGTACATGTGTTTCTTACATTTTTCACAATATCTACAGCTTATTTAGCTATATATGTGGAATAAGAAGTATATATATATATATATATATATATATATATATATATATATATATATATAGTCGGTTTATAACGTCCTTCTACGTCTTCCGATTTCCAGTCGCCACTGATCCCGATCCTGCCAAAGATCGTTATCCAGTTGCCTCATCCTGATTTCTTCGTCAATTCCTCCTCTCCAACTTCTTCTTGGTCTTCCTGGTTTCCGTCTTCCTCGTGGTTTCCATTCTAATATCTGCTTTGGGAGCCGTTCTTCAGGCATCCTTTGAACATGTCCATACCACGTAAGTTGTTTAATTTTAATGTCGTCCACTATGTCATGTGTAACTCCCATAATCTCCTTAATTCTTTCGTTGGTCACTCTATCCATCCTTGATTTACCTGCCGCACGTCTCCAGTAGTCCATTTCAGTAGCTCTTAGTTGACCCCCCTCCTGTTTGATTTGCCACACTTCGCTGCTATATGTGATAATACTTTTTACTATCGTATTAAATATTCGATGTTTATTAGTTTTTGATACCTGCTGGTCCCATAGAATTCCGTTCATCATAGCTATAGCTCTCCTGCTTTGAGTGCTCCTTTCCTTTATTGCTTTATCCAGTGTACCATCATTTGTTATTTTTAACCCTAAGTATGTGTAACTCTCGCATTTTTTAATACATTGCCCATCCTCCAATTTAAGATCTTGCTGAATCCCTCCAATACACATGTATTCGGTCTTTTTTATGTTAACCTCCAGACCCCACTTGTTATATTCTTCGATTAACTTCCTTGCCATGTAGTTGAGGTCATCGTACTCCTGAGCCACCACTATTTGGTCATCTGCGAAGCATAAGGTGTACAGCGTATTATCGTTTAATGGAATACCCATAGCACTACATTTCCTTTTCCATGGTTTAAGTACTTGTTCTAAATATATTTTAAACAATGTGGGTGATAGGCAACATCCCTGCTTAAGTCCTCGATTAACTTTAAATCCGTTCGACATTTGATTTTCCAATTTTACATGTGCATTACTATTTTCATAAAGGTTCTTGACAGCTTTAATAAGGGTCGCACTTATATTTGTTTTCTCGAGGGCTTGCCATAAGCGGTTTTGTGGTACACTGTCATAAGCTTTTTTAAGATCCACGTACAAAAGATGAACTTCCTGATTGTAAGCCAGCTTCTTTTCGATTACTTGGGTGATAGAAAACAGATGGTCCATAGTGGATCTTCCTGCTCTAAATCCGGCTTGTTCCTCGGCCTCCATGTCTTGGTATTCCAGTTCTATCTTTTCCTTTATTACTTTCCCGTATATTCGGCTTAAGGTACTCGTAACGGCTATACCTCTGTAATTTTCACATTCATCCCTTCTTCCTTTTTTGTGTATGGCGGATATTAGTGAAGTTTTCCATTCGCTGGGTACCGTGCTTCCATTTAGGCATTTCTGAAATAAATTCGTCATCTGTTCATACAGCTTTCTAGTTCCGTATTTTATCAACTCTGCTGGGATATTACCGGGCCCTGGCGCTTTTCCGTTTTTCAGTGATTTGCATATCTTAATGACGTCGTTTAGGTATATTCTACATGGGGAAGCTATTACCTGTATGTGTTGTTGTTTTTCCTCCTTCTGAAATTCCACCCTATCTTCCTGGAGCAGAACGGAGAAATACTTATCCCATTGTTCGAGTGAGATTGGTGCAATTACATCTTTTTTCTTTTCTTGTCTCAGGGATTTTATAATTCTCCAGCTTTCCGTACTTCTCTGTCCCCCCAGAAACATGTTAATCTTGTTACATTTAGCCTCCCATGTTTCGTTCTTCTTTAGGACTATCTTTCTTCTAACTTTTGTTTGTAACTCTTTATATTTTATCTTGTCTTCGTTGGATTTTGTATTTAAATAGGTTTTGTATTTGTCCCTTTTGTCCCTAATGTCTTGTTCAATATCTTCATCCCACCAATACGGTTTTCCTCTCTGTTTCTGTCCCCTTTCTTGGTACCCCAGTGCTTCTGTTGCTGCTTCCTGAATGCAGGTCTTGATGTGCTGATACTGTTCTTCCGTATCTTCAAACTCTACGTCACCCAGTTTAGAGTCTAGTCTGTCCTTATACAGTTTCTTAGTGCTGTCATGTTCTAGGCTGTCTATGTTGTATCTGATTTCCTCCGTTTTCCTATAGTTATTTTCGTTCATTATTTTTCCTTCGTGTCGGATTGGGAACGTTACTTTCATCTTTAGTAGGTGATGGTCACTTCCACAGGTTGCACCTCTATAAACTATCACGTCTTGTACTTTAAGTTTTGTTTTAACTCGAGCTATAGCATAGTCTATAATAGTTTTTAATTGTCGGGTATTCTGGGTCCACGTATATTTGTGTATCATCTTATGCGGGTAAAATCCATTGAGGATGCGTAGTTCATTCTGTTCACATACTGTAATCAACCGCATTCCGTTGTCATTGGTCATTTGTTCGCCGAATGGGCCTACTGTTTGATCATGTTGTTTACTTCCGATTCTACTGTTTAAATCTCCAAGTATGATAACTTCCCTCTCGGTACCAATTTTTGTTATAATTGTATTGAGTTGCTCGAAGAATTCATCCTTCTTTGTGCCCAGTGAGTCATCGTTTATGGCGTAAACTCCTACTATTGCTATTCTGTGTCCATATATCGTTAGGTTTACCCTTATGATGCGCTCAGTGATAGCTTCCCATGAAGTTACAAATTTTCTTAATTTCTTTTTAATTAAGATCGATATTCCCTGTTGGGCGCGTTTATCCCTAGCTACACCGCTAAAGAAATGGTCATACTGTCCGAGATTCTCTGATCCCTGTCCCTTCTTTTTTGTTTCCGTTATTACGGCCAGGTCCAGGTTTTGTTCTTTAACTTCTGACAGAATTTCATTTAATTTCTGGGAGATACTCTGCACATTCCATGTTCCATAAATCATCGTCCGTTTCCTGAGCTTTTGTCGTCTTTTTTTGTTCCGTCCGGAGTTCCGAGGCTGAAGACTGGTTTCTTTAACCGTATCTTCTTTTTTATGAGTATCAGGGGGTTGGCCTGATGCCTCAACCCCCAACCTGGAGGACCAGGTAATTTTTGATCAAGGTATTCTTCCTCTAGCCTTTGATGAGCCAACATCGGTACTACAAGGCAGCAGTTTTCGCCGTATCCTGGCAGGAGCCCTTACAGGGTGCTATCATCCAGGCCAGATGAACCCTGGTTTTTTAACGAGGTTGTTACTCCTCCCCTTCCTCCTTTCCCATCTCTTGCATGATGGGACCCCAGGCTTAGGACTGGCATAGCGGAGTTATAAGAAGTATATGATTTTGTAATAATTTTTTTTATCTGTTTTCTTGTTGGACTGACGATTAAACTCAACATTTTTGTCAGACAGTGCTAAATTTCCCTCAAAAATGCACTCATATATCATATGTATTTTTGTCCGACATACATGTATTAGGATACATAATGATGCCATATTGACATATTGAGGGTGGCGGACCACACGCACGTCCTATGATTTTTGTCGGACAAGTTGACCACTGTGTTTTAGACGTATTAATTAAACACTGTTGCAAAAATCAGACTTACATGTATCGAGAATCATAAAGACGTCATATCGACATACTAAGAGCGTCGGACCCCACGCACGCCCTATGATTTTTGTCGGACAAACATTTTTTCGTCGATTTTATCATAAAATCTGTCTATTACAATGAAAAAGGAACCAACAATGAATAAAAGACGAATATTTCTCAAATTTCCACTATATTTATCTAAAAAACTTGACGCGTTTCGCTAACACTGTAGCTTCTATTTTAAATGACAAAATATTTGGTTACTTGAAAAACTTATACCTAGAGTTACAATAATGAATAAGTGCAATACCCTAATTTACATTTCATTACCTATTATTTAAATTATTGGGAAATCCAGGCAGGCGCGGATCCAAGGGGGGGGGCGGTGGGGGCGATCGCCCCCCCCCCCCACCCAAGAGCTCTGAGTTCAGGAAAATAGACCCGATTTTGCCTCTTATACTACAGTTTATTCAAGAACTAGAGAAAGTAATAAATCATTTTTAATCATTTTTTTCTTCGCAAACTGTGTTCTTTATTCCGGTGTCTTTGGCAAAATCTGTTAGACACATATATTTTTCGTAGAAATGGGTTTGAAATTTTATAATCAAAAATACCGGTCTATAATAATGGACTATTTGGATTGGATAACAATAGATATTTGGAAGTGTGAAGTGTTAAGATGGATTTTAATCCTTGTCAAACCGTCGGAAGGAGGTTTATTTTATCCCTAAGTATTTATGGCATAGAATAGTATTTCGGTAATAAACTTAAAATAAAAAGCTTTTATAATATTATTTTATTTCTTACTATTTCATACACACACACACACACACATACAAATTACAACTGTATTTTCGTTATTTTTAATTTTGTCATAGAAACCGTTTTAGGCACCTTCAGACAAAAACGTAGCCTTATTCTCTCAAAAAATTCTAAGTTATAATTTAAATATTTACAAAATACCTATTGTCAAAAATACAAAAAATTAAGCATATATAAAAAATAAATTAGTCCATATAATATCAAAATTTTTTTGAGGCTTCGGTCTTTTTATTATTAATTCAAAAGATTTTTAAGACATTTGACGTTTCAGTTTATTTATCTCTTAAACTATCTGCAGAATTACAATTAAACACCAAAAAGAGATTCGAATATAATTAGTTTTTATATGTTACAGTTAAAAATAGACCTACTTATTTTTATTTCTATTGTACTGATATCTTAATTTAATTTACTTTATTATATGGAAATCCGTTAGCCCCCCCATAAAAATGATAATTCTACACGTTTAAGAAAAAGACACAAATACAATAATAAAATAATAAAAAACTTACGGCTAATTGGAATTATATATAAAATTAAAGAAAAATATATAAAAAATAAAAAAATAAATAAACAGCATTAAAGAATGAAATACAACAAAACCAAAAATTTAAATAATAAATTGTGTTTACACTGGTAAACATTACGTATCTAATTCCTAATCAAAGTCAGTGAAGCAATCTTCGCTCAAATTAATTATAATTGGTTCCTCTATGTTACAGATCATGAGATTAAGTTTCCACATTTTGTTTTATTCTTTTATTATATGGATTTCCCCATTTTCCGCACTAACTTTATTTAAAAAAATCTTTCAAAAGTTCAGTTAAGTTACTAATTTTGTAAGTTGTGTTATTTCTAGTAACTCTACCTTTTACATGAGAGAGTTATTTCCTTCTCCAACGAACAGTTTCCGGACAATCTATAAGCACAGATTTTCTATCTGGTTTTTCCCAGCAAAAATTAAGTTCTCTGAGAAATTTCCAGAGTACAGTCCTTTTTAATTTCAGGTAAATCGCGATCTTCATTGATTTTAGTTAGAATTTTGTTGACGGTTGGGTTCTGCTTCTCATAATAAAATGTATGGACAACTACTTTTATTGCAGTTTTCATCTCTTCTTCCAACGAGGTTTTTCTTCTGCCTGTGATCGAATGTGGCTTGGGACTAACAATTCCAGTATTTTTTTTCTCCTTCAGTTGTCATGTTGGAACACATCTCAAAAGAGCTTTTAACATTATTATTCGTCGTAATAAGTTTAACGATTTTGGAATAAATATAGAGGTGGAAACCATATTTTTTGGATATCTCACTAATCTCAAATAATATATAAAAACAAGCGCAAACAAGAAAAATCACTAAGGATACACTGTAAGGTGTATTTTGCTCACTGATAGTTGGCGGTTTCGGTAACAGTTTTATTTGTCTCTCTAGTTCTTGAATATAGTATAGAAATGTGTATGCTTGCGATCGTCCCTCCCTTAGAGCTTTGAGTTCAGGAAAATAGAACCGATTCTGCCTTTTATATTAGGAATGTGTATGCTGCTGGCTCTCCCCATCGTTGACAACTTTTTTTTCTTGCGATAACCTCCCCCAAGAGCTTTTTGTTCAGGAAAATAGACCCGATTCTGCTCTTATACTTATGCTGCTGGCATCCCCCTTGTCGGCAACTTGTTTTTACTTGTGATCGCCCCCCTTCCCCCTTTTCAAGAGCCTCAAATACAGAAAAATAGACCCGACCATGCTTCTTACACTAAAAATAGGACTGTTGCTGGTGTCTACCCCCCTCCCCCCGTCGACAACTTATTTTCGCTTGCCATATCACCCCCCCCCCCAAAGAGAGAGGCTGGATCCGCCCCTGAATCTAGGTGAGGTGTTGATATCTGTTTGGTCATGTAATAGATTACCTGTGTTCTTTAATCGATTTATTTCTATGGCTTCTAAAAAATTCAGTTTATAATCTTTCCTTTCTACATGGAGAATTTCAAAATTATCCTTTAATTGATGATTTTGTTCTATTAAATGATTTGCGTATAAAGAACTGTTTTTATTGTGTAAAAATTATTTTTGTGTTTGTGAATTATTTTTTTAAACGATCTGCCTGTTTGACCTATATATACTTTTGGGCAACTTTCGCATTTAAGTTTATAGACCCCAGACTTGTTATTTCTATCTGTTTTTGTTTTATAATTTTTTAAGCGTTTTCCTATTGAACTATTTGTTTTGAAGGCTACTCCCATATCTTTTTTATTCAGAAACTTTTTAATTTTAATTGATGATTTACCAAAATATGTTAAAGCGGTAAAGCTGCGTTTTTTGTTTTCTTGTGCTATAGGATAAACTTCTTAGTGTGGCTTTCTTTTCGAATTTTTTTGTTAAAATTGAGTTGACCATTGATGGTAAGTAACCATTGTTAACTGCAACTTGTTTAACTCAATTTAATTCTTTATTAAAATTCTCGTCAGATAAGAGAATGCTAATAAGACGATGAATAAAACTATGGTAAGCCGCTAATTTATGTCGTTCTGGGTGAGATGAAGTTCTATGTATGGTTGTATCCGTATGTGTGGGTTTGTGAAAATTCCAAAAGAGTGTTTATTTAAAACTTTAGATATGACTAGATCAAGAAAATTTATTGAGTTGTTTTCTTCTTTTTCCATAGTAAATCGAATATTTTGTAGGATTGAGTTAATAAAATCTAAAGATTTATTAAATTGTCAATCTGTACCTGTGAAACACACTAATATGTCATCTACATATCTGTAACAGTACAGGGTGAGTCAACGATTGGATGAAGTAGGTTTGTGCCTTTTCGGTGAAATTAACAAAGAAACTATATTTATTGTTTGATACAGTTTATTTTTAAGCAGATTTAAAAAATATTTAGGACTCTACAGGGTGAGCCAAAAAACTAGGACAACATAAAGTTGTATTTTTTTAAATAGAACACCCTATATACGAATCGTATTTTCGATTTAGCTTATAATTTTAAATCTTTTTTATTAAGGGTTTACTATAACAAAACTTTATAGTTTTTGAGATAATTAAGTTTAAAGAAAAAAAGTCACATTTTCAAGCATCAATTCAATCCTAAATAACGTTTTCAATTTTGTGACAAATATATTCAAAATTGGAATTTAGCAAGGCCAAGGACAAGTTAACATAATTTTTACCTAATATTTGCAATAAAAGCTACAGGGTGTTGAACACATCGGCTCAAATTTGAACAAGTTTAAATGAATAAATATCTTTTTTTTTAAATGGTACACCCTGTATGTTTTCATGTTATTTAATAGAGTAATAAAAACCCTAAAAGTTTTGTTCAATATATCCTATACCTATTTATAATAGTTTTTGAGATATTTCAGTTTTTCTTATTTTCCATAGTTTTTTACAGAAATAGTCTTCATTATCATAGTAGCCATGGCAAAAACAATGTAAAAGAACATTTTTCTGTGTGTTAAATTTATAACCGCAATCGCTTCTTTTGGTTTTTATGTAGTGTAGTTTTTTTTTTTTTTGCATTCATCTTATATTGTAAAATGAATTTTCCAAAGAATGAGTTAATAGACATAATTTATACAATAGGAGAGGCTCAAAAAAATCGCCTTCTTGCTCAAAGAATTTACAAAATGAAGTATCCTGATCGACGCCAGCCTAATACCCATACTTTTCAAAACTTAATGCAAAGATTTGATTCTTCTGGTACTGTTGATTATCCAAAACGTAAAGTGGTCAAGAAACCAGTAACTAATGAAGAAAAAGAACTACAAGTATTGTTAAATGTTCAGGAAAATCCTTATATTGGTAGCCGTCAGTTAGCAGCATTATGTGAAACATCACAATCCACCGCTAATCGTACTACCAAGAAATATAGGTATCATCCATATCACATGGAATTACACCAAGAATTGCATGGACAGGATTTTGAAAGTCGTGTAAACTTTTGTCGTACAATAAATGCGGAGATTCATTAAATCCAAATTTATTATGCAAGGTAATGTTTAGTGATGAAGCTACTTTTAGAAGTAACGGTGCCGTAAATAGACGCAACATGGATTATTATGCCACAGAAAACCCATTTTGGATTAGAGAGGTGCAACATCAAAACCACTGGTCATTAAATGTTTGGTGTGGTATTCATCATAATCGAATTATTGGACCCCACTTTTTTAATGAAATACTAAATGGCCATAGTTACCTGAACTTTCTACAAGAAGAACTACCCCAACTGCTTCAAGGTCTCGATAGGGACGAGATCTACAGTATGTGGCTCCAGCACGATGGTGCGCCTCCGCATTACCATCGTGAAGTTCGTGCGTTTTTGGACCAACGATATCCGTAAAAATGGATTGGACGTGGGGGTTTCATTGAGTGGCCACCAAGGTCTTGCGACATCACCCCATTAGATTTCTTCCTATGGGGTTATATTAAAAATAAGGTGTATGTTAATCCACCAACAACAGTGGAAGATATGCGAAACAGGATTAGGGATACCTGTAGAACAATAACGCCACTAATTTTGTCCAGGGTCCGAGAAAATCTACAAAAAAGACTAAATTTGTGCATTGCACAAGAGGGTCGTTTATTCGAACACTTATTAAAAAGAAATAATTAATCTCAGTATTTAATAGGTAATTTTTTTGTTTCAATTCAGTATAAAAGTAAATATGTATTTGCCTTGTCGTTATTGTTGTGTTAATTTTTTCACATCATGTTTAATTAAACTATTGCCGTTGTAATATAACGAATAATGTATTTCATCATATTTAACCACATTCTGTTTGTTTCTGTAGTTTCTTTTTATTATTTTACATGGCTACTATGATAATGAAGACTATTTCTGTAAAAAATATACTCTATTAAATAACATGAAAATATACAGGGTGTACCATTTAAAAAAAAGATATTTATTCATTTAAACTTGTTCAAATTTGAGCCGATGTGTTCAACTCCCTGTAGCTTTTATTGCAAATA
Source organism: Diaprepes abbreviatus (assembly GCA_034092305.1). Taxonomy (NCBI): domain Eukaryota; kingdom Metazoa; phylum Arthropoda; class Insecta; order Coleoptera; family Curculionidae; genus Diaprepes; species Diaprepes abbreviatus. Next base: position 692,296 of record JASJET010000219.1, read on the forward strand.
TTAGGTAAAAATTATGTTAACTTGTCCTTGGCCTTGCTAAATTCCAAATTTGAATATATTTGTCACAAAATTGAAAACGTTATTTAGGAATGAATTGATGCTTGAAAATGTGACTTTTTTTCTTTAAACTTAATTATCTCAGAAACTATAAAGTTTTGTTATAGTAAACCCTTAATAAAAAAGATTTAAAATTATAAGCTAAATCGAAAATACGATTCGTATATAGGGTGTTCTATTTAAAAAAATACAACTTTATGCTGTCCTAGTTTTTTGGCTCACCCTGTAGAGTCCTAAATATTTTTAAAATCTGCGTAAAAATAAACTGTATCAAACAATAAATATAGTTTCTTTGTAAATTTCACCGAAAAGGCACAAACTTACTTCATCCAATCGTTGACTCACCCTGTATACACCATCAAAATGAAAATTTCGCGAATTGACAGCTTCGAAAGGCCCCGTCGCCGAAAATTTTTCCAGAGGAAAAGTTTGACGGAGTCGTCATAGGGAAGGCGCTCACGAAGTTTGGCATTTATATGAGTTAGCAAAATGTTAGGTCGCTGTACTGGGGACTATAATTTTTAAAAATAATGTAAATTTAAGACTCAATACTAATAAGAAATATAGAGTGTTATATATTTTTGAAAAGCTTTTAACAAGCTAAATCACATTATTCAAAAATATATAAGGTGTCTCGCTTAAAAAAAAAAGGAAATTTTGATTTATTTCTCTGCAACAATTGAACCTATAAAAAACGTGACTACGCCACTGAACCTTACATGAAAAACCCCAATAATTCAGTTTTTTAATTTTGCAAGATAACCGAGATAAGAGGAGTGCCCCAAAATTCATAACTTTCAAAATCGCTCTGTATCTCCAAAACGAAGAGGTTCATATGAAAAAATTAAGTGTACTAACGTAATAATTTAAAAAATAATATTATAATTAATTAGCATCTTAGTATCTTGTAGTTTCGCGATTGTTCTCCATTTCTCTTCGTTATGTCTTTTTCTTTCTGTGCCATTTATTTTTTACTGACATTGAAAAATGTTAAGATTATATTATCGATCAAAAACATTTTCAATGTTGATTTTTGTATAAAATGACTACGATTTTTTTATGCATTCTCATCTTGACAATTAAATTTTAAAATATTTTAATTATTATTGGACACATCCGGGTTTATTAATTTTCGATGATGTGGTGATATATTTTTACAGATCTATTATCACGTTGAGTATATTTTTTAATTATTTCAATAAATGAAGCTCGGAGAAATCAAATGTTATCTCCAGAGCAACACTACATACGGAAAATTGACCTTTAAATTCGATTTTTTAACTTAAATCACATAAAACCGAACAAGTTTTGTGGATTCAAAAACTATTAATAGAAATATAATTGTGATGTTGATATACGAAAGTTTATACGCAAAAAGAAAAACTCACATTGAAAATATATACTCCCGTTTCTCAAGAAAGCGAAAAAATTTATTACAGATTTTAAATCCCTATGGTGGGGCTAGTAAATGATAAATACGTGAAAAGTACTGTCAGATCGGCTCTGTCTTTTTGTAAACAACGACCAAAGTTGAAAAATTCGATTTTCTACCCGTAGAGACCCGATGAGATTTTAGAGAAAAGTTGTTTTATACGTCAAAATCGAAAAACACTTTATCGAGATAATGGCGAAAAAACTCCTTTTTTTTTGTACTATTTCATAAATGCTAATAACTTTTCAAACAATGGTCTGACAGAACATATAACACCTTGATGATGAGGTCATTATGTGTCTTTATAAGTGTGAGAAAGTTCAGCCAGATCGTTTGAATATTTTATGATAAATATCAATTTTTATTAAAAACACTAAAAGTTTAAACAATTTGTTGTTTACAAAATAATGCTTCTAGAGATATTTTTAAAAGTGAAATGGACTTTAGAAAGCTCAAACTACAAGGAAAGTTTAAAAAATAATATGTTTTTTACGAAATTGTTGTAAAAAAAGTGGGTTAAAGACGAAGAGATTTCTTGCTTATAGATAATCAGAATAACTTTATTATTTTTCATTGCACAGACTTATTAGGTGGACTGAAAAGTTGCCGCCAAGACAAACATTTTTTTTAAAATCATATCTGTTTTTTATAAACATTAAAAGTCGAAATTTTCACAGATTTCAAACTAGGACCTATCACACAGTTGACAAAGATTCGAAAGAATCGAAACCTATATATATATATATATATATATATATATATATATATATATATATATATATATATATATATATATATATATATATATTTCTATCTTAAACCTTTTGTTTATATTTTTTTTGTAATATTTTCTTGGGTATTTACATAATGAGCTTCTTCAGAGATATGGTATATTTATTTTGCAGTTCTGGGCGAAATTTGGCTGAAGATAATTTCATAGCTCGATCAACTAAACCGATTATGACACTATTTTTATGTTTATTTTGATGTTGAGAGTTAAACTTTAAATACCGGCTTGACCAAGTATCTTTCGTGTACGATTTTGTATGAAGACTGTTATCCGTCTTATTTCTGTGTATAGTTAAGACCAAAAAGTTTATTTTCTGTTCCATTTCAATTTCAGATGTAAATTTCAGGTTTGGATGGAAATTATTCAAATATTGTAATAAACTATCTATTTTCTTTTCGGGTACAGCAGCCAAACAGTCATCTACATAGCGTTTAAAAAATATTATAATTTAGAGTGCTAAAAAAGGTAGAAGAAACCCTAATAATGAACCATTTTCCCAAACTCCTTATAAAAAAATAATTACACAAAGAATCTTTTTACATTATGACACCAACAAAAAAAAATTAACAATACCACAACACAAAACACTTTCATTGCATTACCGTATGTAAACCAACTATCTGAAAAAATAAAATATATTTTAGGTAAGCATAACGTAACGGTATATCACAGGGCGAATAATTTACTAGCATCATTTTATATGAAATTAAAAAGCAAAGTTCCCACAAAATAAAAGATCTAACGTTATACAGGGTGATTCAAAAATCGATCACGAAACTTAAGGGGGTGATTCTACTTGACAAAATAAGGGTAGAGCTTCATATAATTTTTTTTCAAAATGTCATTCGTTTTCGAGTTACAAGCCGTCCAAGTTCAAGTTTTTATTTTTTGTTTTTTGAATTACTCGCTTACAGGAAAACCGATTTGACTAATATTTGAAAGATAGGCTAAGTCTTCTGCGCTTCATCATTTTAGTAACAATTCACATTGATTGTTTGCCGCTAGAGGGCACTTTACCAACATTGAAAATTGTTTTTTTGTCAAAATATTTTAGTGTTGACAGCTACAGTAGTTTTTGGCATAATTTCTGAAAGACTGATGCCAGGCCTTTAAAAAAGGTGCTCTTTATTTACATCGCTAAACCCAACGGTTTAGACGTAAATCACCCTTAAAAATTAAGTGGTAAATTTACTTTTCTCATTTCATTACCACCAGCTACCAGGTAAATAGCTATCAAAGTATACTAGAGCTGTCAGTTTAACATCAAATAAATTCGCTTTTTAAACTATTTAATTTATAATCTTAAAATAACTAATAATGGCTAATCAGTAAATATTCATATTATGGATTATTGCGATATACATTTAATTGATAAAAATTAATGAAACAGTACTAAACAAACTAAAAAAGATTCTCAAAATGTCCCCCATTTTCTTCCATACATTTCCTAACACTCTTCAAAAAATGTCGCCTAACTCGATGAAAAATTCCTGGTGTTTCTTTAATAATTTGGCACTTTTCGATTATCCTGAAGCGAAGATCCTCGACGTTGATTACTGGAATATCGTACACCAATTGTTTTAAATGACCCCAAAAGAAAAAATCCATAGGATTAAGGTCTGGTGACCTCGCTGCCCATGCCAATGGTCCACTTCGTCCTATCCATCGCTCAGGATACGTTGCATTCAAATACTGTCGGACACGTATACTAAAGTGGGGCGGAGCTCCGTCTTGGAGGATCCACATGTTGGCCCTTACTTCCAATGGCACATCTTCCAGATACAATGGGAGACGATTTTGGATAAAATCTAAGTATACGTCACCAGTTAATGGGCCATCAAAGAAATGAGGACCAATAAGGTAATCTCCTATTATCCCTGCCCACACATTTAGTGAAAATCTACGCTGATGTTTCGTTTCTACCACATTGTTTGGGTTCTCGTAAGCATATGTGTGGATGTTGTGTAGATTTGTTATGCCATCACGAATGAAACCAGCTTCATCAGTGAATAATATGACGCCAATTAATCGATTATCGTGTTCATACTTAGCTAGGATCTGATTGCACATTTCCAACCGTCTCGGCCGATCATCGTCATAAAGAGCCTGCACCTTTTTTGAATGAAACGGGTAGAGTTGTTCTTCTCTTAGTATCCTCCATGAACTAGCCTGACAGAGCCGCACTTCATTCCCAATTTTTCTAGTACTAATACCTGGATTATCTTCAATAATTTCAAGCACTCTTTCTTCTTGTTGCACGTTTCTAGCAGTTCTAGGTCTTCCCCTATTTCCATTATAACTTTTAAAGGAACCACATTCCGCAAGCCTCCTGTGCACACTGGAAAATGTTTGAGCATGAGGGATATTTCTTTCCGGATAACTCTCCATATAATATCTTCTTGCCAACTCTGCATTACCATTTGCTTTTCCATAACAAAAATGGATATCACAATATTCGATATTTGAATATTGGTGATTAGCCATTATTAGTTATTTTAAGATTATAAATTAAATAGTTTAAAAAGCGAATTTATTTGATGTTAAACTGACAGCTCTAGTATACTTTGATAGCTATTTACCTGGTAGCTGGTGGTAATGAAATGAGGAAAGTAAATTTACCACTTAATTTTTAAGGGTGATTTACGTCTAAACCGTTGGGTTTAGCGATGTAAATAAAGAGCACCTTTTTTAAAGGCCTGGCATCAGTCTTTCAGAAATTATGCCAAAAACTACTGTAGCTGTCAACACTAAAAAATTATGACAAAAAAACCATTTTCAATGTAGGTAAAGTGCCCTCTAGCGGCAAACAATCAATGTGAATTGTTACTAAAATGATGAAGCGCAGAAGAGATATTAGTCAAATCGGTTTTCCTGTAAGCGAGTAATTCAAAAAACAAAAAATAAAAACTTGAACTTGGACGGCTTGTAACTCGAAAACGAATGACATTTTGAAAAAAAATTATATGAAGCTCTACCCTTATCGATTTTTGAATCACCCTGAATATGCAATTCCGTGCCTAAATTGTCCTAAGAAATACATTGACATGACGACACAATATATTGAAAATATAATTAATGGACACAAGTATACTAAAAACGTATCGACATCCTTACATAAACATGAGCAAATAACTAAGCATGAATTTTAAAAATACCAAACATTTTAGATACTGACAAATTATCACAAACTAGTCATCAAAGAAATGAAACACTTTAAAAAAGATAAAAATGCTGTAAACGACAAACAAGATGTCAAAAACCTAAGTCAAATATACTATATTTTGACATTTTAATATAACATACTTAAATAGACTCTATAATAAATATTAGAAATAATATAATGATGTATAGGACGAGATCGTATAAACGCATGCAAATGAAAGAACGTTATTAAAAAAGAAATAATAATCTTTTTTCCTATTTTTTGCTGTCTTATAAAAAGTAATCTATCCATATCAATTACATACCAAGTTGTAATAATTGAATTTATTTTTAAAATTCACACAAAGCTACTTTCAAGGTATGTACTATTTTATAGTTTTCACTATTTTAACCTGCGAATTGTTTTAATTTTAAAACTGTGGTAAATACTGTTTTATTTTATTAATTTTAATTAACTTAAAAATGTAAATGTAATGTGTATGTAGGACAATTCCTGTGATACATGTTTGTTAAAAAAAATTGTAATTTTGTAGAATCAAAATAAATATACCATATCTTTGAAGAAGCTCACTATATAGAGCCAAACGTCAGAAGAATTGTTGTCTTTTGATTCTCTAATGGAAAAACCTATACCCAAGAAAATATTACAATATCAATATATATATATATATATATATATATATATATATATATATATATATATATATATATATATATATTCATTCTTAAATCCAGTAACACCCCCATAAGTCTGAAAAGAAAGGTCTACGAGTCGTGCATCCTGCCAGTTCTTACTTATGGTATTGAAACAACCTCCCTAACATGTAAAGCCATTGATAAGCTTCGGGTTACACAACGAGCAATGGAAAGGGCTATGCTGGGAATTAGTTTACGAGATAGAGTTCCAAATGAAGAAATCAGAAGAAGAACAAAAATAACAGATGTGAGCAAACGAGTAGCGCAGCTAAAATGGAGATGGGCTGGACATATCGCAAGACATGACATAGACAGATGGACATACAAGATAACAGCATGGCGGCCAAGAGAGAACAAGAGAAGTGTTGGCAGGCCCCAAAAGAGATGGCGTGACGACATCCAGAAAATTGCCGAAAAAAACTGGATGGGGATCGCTACGGACCGACAGAAATGGAAAAATATGGAAGAGGCCTACATTCAGGAGTGGATAAAAACGGGCTGATATGAATGAATGAATGAATGAATATATATATATATATATATATATATATATATATATATATATATATATATATATATATATATATATATATATCATTTTTCTTAATTTTGTATTTTCTTGGGTTTAGGTTCTATAATTAATAAAACACAAAACGATTGACGTTTCGCCCTTTATTCAAGGCATTTTCAAAATTCTTTCCTAAAAAAATATATAATTAAATTACATCAATATAAAAAAACATATTTTACACATTTTGGAAAACAAACAAGACACTTAAAAACAGTAGTCAAAAACTTTAAAACATTTTAAAAATATTTAATTTTACCAGTACATACCTTGACATTTTGCTGTTCTGTTTCTAAATAAACTTTAAATTTTCATCGTTTACTGAGGATACGTGGAATGCGAATGTGTTTTATTTTTTTAAATATTTTTTATATTTTACAATGTGTATAAAAAAAACAAATAAGGTATATGTTTGGTTTTATGTTTAAGAGGATATTCTATTTTTGATTCTTATTTGACCGGATCGAATACTTTATAGTTTTGTTTAAATTAGGTTTGCGTAAATGTGGCTCAAATTTCCTATATCTGTTCTGTCGTTAACAGTGTTTTTATCTTTTTTAATTTCAATCATTTCCTTTATCTGTAATTTTTGGTAATTCATATCTTTGTTTTTTATAATGGTACTGTTATAATCAAAAGTGTGTTTTTCGTCCTGTGTGTGTTTGGTTAACGCTGTTGAGGTGTTTTTTGTATATTTATGGCCATTTAATCTGTTCTTCAGTTCAGTTCTTCGTCATGCCTATATATTTTTTGGGACAATTTGTGCAAGGGATCGAATATATTATATTTGATTTATTCATTAGAGGAGTTTTACTTTTTAAATTTGTGAATAATGTATTTAATTTATTATGTGACCTGTGGCATACGATAATATCATGCTTTTTTAAAATGTATTTTATTTTTTCTGACAGCTCACTAGTGTAAGGTAATGCCACATATTTCTGCTGTTTATGTTCTATGTTTTTTGTTTTTACGTTGTTATAAAACTTATATGTTCGTTTATCAATTATTTTGGTGATAGTCTTTTCGTTGAAATTATTATTTATTAGTGTCTCTTTTACTTTTTGAAGTATTTTTGGTCGGAATTCTGGAGATGTTAGGGAGATAGCACGATCAGATAGACCGATTATAACGCTGTTTTTTTGAGTTTTTGAATGATTAGAGAAATAGTTTAGATATCTACCTGACCAAGTTGGTTTGGTGTACCATTCAGTTAAAATTTTGTTTTTTCTGCGTATAAGTGTCATATCTAGAAAATTTATTTTATTATTATTCTCTGTTTCGGATGTGAACTGTAATTTTTCGTTGAAACTGTTAAACTCTTGGAGAATTTCATTTATTTTATTTTGTGGTACGGCTGCTATGCAATCATCGACAAAACGTTTGAAAAATATTATATTAAAATTTAATTTTTCTAAGACTTTTTCCTCTAAATATTCCATTACTAGCTGAGCAATGGTAGATGAAATTGGTGATCCCATAGCACATCCATCGAGTTGTTTATAAAAGGTATTTTCGTACTGAAAATAATTTGTATTAAGAACGAGGTCAACAGCATCCATAAAATTATTTTTTGATAGCGTTGTATGTTTTTTTAAAATTTCCCATTTTTCTGCTAAAATAGTGTGGACAAGTTGATTTGGTATGTTTGTATACAAAGATATAACATCTAGCGAAATGAGTCTGTAATTTTCAGGTAGGTTTACTTTATCAATAAATTTTTTAAAAGCGAATGAATCTTTAATAAAAAAATCGTTTTTGCCTGTAATATTTGAAATGCAATCTGATAAGAATTTTGATAAACTATAGAATGGCGATTGTATACAAGAAACAATAGGTCTTAGTGGTATATTTTGTTTATGTAATTTTGGTAGGCCGTATATTTTTGGTGGAATAGCATTGTGAATGGTTAGCCTTTTTGCATCTTTTTCAGTTAGTTCTTTTACATTGAGCAATTTTTTTATGAAGGTATTATTTTTTTTTTGATATAAGTTCGTTGGATCACTTTTAATATTTTTATATGTATTTTCGTCCTTTAGTAAGTTGTTCATTTTTGTCTCGTAATCTGCCTTGTTCATAACTACGAAAATACCTTTTATAAACAACTCGATGGATGTGCTATGGGATCACCAATTTCATCTACCATTGCTCAGCTAGTAATGGAATATTTAGAGGAAAAAGTCTTAGAAAAATTAAATTTTAATATAATATTTTTCAAACGTTTTGTCGATGATTGCATAGCAGCCGTACCACAAAATAAAATAAATGAAATTCTCCAAGAGTTTAACAGTTTCAACGAAAAATTACAGTTCACATCCGAAACAGAGAATAATAATAAAATAAATTTTCTAGATATGACACTTATACGCAGAAAAAACAAAATTTTAACTGAATGGTACACCAAACCAACTTGGTCAGGTAGATATCTAAACTATTTCTCTAATCATTCAAAAACTCAAAAAAACAGCGTTATAATCGGTCTATCTGATCGTGCTATCTCCCTAACATCTCCAGAATTCCGACCAAAAATACTTCAAAAAGTAAAAGAGACACTAATAAATAATAATTTCAACGAAAAGACTATCACCAAAATAATTGATAAACGAACATATAAGTTTTATAACAACGTAAAAACAAAAAACATAGAACATAAACAGCAGAAATATGTGGCATTACCTTACACTAGTGAGCTGTCAGAAAAAATAAAATACATTTTAAAAAAGCATGATATTATCGTATGCCACAGGTCACATAATAAATTAAATACATTATTCACAAATTTAAAAAGTAAAACTCCTCTAATGAATAAATCAAATATAATATATTCGATCCCTTGCACAAATTGTCCCAAAAAATATATAGGCATGACGAAGAACTGAACTGAAGAACAGATTAAATGGCCATAAATATACAAAAAACGCCTCAACAGCGTTAACCAAACACACACAGGACGAAAAACACACTTTTGATTATAACAGTACCATTATAAAAAACAAAGATATGAATTACCAAAAATTACAGATAAAGGAAATGATTGAAATTAAAAAAGATAAAAACACTGTTAACGACAGAACAGATATAGGAAATTTGAGCCACATTTACGCAAACCTAATTTAAACAAAACTATAAAGTATTCGATCCGGTCAAATAAGAATCAAAAATAGAATATCCTCTTAAACATAAAACCAAACATATACCTTATTTGTTTTTTTTATACACATTGTAAAATATAAAAAATATTTAAAAAAATAAAACACATTCGCTTTCCACGTATCCTCAGTAAACGATGAAAATTTAAAGTTTATTTAGAAACAGAACAGCAAAATGTCAAGGTATGTACTGGTAAAATTAAATATTTTTAAATTGTTTTAAAGTTTTTGACTACTGTTTTTAAGTGTCTTGTTTGTTTTCCAAAATGTGTAAAATATGTTTTTTTATATTGATGTAATTTAATTATATATTTTTTTAGGAAAGAATTTTGAAAATGCCTTAAATAAAGGGCGAAACGTCAATCGTTTTGTGTTTTATTAATTATAGAACCTAAACCCAAGAAAATACAAAATTAAGAAAAATGATATAATCTATGGTTCAAGAATCAAGAAAATAAATATATATTTATATATATATATATATATATATTCTATATTTTATTCTGTCTCTTTTTTTTTAACTTTAACATGTGTCAAGTAATGTAGAGTTTTACATTGGTACATATATTATTTTACTTTTCTGAATTCAGTTTTTTTTACTAAAAGCTTTTAACATAATATCTTTACATGTTACTCTTAAAATTTAATGACGTGGAAGATCGGTAAAAAATTTTCGATTGTTTTTTTCTTTGTTCACGGGCAAAAAAAGTGACATGAAATATTCAATTGGTTTTTATTGATTTTTATCTTGATAATCAAAATGTCTATTGTTTTAATTACCAGCGAAAATACTCTTATCTGTTGATTTTCGATAACACTAAGATCTTTAAACTGTTTTCGATTGTTTTCAGTTTGTCTCCAAGCAGATTATGTATTTCGATAAATTTTAATTCTAAGAAAATCGTATAAGCACTGGACGCTTGAAACATAAGAGGTTTTCTTAAGAATAATATCAATCTTAATTTAGAATATGATCTATTTGGTTATTTAAGTCCATTAAAATTATCTAAAGTATAAGTGTTTCAAAGTATATTGATTGATTGATTGATATAGCAGGTCAGGGTTGCGAAACCCTTACAGTGAAGGCTAGTGACTTACTCTGTCTCTTGTTTTATGTGAATAAGGTAACCAGCCTTAATCAAGTTCACTAATTTGTTTTTGGGATATAAACCTTTTGGTTTAATTGATTCTTGAAGGTGTCTCCAGTAAGTTGAAGCTTCGAATTCTAAGCTGATATGTGAGGCTGTTTTATCCCCTTCGCCATGTAGTCTATATGTGGATTCTTTATTATGAATACCTATTGTGTGTAGATGTTTCTTTAAGCTGCACTGGCCGGCTATTAGTTCTGTTACCCACCTAATAAGTTGTTTACTGAAACGAAGGATTTCTCAGTATAGTTTGTCGGAAGATTTGTTCAGTTTGTTGTTCATGTAGCCTGCAATGCGGTTCCAGTGGGTGTGGTGTACCACCCACAAATAGTGCCTTAGTATTTCCAAATATTGGTTCCAGTTCAAGAAATGTAGTAGAAGACCCTTGTCTTGAAAGTTGGTCCGCTTTTTCATTGTCTAGGATGTCCTTGTGTCCTGGTACATACTCAAGTATCACCTTGCTGTATTTTGTCGGAGCACTACGGTTTTCAAGACGATCGCAAACCTGTTCTTTCAGCGCTGCCCGACTATATGAGGTAATAAGAACGGTCCTGTTCCTGTAAACCCTAGTCAGAATTGCTCGAAGACAAGTATCCATACCATGTATTTCCGCATGAAATACCATGGTGTGCTGTATGTGATTGATGTCGTCCTAACCTGACTTCCAGTTAGTCTGCATGGTGCAGAATTTATTAAAGAATTTATTCTTAGTATGGTGTCACTGCTCAATTTCAACAATGAGTGGCTGGTGTGTCCGAGGATAGGTCCATTTCATCAGTCCTTGTTTTGTTCCAGCCTGTGTCCTCTACCCTCACCTTAGTTTTGATTATTATATCAAGAGGAGAGAGATTTAGAAAGGTTTCCATAAATGCTGTCGGGATATTTCTCATGGCTCCCGTGATGCATAGACAGGCTTTGAAGTTTGGAGAGGTCCAAAGGGGCCCGCTTCTTGGTGATTTTTGTTCACTATACAACCAAGCCATAAGTTATCCTGGGTTTTACCGCTGCAGTGTACAACCAGTTGAGTTTTATTTCTCACATCTTACCCACTGCCTTTTTGCTGCTATGATGGCCATTTTCCCCTTGGTGTTAGTAGGATTATAACTAAGTACTCCTGCAACTAGGATTATAACTAGGTACTTAACCTCCAAGCTATTCAACAGTTGTGTATTAAAAAGAGTTAGTAGATTTAGTTATCCAAGTGCTTTTACTAAAGAGTATAAATATAGTTTTTTCAGGATTACCCATAAGGTGTTCCTTAGTACACCATTCCTCCGCCATAGTCAGAGCTTTTTGCATGAGTTCTAATAATGTTTTGACATGCTTCTCTATGATGAGTGTGATTAGATCGTTACCATACCACTGGGTATAATATCCTTGGTCATTGAGGTTTACCAGAAATTTATCGACTACCAGATCGAGCTGGAACAATGTTACGGTTTATAATGAAATCTAATTATTATCTCTCAGTTTTTTTAACTAAATTTACAATCTTTACATAAACATTACAACTAAATATGGACTGTATCTTTTTAAACTAAACTCATCGACTAGGTAGTAGTAAGTCCTATTATATGTTGATAGAGGTGGAAAAATGAAGGATTGCGCGTGGCGTTACTACCCTTTGAAAGTTCTAAAACCTACAAATTTGAAGGCTTGTACATTTTTACATGGCTAAATAGTGTCCAAATATTATAACAGGATTTAATGTGGCACATTTTTTATTATAACTTTATAAATACTAACTTTAGGCAATAATTTGTTACTTTATGAGCTGAATTCTTTCTTCTTCTTCTTCAAATGCATATCCACTAATGGATGTTTGCGATTACATTTTCCATTTCTTCCCTACTTCTCGCGGTGTGTATCAGTGTTTGAATATCGTGCAACCCCGTCCACTGTCTGATATTACGGAGCCAGGACATCTTCTTTCTTCCAATTCTTCTCTTGCCCTCGATCTTGCTTTCAATCATCAACTGTAGGAATTGGTATCTCTCATTTCGCATGATGTGCCCCAAGTTGGCCGTCTTTCTTTTCTTGATTATGTTGAATAGTTCACGTTCTTTCCCAACACGTGATAGAAATTCTTCATTGGTCATTCTCGCTGTCCATGATATCTTAAGGATTCTTCTGTATATCCACATTTCGAAAGCCTCTAATTTATTGATAGCGCTTGTCTTTAATGTCCAACCCTCCACACCATAGAGAAGTATACGTAACCTTTTTTGAACCTCAGTCTTAATTTGAAGTCAAAATCCGAACACGTAAGCACTCTCCTGAGTTTTACAAAAGCCTGTCGTGCCTGTTCAATGCGACATTTTACTTCACTGTCAGAAGTCCATTCTTCGAATATCCATGTGCCCAGATATTTAAATTTGGTGACTCTTTCTATGGGTACTGCGTTGAATCTTATGTTGGCGTTTTGGAATAAATTGGGATTCCTTGAGATAATCATGAATTTTGTTTTCCCTGTATTGATGTTCATTGATTTACTGCGCTCTCCTATTATGATGATGAGTTTTTGGAGGTCGTTTATATAGTCGGCGATTAGAACTGCATCATCCGCACAACGGATGTTATTAATTCATATTCCATTAACTTTTATTCCCATTTCAATATCTTCCAAAGCCTCCTGGAAAATTGTTTCAGAATAAAGGTTAAACAGGAGAGGGGACAGCACACACCCTTGTCTCACTCCTCTTCGGATTTGTATCGGGTTGGATACATTATTGTCTGATTTTATCTGCGCGGTTTGACCCCTTTATAAGCTTTCAATGCATCGGATGTCTTTCTGATCTATGTCGAGTTTTCTAAGAAGCAGGATTAGTTTATAATGTTGAACACGATCGAATGCTTTCTCGTAATCTACGAAGCATAGGCACACTTATTTTCTCTGATCGTAACAGTTCTGAACAAGCACCTGTATAGCAACCATCGCTTTTCTCGTACCTAGGCCCCGCCTAATCCCAAACTGTGAGTCGCTTATGTCTCTTTCGCATTTATTACATATTCTTTGATGTATTATTTTTAGAAATATTTTTAGTGTATGACTCATTAAACTAATGAGTCTATGATCTTCACATTTTCTTGCGTTGGTCTTCTTAGGCAAGGGAATGAAGGTAGAGCATAGCCATTGTTTGGGGTAGCAACATAGAATTTCAGCGATAGCATTTTAAAAGTCATGATGACATTAAATAAATATCTGTATATCTTATCGGTACATGTACACCAAAAGAAATACCATTAAAATTCTACGAAATCTTTCAATCTGAGACAGATAAATTACCTGACAATGAAAAAATCGTTTATCTTAGTGGATCTAAATGTTAGAATGTGGAATGAAGTGGTAGATGGAGTGCAACTAAAAGATACAAACGATGTGATGGATGGAAATGGTGAAATGCTCACTCAATTCAGTGTACACAATGATCTAAGAATAAATAATACATATTTCCTAGATCAAGAATAGCATAAAGAACCCCACAATATTCTTATGGAAAAACGACTTCGGTTAAACTGGATGAATTTTTAATATGTTGTGTATTCCATCTCTCTGTTCAAATGTCTCAGTGGGCACAAATTTTCGAACGTTCAGAGTTTTGAGTTAAAGCTTACTAAAGTAAGAATTGTCGTGCATTTGAGGTGTATATGTCTATTATGATTAAAATGGCATTCTTACCTTTTAATTCTAGGGCTCAATATTTATCGATATCTAATATGTACAATTGATTGTCTTATTATGTCATCTTCATAGCAGGTCATTTGATGTCAGAGCGTCATAGCATTCACTTTAAATTAAATTGTGTTTCCTTGAGAGTCATCATAGATTTTAATATATGAAGCCGCGTCCACATTTGTAAAAATTTACGTTGTTTATGGTATACGGCACAAAATTTGTGCAAGAATATACAATTTATGCGAGTGTGGAACAGTTTACTACATTCAAATGCACGCATAAAATTTCGCAATATTCAACGCATGTGACCCGTAGCTTGTGTTCCATTGGGAAACAATTCGATCTATAAATGGAAAACTATATATTAGAAAATTTTGGCAGTATACTAATGTTAATGGGGGCAATCCGGCTAAAATATTTTCAAGATGGTGGGACTTCCTGTTATACCGGAAATATGTGTCAACTTGCTTATTTTAAATGGAATACCCTATATTTTATTCCATGTTTGGATTTTGTAAAAAATTCTAGACATATTTTGTGTATCATGTCCTATCTCTAAGTCTAAGCGTTTTTGACATATTTAAGTTTTATGTCAAAAATGACGTTTGCAGACCCTCAAATAATTATCAGTTTTTCCTATAAGGAAGCCTTTTTAACCGACTTCTGTATATTTTTTTTGTATGTACACCGATTACTCCGGAACGGCTGCACCGATTTGAATGAAATTTTTTACGTTACGTTCAGGAAGTTGCTGCGGTGGTCTCATATTTTTTTAGATGAAATTGGTGCAGTAAAATCCAATATGGCGCTTACAATATGGCGGCCAACAAAATTAATTTTGTTCGATTTTCTCCAGAATTGATATGGAGGAATTTTCGGGGTTGTACCCAACGAATCTGAAATTATTTTTAAAAAATTTAAAATGGCGAACCCAATATGGCGTAAAAAAAAATTTAATTTTGTGCAATTTTCTCCAAAATTGGTACGGAAGAGATTTTTCGAGATCTCACATAACAAATCTTAAATTATTTTTAAAAAATTCAATATGGCGGATCCAATATAGCGGACAAAAAATTAATTTTTGTTCGATTTTCTTCAAAAATGGTATGGAAAAGTTTTCGAGGTCACACATAACGAATTCAAAATATTTTTAAAAAATTCGATATGGCGGATCTAATATGGCGGACAAAAAAAAATTTGTCCGATTTTCTCGAAAATTGGTACGAGGGAGTTTTCGGGGTCGCACATGACGAATCTAAAATTATTTTTAAAAAATTCAATATGGCGTATCTAATATGGTGGATAAACAATTAATTTTGTCCGATTTTTTTCAAAATGGATAGAGGGGAAGTTTTTGGGATAGCACATTACGAATCTGATTGATTTAATCTCTCGATTTTGTCTAAAGTAAGTATTGGGGGATTTTTGTTAGTATTAATTACGAAATTAAAATAATTTTTGATTCTGGAGGAATCAATATGGCGTCCTAAAAATTTTACATTTTTCGACTTTTTCCAAAACTGATATAGAGGATTTTTGAGGATGTAAATTATGAATTTAATAGTATTTTTCAGGATTCAATATGGCGAATGCAATTTAGCGCACTAAAGATTTTACATTCTTCGATTTTGTTCAAATGTGGAACTGAATGGTTTTTGAGGATGTAAATAGCGAATATAAAATTATTTTAAGAAAATCTAACATGTCAGATGCAATATGACAGTTTAGAAATTTTAAATTTCTTTATTTCATCTAAAATTGGTACTAGGGGGCTTTGAACGGTTTAGATTTAGATTAGATTAAGACTTTAAAATTATTTTTTTTGAAATTCAATATGGCGGATCTAATATGGTAGAAAGAAAATTTTACCTTATTCGCATTTTTTCAAATTAGGTACAAGAGGGCTGGGGGATGGCGTATTACGAATATGAAGTTAATTTTTAACAACTGTTAGGTTAATAACCCAAACAGCACAAATACGTCTTAAAGACGTCCATAAAACGTTTGATCTCAACATTCAGGACGTCTTATGGATGTCCATAAAAGACGAAAGACGTCCATAAGACGTTGTATAGACGTCTTATGTTACAAAAGGTAACGTTTTTAAGACATTTGCTTACAACGTCTTATGGACGTCCCTTCCCAACATTAAAACAACATATTCCACCAATAAAATTATGTACATTAAAAAGGGTCCCCTTAATTTTTTTGTTTGTCTTGTTTACAAAGTCAAACCGTAATTATTCAAAAATCCAAGAAATAACTTTAATTAAGAAAAAATCAAGAGCAATATATACACTACCATTTTTAACCGACTTCTAAAAGAAGGAGGTTCTCAATTCGTCGACGATGTATTTTTTTTTTTTATGTATGTACACCGATTACTCCGGAACGGCTGCACCGATTTGAGTGAAATTTTTTACGTTATGTTCAGGAAGTTGCTGCGGTGGTCCCATATTTTTTTAGATGAAATTGGTGCAGTAAAATCCAAGATGGCGCTTACAATATGGCGGCCAAAAAAATTAATTTTGTCCGATTTTCTCCAAAATTGGTATGGAGGAATTTCCGGGGTTGTACCCAACGAATCTAAAATTATTTTTAAAAAATTCAAAATGGCGGATCCAATATGGCAGACAAAAAAATTTAATTTGGTCCGATTTTCTCCAAAATTGGTGTGAGGGAGTTTTCGAGGTTACGTATAATGAATCTGATATTATTTTATGAAAATTCAATATGGCGGATCCAAGATGGCGGATGAAAAATCAATTTTGTTCGATTTTCACCAAAATTGGTACGAGGGAGTTTTCGTAGTCGCATATGACGAATCTAAAATAATTTTTAAAAATTTCAATATGGCAGATCTAATATGGCCGGCAAAAGAATTAATTTTGTCCGATTTTCTCCAAAATTGGTACGGGGTAGTTTTCGGAGTCGCATATAACGAATCTAAAATAATTTTAAAAAAATTCAATATGGCGGATCCAATATGGCCGACAAGAAATAATTTTGTCCGATATTCTCCAAAATTGGTACGGTGGAGTTTTTGGGATCGCATATGACGAATCTAAAATAATTTTAGAAAAATTCAATTTGGCGGATTTAATATGACCGACAAAAAAATCGTTTTTGTCCGATTTTCTCCAAAATTGGTACGGGGGAGTTTTCAGAGTCGCATATCACAAATCTAAACTAATTTTAAAAAAATTCAATATGGCGGATCCAATATGGCGGATAAAAAATCAATTTTGTCCTATTTTCTCCAAAATTGGTATGGGGAAGTTTTCGGGGCCTCACATAAAGAATCTGAAATTATTTTTAAAAACTCAATATGGCGGATTCAATATGGCGGACAAAAAATATCAATTTTATCCGATTTTCACCAAAATTGGTACGGGAGAGTTTTCGGGGTCACACATGACGAATCTAAAATTATTGTTAAAAAATTCAATATTGCGTATCCAACATGGTGGATAAAAAATTTATTTATTTTCTTTAAATATCGATATTGCAAGGTTTTGGGGCCTATATTACCAATCTAATTTGAAATTTAAGATAGTGAATTTTCTATGACAGATTAAATATTCGTTTGACCTAATTTGATTGGTATTTGGAAAACTCTAAGAACTAAAGAATTTTTAGTGGTTCATTTTAGGGCGATTTACAACTTTGGATAAAATGGATACTTTTTTGCCAGTTTGGAGTCATTGCGAGGTACACTAACCTCGATTAGTACTTAGTTCAAATAATTTATGAATGTCATAATGAATTCTAAAACTAAAAATAGAAAAATAAAATTTTTATAAAGAAATTGAGCCGACTTCTAAAAGTGCGCTAAAAAGTGAAAAATAACCATAAATTTTTATATGAAATTAAACTTTTTGAAGTCGGCGCCAAATTATTTGTACACGAAATAGATAACTACTAATATATACAAATTATGGTAAGAAAGCAATTACAAATAAAGTATTTCTAATCTGTTTATGCAAATCACATTTTGTCAGGTATTAGTTTGGCGCCGACTTCAAAAAGTTCAATTTCATATAAAAATTTATGGTTATTTTTCACTTTTTAGCGCACTTTTAGAAGTCGGCTCAATTTTTTTATAAAAATTTTATAAATAACTACAAGTTCCGCATGAATAATTTGCTTTAAAAAATATGTTCAACATAATCTCTTTATACAAAAAAATACATAACTTAAGCATAATGTAATCTTTTTCTAATTTGAAATTTAAGAATTGAGGTAGAAAAGCAAATATTTTCAGAACTACTACTGTTCGAACTATAAGTGAACCTATCAAATTTAAGCCTTAGTTTATCCCTTCGATAAAATAACTCTAAAAAATAGACTGTCAACAAAATAAAAGTTTATTGAAATAAAAAGTACATAAATCTTTAAATAGTTTTAAAAACAAGAATTTTTATTTAGTCGAATAACAAATCTGGTCTGATGCCCTTTTCAGTCATGTTTGGATTGAAATTTCCTCATTCTTCCGACTTTTTGCCAGTCCTGTTGTCTCTGTAGATCCTAATAACAAACTCATTTTATTTTGTAGGATAGAGTTTATCATTTGTGGGAGTAAATTTTTTGATATTTTTGCGAATTTTTATAATTGTCCTCTACTATAGAATCGTGACTTATGCTATTTCAAGGTTAATATATATATATATATATATATATATATATATATATATATATATATATATATATATATATATATATATAATAAAAGACAGAACTTACTCATAATAAGTCTCACCAAGTTGGAATCGTAGAACTTTCTTTTTCTTTTTCGTACTAATCAACTGTACATGGTAATTTTACAAGCTCACTTTACAAAGTCATAAATGCTCCGTACTCCCAGTTTTGAAATTTCTAAAACCTTAAAAAAAAATACTTCTTGTAATTAACAACTCTATTTTCTATGTTCTTTAAATATAAACCAATCATCAGGAACAAAATAAATCTTACAGGTTTCATTAGTGGAGCACTCCATAAACAAACATTTCGCCTTCCACTTCATTAGTAATATTTCTTGTAATATTTAGGACCGGGTCTGGATGAGCTGTGCAAGCCTTTTTCGCACAGATAATATTTTTGAAGATTTCATTTCATACTTCTAACATAGAGTTACTACAAAAATATAAAGGGCAAAGCATTCGGGAATTTCCTGTAACACGACCTATAAATAACGTTACTGTTTTTCCTAAGTATATATGATTCTCGATCTTACCTTAAGTATTACATAAACACGAATAAAAAAGATTTTTAGAGGCACATTGATAAATCAACTATTTTAATAAAATTCTTTCAAAAGCTAAATTTTCACAGTCGGCACCCCAACAACATTAAAAATGAATAACGACATGACGAAACACAAATACAAAACTGAAAAATAACAGTGACAGAAACAAATGGCGGGTTTTTTAAAGTTATAGTTTCGCTGGCATCATATTGTTATTGTTATCGGTACATCAAACAGTCTGTGACAAAAAGCACCAAAGTATTGGTAAAAAGATCACGCAAAAGTTCCATTAACCAAGGTCGTAGTGAGGCTACTAAAAATTTGTCGTTCAATCAAAAATTTTAACCTCAACTTGTATTCAGCTGAGCTCTGTGCGGCGTTGCAAACTTATTTATTACCCAACTGCGACAAAATCCACAGGGAAGGAAATGCTTTTTAGTTTTTATCAGCTAAATTATACACAACTGTATTTATTTTCATATAAAATGTAGTATGTAGACTTTGAAAAGATATCTTTAAGACGTTGTATATAGACGTCTTATGGAAGTCTTTAAAACAACATCTATAAGACGCTTTATTTATGTCTTAAGACGTTCAGACATAATCTGGATATAAAAACGACGTCTATAAGACGTCTAGTGCTGTCTGGGAAGATACAATATGAGAGACTAAAAATTTTACATTTTCCGGTTTTATATAAAATTGTTATTGGGACGTATACAAACTCAATATACAATATAAAATATATCGGGTAAAGAAATTTACGTCTCAAATTCTTTACATATCGATAATGGAAGGTTTTGAGGCCTATATCACCAATCTAAAATTAATTTGAAATAAAAGAAAGTGGATTTACTATGACAGACTAAATATTTGTTTGACACAATTTCATTGGTATTTGGAGAACTCTAAGAATCAAAGAATTTTTAGTGGTTCATTTTAAGGTGATTTACAATTCTGGATAAAATGGGTACTTTTTTGCCATCTTGGAGTCATTGCGAGGTACACTAACCTCGATTAGCACTTAGTTCAAATAATTTATGAATATCATAATGAATTCAAAACTAAAAATCGAAAAATAAAATTTTTATAAAAAAAAATCGAACCGACTTCTAAAAGTGAGCTAAAAAGTGAAAAATAAGTATAAATTTTTATGTAAAACTAAAATTTTTGAAGTCGGCGCCAAATTATTTTTAAATGAAATAAATATACAAATTATGGTAACAAAGCAATTACAAATAAAGTATTTTTAATCTGTTAATGCGAATCACATTTTGTCAGGTATTAGTTTGTCGCCGACTTCAAAAATTGCAATTTCAATATCAAAATTTATAGTTTTTTTTTTCACTTTTTAGCGCACTGTTAGAAGTCGGTTCAATTTTTTTATAAAAATTTTATTTTCAATTTTTTTGACGCCAAGAATTTTCTAAACAAAAGGCTAAGTTACACTAATATTAATTCTCTTTAAATCGTGCTTTAAATATAAGGACGGCCTTTTATTCAAAGTTTGTTATTTATCTTACATAACGAAAATATATTTTTTTTTTAATAAGAATAAGATAATACATTTTTTCGGAAAAATATGTAAATATAACAATGCTGGAGGTCGTTCGAAATTTATACAACTTTCCGTCCCGAACTGATGATCGGCAAAAGTCGCATGTGTTCAGGAATTCGCGATTAGCTTGTCAAATAGTTCGCCAAATTAGCAAATATTCAGAATGCCAACAGGGGCGGAATCAAGCCTCTTTCATTGGGGGAGGCGGTGATATCACAAAAGTACAGTATGACAAGTGAAAGCAAGTTGTCGACAGGGGGGGGGGAGACGCCAGAAACATTCCCATTCCTAGTGTAAAAGGCAGGGTCGGGTCTATTTTCCTGAACTCAACGCTCTTGGGAGGGGGTTACTGCAAGCAAAACAAGTTGTCAACGGAGGGGGGGGGGGGAGCCAGCAGCATATACATTCCTAATATAAAAGGCAGAATCGGTTCTATTTTCCTGAACTCAAAGCTCTTGGAGAGGGTGATCGCAAGCATACACATTCCTATACTCTATTCAAGAACTAGAGAGAATAATAAAACTGTTACCGAAACCTCCAACCCATCTGCTCTAATGTCGCAGGTAACTGAGGACTGACATAAATCTAATTATATTTAAATGTTATAAGCTTTTATAAATTTACTGCAACAATAAAATTTCTAATAATTCAATTTAATTTCTGTCAGTGAGCAAAGTACTCCTTACAGTGTATCTTTAGTGATTTACCTTACCTTGCGCTTGTTTTTATTTATTATCTGAGATTAATGAGATACCCAAAAGATATGGCTTTCACCTCTATATTTATTCCAAAATCGTTCAACCATGGCATGTTTTCCTCAACGAAAAACTTATTACGATGAATGTTTATTATGCCTTAAGATATCAATATCTAGATAATAATGTTAAAAGCTCTGTAGAGATGTGTTTCAACATGATAGGAGTTGGAAAATCTACTATGTACCGAATACTGAAGGAGAAAAAAAATACTGGAGTTGTTAATACTCCAAAGCCACATTCAATCACAGACAGGCGAAAAACCTCGTTGGAAGAAGAGATGAAAATTGCAATAAACGGAGTTGTACATATATTTTATTATGAGAAGCAGGTCTAATTTTAACTGTAACATATAAAAACTAATTACATTTGAATCCCTTTTTACTGTTTAATTGTAATTCTGCAGATGATTTAAAAAATAAATAAACTGAAACGTCAAATGTCCTAAAAATGGTTTTAATTACGGACGATTTTTTTTTATATATATGTTAACTTTTCGTATTTTTGACAATGGGTATTTTGTAAGCATTTAAATTATAACTTAGAATTTGTTGAGAGAATAAGGGTATTTTTTAGTCTGAATGTGCCTAAAACGGTTCTTATGCCAAAATTAAAAATAATAAAAATACAGTTGTAACTTGTGTTAAATATGTCAAAATTATCTATATTTTCTAATGTATTTGAATTATTAAGAAATCATAAGAAATAAAATAATATTATAAAAACTTTTTATTTTAAGTTTATTATCGAAATAATATTCTATGCCATAAATACTTAGTGATAAAATAAACCTCCTTCCGACACCTATGACAGGGATTAAAATCCTTTTTAACACTTCACAACACAAATATCTACTATTTTCCAACCCAAATAGTCTATTATTATAGAATGCTATTTTTGATTATAAAATTTCTAACCTTATCCTATGAAAAATATATGTGTCTAACAGATTTTGCCAAAGACACCGGACTAAAGAACACAGGTAGTTTGCAAAGAAAAAAAAGGTAAAAAATGATTTATTACTCTCTCTCTCTCTCTCTCTCTCTCGTTCATGAATAAACTATAATATAAGAGGCAAAATCGTGTCTATTTTCCTAAACTTAAAGCTCTTGGGGGGGGGGGGGCGATTGCCCCCCTCCCACCGCCCCCTTGGATCCGCGCCTGGGTGTCGGCTTATGTTGATGCAGGCAAATTCATGTTTTGTTTCGGTTTTGTCCTTATACGAACTTTGGTTAAACAGGATCAATAAGCATGTTATTAAGAAACCTTAAAATACGTTACAGAATTTCACTTTCGATTATAACAATCTTTTGCTTCTGAGGATTATGATATTGGGTCCTCTTGCCCACTTTTCCCCTAAATTATATCATATTTGTTATGCCAGAAGAGGAACTACTTGAAATTTGCACTCTATCAATATATTTATCTATTTATCACCACCCTTAATCAGAATATATAAGTTTTGATTTTAAGTTATGTTTATCAGTTTACTAAAGTTATTACAATAAATCAATTATTAAGTAACTAACATAATAATCACTATGAAAATAAATGTGATTGTTAGTCTTGCCTTAATGGCAGTGCTCTTCCAACAGGTAGGTAATTATATTTTTATATTTTGGTATTACTTACTTATTTAAAGATTTTAAACACTATTCAAGATTGACCAATAATTCTCGGACTTGCATTACTTTGTTTGTACGACTTTTCGATTAAGTTGCATTTATAAGTATTATTAAGAATAACCTGACGGTTTTGTTTTCAAGCTACTATTTAAACTTTGCTCAAGCGTGAAGTTTCATACACTTTAAAGATTTGAGAGGTTGCTAAGGATTAAACAAACCATTAGATAGTGCTGAACAACAAGAACCGCATTTTCTCTTCACAATATACTTACTCGAAATGCAGTACAATATATATATATATATATATATATATATATATATATATATATATATAAACGATGCCAACTATCATTCAGGAAAATTTAAATTCATTATTCTAATTCGTATAAGTAATATTTCAGTAGAGATATGTGCCCTATATTTATTGCCACAAAGAAATCAGTATCTTCTATTCTAAATATATAAAGTTTTCTGCTTAGGAACGTTAATAAAGATAGTTTATTCTCTGTTTCTTTGAAATATACAGAGATTAAACTGTTTAACTCTTTCTTAAGGAACTTAGAAAAAGACAATTTGTCCAAGTACAAAAAGTATGAAATTATTATTATTTGAATTATTATTATACGTTCTTTTGGGATGCGCCATATATCAAATGACGAAAAAATGGTTAAGAACATACACACGTGAATTAAATGACTCTTGAAACTTTTTAGGGAGAATCCTCTGTAACCAAAACAATACTGACCCAAGTATTAGAAGGAATTAACAGCTTAAGTAAAACAATTGTAAATGACGCCAACGAATTCTTGATCGAAAAACTAAAGAACGAAACTCAAATTCAGGAATGGTCTGTGGATATACAAGTTAATGTAGTAAAAGGCATTGCCAACGCGGCTTTCTCAGTTGTAAACCTTTTGAAAAATATATCTATAATAGACGTGAAAGCACTAGATTGCATTGTTGATGCAGAACCAGCTCTATTAGATGCTCTTTCACAAGCTGCAAGTGATAATGGATGGTGCAATAACAGACTTGCGGCCAATCTTACCCGCGCTTTCCATAATGTGACTGAACACATGGTCGACAGGAACGTAGCCTTTAAGGACTATCTTTCTTCGTTCGAATCATGCATTTGGGGTGACGATATCTGTTTCACACAATACCTTAACAAAATAGTTGCTTACATCCAATCTGAATTTGGAGATGGTGATACTCTGGAACACGCACTTAAGGATGTCATCGGGGTTTACAAGATTATGTTTGGCCAAGATGTACCAGCTTGTAACAAGAAGTATCTATTTCCAGAAATTTTTGATGGTATCCATGCTGCTTCTAAAAGTATTTATGAATGTATAAACTCTTAGATTTATTATTAGTTAATTTTTAATAAATTATATACAAAAATAGTAATAATTGTATTAATTACTTAAAAATTTTTAGTTTCATTAACAGTATTTTAAAATCCACAAGAATATTTTCTCATTCTACCATGGTTGTTTTAATCCGTTGTGAGAAAAAAATTAGGTCCACTCTGTTTTGAACTTAACATTCAAATTAAGAATGATAACGAATCGTGTAATAGTTTAACAACAAGTATAAAATCAATTTTATTTTATTCTGCCATCCAAAACTAAAATTCACTAAACGTTGACAAGCTAAAACTGATAAAAGCGCCCACTGCCTGCTTGAATGAATGAAAAATGGTTAGTGATACTTGATCATCGATGCCTAGGCCTCCATTGGGCGCTTTACATCCCACCATAGCTGCAGGTCATTCGAGACCGATCGCCTTTGTCCTAGTCCGTTGAGTGCTGGACACTCTCTGCGGACATGGTCAACAGTTTCATCTTCCTCCAAACATCATCTGTACCTCGAGTCGTCTTCGACATAGATTCTATGAAGATGGTCCTTAAAGTGACAATGTCCTGTCAACAATCCCACCACAATTCGCAGCTCTTTCCTTCTCAGGGAGAGAAGCTCCTTAGTACGTCGTGCGCAAGGTCCAGTTATATATTCCTTAGCACACCTCGCTCCAGGAGCACCTCTATACGATTCAATAAATTTGATTTCCAGCAACGATTTTAATTACTTTTTATCAATAGCCATTGAGACAGGTAGTATTGGGTGGGGTCCATACGGTTCAGTTGCCGAACCCAACTTTGCCAGACGGTCTGCTTCCTCAATTCCGCTTATGCCCGAGTGACCCGGGACCCATACGAGTCTGGCTGTGCAGCAGTTCCGTGTCTTATCATCCAGTACGTCCTTTCACTCAGACACCAGTCGCAAAGTTACGACACTAAACTTCAGTACCAATATCGTAGCCTTACTCTTTGAGCATATATTTATTCCTATCTATATACCTCAACACATTATCAAAATACTGTTCATTTTCTGCCACTTTATCGAAGTCCCACAAGCAGAATTCAGTTGGTTTGTCAAAATAATTTCCGTGAAGCTCTTGACAAAGCTGACTTTTATTAGGATGAAATCTGTATTTGTTAAGAATCCTTGCAACACTTGTTTGGCTAATGTTAGTATTCTCGGATATATGATTGTAACTAATACTGGGATTCTCGATCTCTGAACCAAGTATAGTAAAAGCATTTTTTTCATCCTCAGTGACAGGTTTTCTTATAACAGGATTTTTTTAACTGATACTTCCACTTTCCCGAAACTGGTTTAATAGTCTCACAAGAACGGCTGGTTTAGGATGGTTTCTTTTAGTAAACTTTTGAGCATAGACTTGAGAAGCCACAAACAACTATGATGACATTCTCCAAAGATAAAAATCATACGAATACGCACTTCCTTTAGATAAATCTTCATTTTGACACAGCAATAACACAACAATATTCAAATAATTCAATGTAATAAATAAAGTTTCACAGTTACAAAAAATAATACCGCTTTTATAGCAACAGGCTTTACAGACTAAACTGACGGATTAAATGAATTATTTGACGTTTCTAAATGCTATAGGCAACTAGATATATTAGAGCATCTATTCAAAAAACTCAAAATGGTGCAGAAAACGATTATTTGGCGTATTCTGTGAAAATGCGAAGACTTTGCCATAGAACACCCTTATACCATTCGATAGGTATTTAAAAGGTACATTTTCTGGTAAGGTAAAAGTATAGCGTTCTATTTAAATTAATCAAGTTATAGCCATTTAAAGTTCTTATTTGATTGGTTTTAATTTTTGGACAACCTGTATAATCTAGTAAGTTTATTATAATTGGGATATAAAACATGATTTATTGTTACACTTCAGTGTAAATTTCGAGTACATAACTGAAATGCTTCTTAAGTATTTGAAACATGAAAATTAGGTTAGATTTTGTCAAAATTCCAATTATTTAAAAACTCTTAAGGTTTAGGTACCATAAACCTTATTAAAATAGGCACTTGTTTTGATCGAAGAATCCAAAAATGCAATAATATACCGGGGTTCTATTTAAAAAAAAACACAACTTTGATACTTTCAGAGCTTTTGGGACACCCTGTAGAATATGAAAATAATTTATAAAAGTAACTATACTACTTTTTGAAAGTTACGTATTTTGGCACCAATATGCCGTGCCGTATACGGTGAATAACTCTGTATATTATATTGCATGTGGCATCTACCATAAAACATGCATAGCCCAAACCAACAGAATAGTATCGGCAAGGCTAGAGGAATATACACTCAGCATAAAAAATAAACGGAGATTAGCTCCAAATAGGAAAGAAAATTGATTTTGACAACTGCCAACAAATCACGAACACTACAATGCAAGATTAATTCTCCTTGTAGGACATATTCAGATTCAGCGATTCGAAAAACATTCCTGTAATTTTTTCCGAATTTTTTCAACGGTTTTTCTCGATTTTACCTTCAAATCACTTTGATCCTGACATGATGCGGGTAACAGACCTTGGATTCGGAATCAGCGTCCCCAAAAATCCTAGCATAACCTAGTGAGACGCGTTGATACTTCTTAGATAAAATGTCGACTTAATTATATTAGACAACAAATTTTCGATAAGTTTCGAAACATTTGTATAAATCTTATCCGGTACTATTAGCGCCACCTGTTGTCACCGCTACGAATAAACTTATTTTTTTGTTAAAGAAATTTATAAGTAATATTTTTGTTAGGAACTTAGCCACGATTATTTTATTTTTATTTTTTCACTACTCACATTTTGTAGAAAATTTATAGAGGGAGCTTCCATTCTAAAAGGGACACAACAAAGCTGTCTGTATTTTTTGCAACAAAGCATCTTGATCAAAAGAGGATTAATAAAAATACTTTTATAGCGTTATTAGTTTCATAACACCAGGGTAGCTATTCTCGTTCTTGAGAGAGCGATCACTTGATGGAAAGTAGGCGTGGTTCTCACGAAAAAGTATGAAACCGTATTCTGGGTAGTTTTTCTCGTTCTTGAGAGAACGATCATCTTGATGGAAAGTGGCCGTGGTTCTCACGAAAAAGTAAGAAACCGTATTCAGAATACGTTTTCGTACTTTTTCGTGAGAACCACGCCCACTTTCCATCAAGATGATCGTTCTCTCAAGAACGAGAATAGGTACCCAGGTGGTGCTTTACATTCCAGAGAGAAAATCGGCAACCGGATAATTTAGGTTATGATTGCATTTACCATGACCGAATGTCACGAGAGTAGTGCGGCGTTTTTAATATTGAAAAATACATTTTTCCCGAGTGATTATTTCATTGGATTTTGTTTCTTAATTAACGGCTTTTATTTTATAATTAGATTTGTGATCCTTACATAGTGGAAATCAACGAATTCCCCTGTAGAATTAGCATATCGTCAGAGCTAGCGCTAGAGGTTGGGTTAGTGTTGTAAATATTCGGATGATTTTGATATTCGAATAATACGGATGCGGATGAATGTAATATTCGGATTGTTTAACAATACGAATTGCGGAATGTTGACGAAACATTACGAATTAATACGAATCGAACTCCTCGCGGCTCTAGATAGGGAATTGGACAACAGTGGTTCAGTAAAAATTTAGACATAGGCGCCGCGTCAAATTTTAATTTTTACATCATGGCTCCCGCACAAAAATCAATTGTTTTTTTTTTGTCAATTCATCAAATAGTAAATTTTCCCTATGTCGGTTGTGTACTCGAAAATTAAAATATTTAAAATACTATTGGTAATTTAAAAAAATATATATTTCTGAAATACGTCCACTTCTGTACCATGAAGAAATGAATAAAAATAATGTTACCGATGAGACTCAAGTTCATATTTCAGGTTTTGTTAAACTCCAAGCAGTAAAAAATATCCCTGAAGTTTTTTTTACCAAGATGAGATTCCATGTATAAGCCAATCCACAGAATTAAAAAATAATCCTGGCTCTTTAATTCTTTTAACTATGAACGGAAGTCAGCAGCAAGAAATTTTGGGAAAACGACCTACCACTTCTACCCAAGTTCAAAATTATTGTTTTGTCTATATATTTTACATATTATTTTCAAAGAAAACCATCTTGGATTATTTTTTATTTATGTTCAAATTAAATATTACTAGAATGTATGTTTTCCTTGATTTATTAAAAACAATTTAAGATATGTTTTTGGAACTAACGTTAAATTTATGTTTTTATGATATATATTTTGTTTTAATTTCTTTAATAAAACTTTTTTTTGTATATATATATATATATATATATATATATATATATATATATATATATATATATATATATATATATATACATATGAATTTTTATTTTATAA
The DNA here is from genome assembly GCA_034092305.1 of Diaprepes abbreviatus. NCBI lineage: Eukaryota > Metazoa > Arthropoda > Insecta > Coleoptera > Curculionidae > Diaprepes > Diaprepes abbreviatus. The sequence continues at coordinate 721,916 of JASJET010000219.1, forward strand.
CTTTAAAATATATTTTTATACTCTGCGTCATCAAAAGTACTTGCACCTAAAATAATAGAATAATAATCATCTCTAGCACTGGTGAACGAACAAGTGTATTCGATGTCGCAGCGTCCGTGACATCCGTTTCCATCGGGCATCGTTCGTTATAAAAAAAATCATCGGTATCATCACATTCCGTATGCTAGGGAAGTGTCTAAATTAATACGTATTAATTTACTATTCGAATATTGCTCGGTTATTTCAATACGTATTCCCACATCACCCGAAACAGTACGAACTAATACGAATGAAACGAGCACCGTCCGTAGCCAGGGCTGTCAATTTGCCAGTAATTCCTGGCATTTGCCAGGAATAATTAGCTGTGCCAGTAATTTTGCCAGGAATACTATCATGCCAGGGATTTGCCAGGAATAGATGTCTTGTACTCAGAAATTGATAAAATATTAAGACGAAACGTACTTACAATTGATGGCAAGTGTACGAAAATCGATAAGATGCCCCATCTTTAAAATTAAATCTCTTTACTATATCTTTTTGCTTCCCACATATAGTTATTTTTTTTCTTTATTTTATGGTTTTGCAGTCTAAAATTTAAAGGATGGACAATCTTCTGTCTTTCTCTAATATTTAGTTTAATTGAACAATATCAGCTTTTTCTAATCACACGCATTTTGCCAGGAATTGCCAGGAATAAATATAAAACTTGCAAGTATTTTTCTGTGGAACATTTGACAGCACTGTCCGTAGCATTCGATCTTCGTTTTCTTGTCGCTCCGAAGACCAAGACATACTTATGCGTTACTACAAACGAAACAAGGATAAAATGATTCTTATTATGACACTATGTTTCCATTTATTTCAATAGAACCGAAGCACATCACATTCCGAATTCCGCATTCCGGATGCCAAAGAACTATTCGGTTTAATACGATTAAGTTACTATTCGAATTGTTCGGTTATTTTAATACGTATTCTCACATCACTAGGTTGGGTCCTTGAATTACGTAAAACATGAATTTAAGATGGCCTAACTTTTTAAGTTATTTTCAATATGTAAATAGCAACTAACAATACTGATCGTTAAATATAAGTTTTTAAATCATATTTTTGTCCCTAGTAGTGAAACATCATGAAGACTGCTCCCTCACCGACCATAAACAAAGACCAAAAAAACTTATTTACAGTTAGTGGTAAGATCGAATACGGAAGTCACGAGTTTTGTCATCTAGGCTTCGTCAAAAGGTATATAGTATATTTTAGATAAACCATAAATTTTAGAGAACATTTGAATATTTGGAAGGCTTCTCAACTAATAAAAGTAAGGTTTATAGAAATCTGTAAATTTTTGCATAAATAAAACAATGAGTAATGGAAGTATCTGATTAAAAAGTAGTTTTTTATAAAGAAAGCAACATCTAGGAGTATACTACACATAAAACATTAATATTAAAAATGTATTATTAGACAAACCGTCCCAAATTTTCTAACTAACAAAAATAATGCATATAGAATCCCCAGATCAAAAAAAAAGTAAATTCTTAATTTGAAAAATAGGTGACGCTAGAAGTATTCAATAAGATTTGAAATAAAGGTTTTTAACAAATATTTTTGCCACGTAAACCGTTGTGGAAAATATGCTACACATAGGACATAAATGTTTTAAATGTATTGATTAAGATAAATCTATCAAACTTAAATGGAAAAAGTGGAGCTTCTAAAATTCTGTAACAAAAAAAAGGTCATTAATAAATGTAGACAACAAAAGTTAAAAAAGCGAACTTATCATGCTTATAAAAATAAAGAAATCTGTATAATTTATTTCCCAATAAAGTAATCAGAATTAGAACTATAGGATTATAATTTATAAAATTAAAGTAGCAATTTTTTTTTAACAAAAAACGCTTAAAGCAAGCCAAGATAAAAAAAAATAATGGAGTACATCTGTAACATTAGATGACGCTAGAAGTGTTCGTAAGATTTAAAAAAGATAAACTGTAATTCAGAGCATAAACATGATAAAAAGACTAATTTTTTACCCACACTTTTAAATCAACATAGTGATGATTTATTTTTACTAATGATAATCAGTGATATATCAATAGGTCTTTCTAGAAGTAGGCTATAACCACTGAAATATTTGTTAAGTATGGGAAGCCCGAGGCAAAGTGGTATCGCTAAGAATGGTCTCTCAACTCTCAATAAAAGACATCATACATATTGCAAATGAGGGATCTGCGATACATATGTAACTTTATAAAACATCTAATCGCAAATTTGGTTTTGGTTCTAAGATCTGATAGTGAATATTTTACAGCATTAAAGCAGGTAGGGGTGTATTTTTTACTAACATGAAAAAATATGATTTTTTTAAAATACCATTTTTGCTAAGCAAAATCATTAAAAGTACTATGATGGCACTGCCTCGTTCCATCATAGGCCAATCAAAAGAGTTTTTTCACATCATTACACTAAAAACAATCTTGGGTGATATTTTGTTATGTATTCTGCTCTCTGCTCTGATCCATTTATTTGTTATAAACAATTAAAATAAAAAAATTTCATTATAAAATTAAAGCTAGTAAAGCTATCTCGATGGTGTGAAAAGATGAATTTTGAAGAATATACCAACAAAATGATCTTTGGATCTACTCAATCGGGTCATTAGTAACGGCAAAAATCATGAAAAACCGGAAAATTCAGCGTTGATTTAAAAATTCATATCTCCGTCATTATTCAAGTCGTAGAGCTGACTCTTCGCGAAATAATAGTAATTTATATGTACTTTATGCGTGCCAAAACAAGGAGCTGTATGTTCATTAGTTTTTGCATAATTTCCCTTTGAAATTTTTAGTGCATCTTTCAGCGCGCTTAGATACTTAGATGCGTCATAGATAGTTTGATTTTAATTTTGTAAAAATATTTTTAAAGTAAAAGTACTATCCTAGAAGCCTATATTTTCATTTGGAGTAATGACCAGGGTAGCTATTCTCGTTCTCAACAGAACGATCATCTTGATGGAAAGTGGGCGTGGTTCTCACGAAAAAGTAAGAAACCCTATTCTGGTAATTTCAAGCGATTGTCACATCTATCAAATCTTGAGAGAACTTGTTCTACTAGTCCGAACCAAGAGAACGGCGAGATTTTGAGAGAACGATACTGTCATTATGCGATATTTTTAGATTATAAAGTTTTAAGAAAATTCATGATCGTTTTGAAAATAAAATATTGTGATTTTTATAAAATATTTTTGTTTATAAATATACATTTTTAAAATGGGTATTAAGGAAGTAATTTTGAACCATGATGGTCCAAAGGATTGTCAGATTAGCGGAAAAACAAGTGGCAAATTATAATCGTCAATTTCTACCACGGTTTCGTCGATTTGGAGATTTAAATGATTCGGAATTCACAAGGCTGTTTAGGTAAGTACCTATAATATAAATATTTGTGGAATTTGGCGGATTTTACTTCGTTTAATTTATTTTACCAATTTGGTAAAGATCTGTGAAGATATCTTGTAGTAAAAATAACCCAATTTCTAGAATTGTCAGGGCTTGAAAGAAGGCAATATCATCTTTGCCAGAAGTCATGGTAATATTTTGTAACTATAAAGTTAGCATATACAAGATCAGTATGTCATTATTGATTTTTTACTTGGTTGGAATATATATATATATATATATATATATATATATATATATATATATGTATTTATATATATATATATATATATATATATATATATATATATATATATATATATATATATTCCTTATATTTCTTTTTACATTTAGGTACCCATATTAATATAATTTTATTAAAAAGGCATTAAAGAGATCTTAAGTCGTTTTTAAAAGATATATTTTTTTTTAATTAGCAACACCTAGAGGTATACTATACATAAAACATTAATATTAAAAATGTATTATTAGAAGAACCGTAGCAAATTTTCTAATTAATAAAAATAAATGAATAGAATCTCTAGACCAAAAAAACATTATTCATAGCTTGAAAAATAGGTGTCGCTAGAAGTATTCAATAAGATTTGAAATAAACTTTTTTAAGAAATATTTTTTCCATGTAAACCATTCTGAACAATACACTAGAAACATAACATAGGTGTTTAAAACGTCCTGATTGAAAATTCATTTATGAATGTAGGCAACAAAATATAAAAAGCGAAGTTACCATGCTTATAAAAATAAAGAAATCTGTAAAATTTATTTCCCAATAATTTACAATAATAATTTATAAAATTAAATTATCATTTTTTTTAATCAAAAGTGCTTAAAACAGTTCGCGACAAAAAAATAATGGAGTATATCCGTAATTTAGATTAGATGACCTAGATGTGCTAGTCAGATTTAAAAAAGATAAGCTGTAATTCAGAGCCTACAATGATAAGAAGATTAATTTTTTACCCCCATTTTTAAATCGAAAAAGTTATGATTTATTTTTACTAACGATAATCAGTGATATATCAATAGGTCGTTCTAGAAGTATGCTATAACGACTCAAATATTTGTTAAGTATGGAAGGCTGGGGCAAAGTGGTATTGCTAAGAAATTTGTCTTTAATAAAAATGGTCTCGCAACTCCCAATACATAAAGGACATCATATGTCATTACTATACAATGGAAAAACCAAAATATTGCAAGTGGGGGATCTATGATAACTGTGTAACTTTATAAAACATTTAATCGCAAATTTGGTTTTGATTCTAAGATCTGATAGTGAAAATTTTACAGCATTAAAGCAGGTAGGTGTGTACTTTTTACTAAAATGAAAAAATATGATTTTTAATAAAATACCATTTTTGATAGGCAAAATTATTAAAGTACTGTGATGGCACTGGGTCGTCCCGTCATAGGTCAATTAAAACACATTTTTCCGTGACTAAAATACCATCAGAATACCGACTATGCCATTACACTAAAATCAATGCTTAGTGATATTTTGTTATGTGTTGCACTCTCTGCTTTGATATATTAATTTGTTAAAAACAATTAAAATCAAAAAATTGTGTTTCTTTTATATTTTTTGCTTAAAAAATAAAAAGTAGTAAAGCTATCACGATGGTATAAAAAAATGAATGTTGAAGAATATACCAACAAAATGAGCTTTGGATCGACTCAATCGGGTCATTGGTAACGGAGAAAATCATGAAAAACCGGTTTATTTAAAAATTCATATCTTCGTCATTTTTTAAGCTATAGCGCTAGTCCTTCGCGAAATAATAGTAACTTATATGTACGTTACGCCTGCCAGGATCTGTCGATTCATTAGTTTTTGCACAATTTCCTATTGAAATTTTTAGTGCGTCATTCAGCAAGTTTAGATGCATTATAAATGCTCTGATTTTAATTTTGTAAAAATATTTTTGAAGTAAAAGTATTATTCTACAAGCCTATATTTTAATTTTGCATCAAGAAGTCTGTGAAATCCATGAAAAACGCAAGCAAACATGACCGAAAACGACGGAACGCGTAGTAACGGATAGGGCTGCTGCTGAGGGGAGTCGTATGTACAATATAAATACAAATTTCTAAATTTAGATCAAATATTTATTACTCAGGGACACCAAAACCTAATATTGTTGATCCTAGACTGAATCGAGCCAAAAATGATAAGACTTGTCCATCATATCGATTTTTTAAATAAAATAGTGATGAAAGGTATGAAATTTTCAGTTACTGAAGTTATATACACGATTATTCACCCTATTTGGCACGGAATATTGCGGCCAAAATACGTAACTTTCAAAGAGTTTTACTTTTGGGATATATGGGAGTCTTATATAGTTACTTTTTAAAATTATTTTCATATTATACAGGGTGTCCTAAACGCTCTAGAAGTATCAAAGTTCTGTTTTTTTAAGTGTATATTATTGCATTTTTGGATTCTCCGATCAAAATAAGTGCCTATGTAATAGAAAAAATTAAATAAAAAATAATAATAGATAAATAATAAATAAATAAATAATTTCTCTAAATCACCCAAAAAAATTGTTATAAAAAAATTAAAAAAAAAAAACAAAAGAAAGAGATGCGTTTATGTAACTTGTCAGGTGGCTCTGTAATTGGTCTCTACCTTTTAGGGCTCCCCCCTTCCCCCCGGCTAGCCTCCAAGGGAACGGAGAGTGGTGTGGGTATATGCGCCACCTGTTTTATGTGCCCTAAAGGTCAAGGCAGAGACCGATCTAACAAAACACAAACAGGAAATTTAATTAAATTATAAGAAATACACCCAAAAGATTTAAAAAAACAAGCATCTATATTACGTGCGTTGGTGTAAACGTAACCACCGAGAGTGGCCCAGCGCTTCTCTGTTTTGAAGGAAGAACTTCGGACAGTCAGCTGTTTTTTTTGACAATTCAGAACTAAATTAATCTAACAAAATGAGAAATTTTACTTTACTCAGTGTTTTGGCTAGATTACTAATTATACGAGAGCGATTTACTATAAATGGCAACTATATATATATATAATAATGATAGTATTAAGTGCACTTTACCCGCGTAAATAGGCCTGTTTACCTGAGTTAACAAATGTGCCCCTTTTACATATGTGAAAGATATCAACTGCATATGGTTGCAAGAGTTGATTAATTGTACCATACGAGGAAACACAATAGATCTTACCAAGGTAAGTACACTAATTACTCATTTATTTTATATTTAAAATGAAAAGAAAAATACAACGGCTTTAAATTTTACAGGTGATGCTGAAGGCATTAAAGTCTATGATACCCTGAAAACGACACAGACACATAAAACCTGATTAACGGCGGCTTCTTGATGTACTGATTTTGAGGCTCTGGATCACCCGGTGTGGTGGTATGTAGCATGTAAGGCAGGTGCTGTAGAGGTATTCGCAAGAATGGCCGAGTGGTCTGGTATGTACAGCAGCCAAGGCAGGTACCGTTGAGAAGTCAGCCAGAAGGCCCCGATGAGGGTTCCAAATGAGGGCAATGAAAGGAAAAAAGAAAAAGGGAACAGAAAAAAGGCCTAAAACAAAAGATGGACTTAGAAAGAACTCAACCTTCTATGTTACGAGTGAGGTAGGTTACTCATTCCTTTTCTTCTTAAACATACCCACAATTATTAACACTTGAGAGTTAAAACAAAAATTAAAGCAAAGACTTACCAGTGATGTTATGTGGCCTTTTCGTGGTGGAACAAAAAATAGCAAAACTTGATGTCGGGTTTGTCCCCCGAATTGACCAAACTAAATCAGCATACAGCTGTTAACAACACAGTTACTATCAACTTGGTCAAGGACCCGAAACTTTCAATTAAAAAAACTAGCAAAATTGCCAAGTGACCTTTCCGGTGCAACTCTGCATGGAAAGTCCTTATCACTCCAAGATTTTTTGCATGTCGCCCAGAAAAACGTCCACGAAAACGGCGGGAAAAGATACAGGGATCTGTATATTGACTGACAACTGACAAGCTTCAAAACAATAAAAAATCGAAATATGAAATTTTAAAATTATGACACGAAATTTTATTAGTAATTAACTAAGACAATTGTGGTACGTTCAAGAATTTATATCAGTAAAAAGGCTTTGTTGAAGTGAAACTAAACAAGAAAAGTCGAGTAGATTCTAACCTTAAACTTTATTTACATTTGACACTAAGGTAGTTTTTCCGTTTGTAGCTTAATAGAATCTGTAATAGTTATGATAACTGACACAATGGGAAAATTAAACTGCTTAGAAGACATATAAGATCCAACAGTATCCAGAGAGCTTCCACTCAGAAATCTGTTGATCCTGCAGCCAAATGATTATCTGCTCACTCAAGGTCTCTCGATGAAGGTAACAATAACCGTAAAAGACAATTTAAATTAATAGTTTCTGACTAAATATTCTATACCGAGCCACTCTGTACAAGACTAATGCAGTTCTATATTTTAGGTACAAAGGAGAGAAGCCTTAGGAAGTCAACATAACAACAAGGACTATCGAACAATTACTTTGGATTATAATATCATAATTGTGAACCTAATTTTAATAAACAAGATATACTGCCAACGTTTTCTTTCATTTGCAAACATGTTCCCAAACCAAAAAAACAAAACACATAAATGATGAAAGGTAAGCGTAAAAATTACTATTTTAGATAGGAAATTAGATAGGCAAATTAAAACCGTAACACCTATTTTAATAAGGTTATTAGTACCTAAACCTTAAGGGTTTTTAAATGATGCGTTTTTTGACAAAATCTAATTAATTATACAGGGTGTCCAAAAATTAAAACTAATCAAATAAGAAATTTAAGTGGCTATAACTTGATTAATTTAAATAGAACGCTATAATTTTTACCTTACCAGAAGATGTACGTAATAATAACCTATTCCATAAATATTTGAGTGATACAATAAACCTCCATCCGACGCTAATGACGATTATTAAAATCCTTTTTAACACTTCACACATCCAAATATCTATTGTTATCCAACTCAAATAGTCCATTATTATAGACTGTATAGTATTTTTGATTATAAAATTTTGTAACCTATTCCTATGAAAAATATATATGTCCAACAGATTTTGCCAAAGACACCGGACTAAAGAACTCAGGTAGTTTGCGAACCAAAAAAAAAGGGTAAAAAATGATTTATTACTCTCTCTAGTTCTTGAATAAACTATAGTATAAGAGACAAAATCGGATCTGTTTTCCTGAACTCAAAGCTCTTGAGGGGGGGAGATCGCCCCCCACCGCCTCCTCCCCTTGGATAGGCACCTACCTGTGGGACACCACAGTCCTCCTATAAGCTAATATTTTTCCATTGAATTTTGTTGCTTGCATCCTACCACTCAAAAGTTCCTGTATTATCTTACACGTAATGTCACAAAATCCATATATTTTTATAATTTAAATAATAACAATTTCCGATCAATGGTTTCAAATGCACTGTGGAAGTCCAAGAACACTGCGCCTATAACTTGTTTTTTTTTTCTAGTACATTCTTTCACTTAAACAGAACCTACTGTAGAGCACTCTCACATGAATTATGCTTCCTAAAACCAGTTTGATGTTTAATTAAGAGATTATTCTTTTCTACATATTCAGCATATTAAAAATAAATATTAATAAATGTTTTTAGTAATTTTTTATATACTTGAACAATATTAATTGGTCGAAACTCTTTACATTTAACAGTATTCGTTTTTTTCTCAATTGCAGTAATCATGGATTGCTTTCAGGAATCAGGAAATGAACCATATCGAAGTCTTTCAGTAATAAGATACAAAAATATGTATCCAGTTGCTTCAATTAAAAGTTTTAGGTTTTTTGTTTTTATACCGTCTAAACTACCATATTTGTTTTTTTTTAAATTTTCGACTTTTAATCGAAGTTCTTGCATTTCGAGGATTTGAAAGCTATGTTTGTTTTCTATGATTTACAACTAAGAGTTTGAGGATTTTCCACATGTTTTAGGTTATCTTTTGCGGCATCGATTCTTGAAAAGTAATAATCTTTCTTTTCTTGGTGTATTAAAGCTTTTAAAATGTTCCCAATCATTTTCCGCTTGTGTAATCAAAGCTCCCCTGTATAGTATATCAATGACAGTCATTTTCTGACCAATTTATGGAGTCCACCAAAGACTATTTGCCCATTTTGTGTTATCATGTTTTTCTTCAACTGGGACATGCTTGTCTAAAGTAGTTAAAATTGTGTTTATCAGTTCCTAAGCCAACAAATGTACATTTATTGAATTTAAACTTCATTTAAATTATTATAGTTTCTAAATGTTTTCTTAGTTAAATTAAATTTTGCCGTATCCACTAGTGTGGCAAGGATCATGTGATGATCAGCTAGCTTTGGAGTGAACAAAACTTCAATTTTGACGGTTTTACAATTTCTCACCAACAAGTCTAAAATAGATGCATAATTTCTGGTCACTCTTGTAAAAACTGTAATTTGCTCATCAAGGTCATGACTAAGTATGATGTTCTGTAATTTTGTGGCATAAAAAGAGTTTTCTGAGACATCCAGGTTAAAGTCACCCATAATCACAAGTATACCATCCCTAACAACATTTTTATTCAAAAGCCTCTCAAAAAATTCAAGACATTTTGACAATATCTTGTAAATAAATTCGTTGAAATGGAAGAACTCCATAAATTTTTCACACTGACCACCATTATCTACAACAAAATTAGTAATAAACAAGAAATTAAAAATCTATTATCATTCGTGGGCCAAACTTTAAACCTTCCCAAACACCGTGTGACGTCAGTCCATTGTGAGTAACGTAGTAAAAGTAGCAATACGCTTAGATGAAACCTTACTGCGCATATTTAAAAGTGGGTCCACACGATAAGAAAAATCTGGGCGTAAGCGTAGCGTAATAAGACATATGTCAAATTTCAAGCATTGTGATTTGTTTGATTTAAAACAAGACAAAGACCGAAGATTTCCCGCCTAAATCCGCCTTTTCCAAGGTCATTACGCCAAATGATGTTGAACTTTTCAGCGGACTGCTTTAAAAATGGTGGAAACTGTTTATTTTCAATATTTTGTATGATAACATAACCTATGTTTTTTTCCGAAGTTTGTTGTTTTATTTATAATTTTTTATTTTGCGAGTTTTGAAATAATAGATATTTATGAACTAGGTTAAATTCTTTTAATTTATTAAAAATGCTGGTTACCGAAGATCGTTACTGCTTGGTCTTCAAAAAAAAAAAACAATCCTTGTTCATTTTTTTATTAATTTTATAACGATTGCAATAATACAGTTATTGGTTATATAAATTAAAGCTTATGAAATAGAGGCCGTTATACAGGGTGATTCAAAAATCGATCACGAAACTTAAGGGGGTGATTCTACTTGACAAAATAAGGGTAGAGCTTCATATAATTTTTTTTCAAAATGTCATTCGTTTTCGAGTTACAAGCCGTCCAAGTTCAAGTTTTTATTTTTTGTTTTTTGAATTACTCGCTTACAGGAAAACCGATTTGACTAATATTTGAAAGATAGGCTAAGTCTTCTGCGCTTCATCATTTTAGTAACAATTCACATTGATTGTTTGCCGCTAGAGGGCACTTTACCTACATTGAAAATTGTTTTTTGTCATAATTTTTTAGTGTTGACAGCTACAGTAGTTTTTGGCATAATTTCTGAAAGACTGATGCCAGGCCTTTAAAAAAGGTGCTCTTTATTTACATCGCTAAACCCAACGGTTTAGACGTAAATCACCCTTAAAAATTAAGTGGTAAATTTACTTTTCTCATTTCATTACCACCAGCTACCAGGTAAATAGCTATCAAAGTATACTAGAGCTGTCAGTTTAACATCAAATAAATTCGCTTTTTAAACTATTTAATTTATAATCTTAAAATAACTAATAATGGCTAATCACCAATATTCAAATATCGAATATTGTGATATCCATTTTTGTTATGGAAAAGCAAATGGTAATGCAGAGTTGGCAAGAAGATATTATATGGAGAGTTATCCGGAAAGAAAATATCCCTCATGCTCAAACATTTTCCAGTGTGCACAGGAGGCTTGCGGAATGTGGTTCCTTTAAAAGTTATAATGGAAATAGGGGAAGACCTAGAACTGCTAGAAACGTGCAACAAGAAGAAAGAGTGCTTGAAATTATTGAAGATAATCCAGGTATTAGTACTAGAAAAATTGGGAATGAAGTGCGGCTCTGTCAGGCTAGTTCATGGAGGATACTAAGAGAAGAACAACTCTACCCATTTCATTCAAAAATGGTGCAGGCTCTTTATGACGATGATCGGCCGAGACGGTTGGAAATGTGCAATCAGATCCTAGCTAAGTATGAACACGATAATCGATTAATTGGCGTCATATTATTCACTGACGAAGCTGGTTTCACTCGTGATGGCATAACAAATCTACACAACATCCACACATATGCTTACGAGAACCCAAACAATGTGGTAGAAACGAAACATCAGCGTAGATTTTCACTAAATGTGTGGGCAGGGATAATATGAGATTACCTTATTTCTTTGATGGCCCATTAACTGGTGACGTATACTTAGATTTTATTCAAAATCGTCTCCCATTGTATCTGGAAGATGTGCCATTGGAAGTAAGGGCCAACATGTGGATCCTCCAAGACGGAGCTCCGCCCCACTTTAGTATACGTGTCCGACAGTATTTGAATGCAACGTATCCTGAGCGATGGATAGGACGAAGTGGACCATTGGCATGGGCAGCGAGGTCACCAGACCTTAATCCTATGGATTTTTTCTTTTGGGGTCATTTGAAACAATTGGTGTACGATATTCCAGTAATCAACGTCGAGGATCTTCGCTTCAGGATAATCGAAAAGTGCCAAATTATTAAAGAAAACACCAGAAATTTTTCATCGAGTTAGGCGACATTTTTGAAGAGTGTTAGGAAATGTATTGAAGAAAATGGGGGACATTTTGAGAATCTTTTTTAGTTTGTTTAGTACTGTTTCATTAATTTTTATCAATTAAATGTATATCGCAATAATCCATAATATGAATATTTACTGATTAGCCATTATTAGTTATTTTAAGATTATAAATTAAATAGTTTAAAAAGCGAATTTATTTGATGTTAAACTGACAGCTCTAGTATACTTTGATAGCTATTTACCTGGTAGCTAGTGGTAATGAAATGAGAAAAGTAAATTTACCACTTAATTTTTAAGGGTGATTTACGTCTAAACCGTTGGGTTTAGCGATGTAAATAAAGAGCACCTTTTTTAAAGGCCTGGTATCAGTCTTTCAGAAATTATGCCAAAAACTACTGTAGCTGTCAACACTAAAAAATTATGACAAAAAAACAATTTTCAATGTAGGTAAAGTGCCCTCTAGCGGCAAACAATCAATGTGAATTGTTACTAAAATGATGAAGCGCAGAAGACTTAGCCTATCTTTCAAATATTAGTCAAATCGGTTTTCCTGTAAGCGAGTAATTCAAAAAACAAAAAATAAAAACTTGAACTTGGACGGCTTGTAACTCGAAAACGAATGACATTTTGAAAAAAAAATTATATGAAGCTCTACCCTTGTTTTGTCAAGTAGAATCACCCCCTTAAGTTTCGTGATCGATTTTTGAATCACCCTGTATAATACAATTTCTATTCAACGATAATCTCTGATATCGAGACGCTAATTCACAGACATTGCCCTTAGCTATGGTTACCAGATCAAATAATGAAATTTCCTGACAATATACTTGACTTTTCAGTAAATATCCGGACATTTTATCTAAATGTTATATGTTAAAGCTGTGAGATTTTCAAAATATTTGCAATCGAAGTATCAATGTAAATATCGAGTGAATGTTCTCATTAATGGGAGCGTAGTGGACTAAGGAGAGAAATAGACTGTCTATATTGTTATAAACTTTGCTTTTCGCTGCCACCAATGTTATAACTTTGCTGGTTCTTGCTTTTAGTTTATCACTGGTTTTGATGAATTAAAATAAATCTTCAAATATTACTTTTAATATTTATTAAAATGTCCACTAAATCATCTTACTTACTAATTTAATGTCACTATTGTAGTTTTTAATTTTAGTTCCTCTCGTTTCTATGTTCATGTCCTAGTTATATTCTATTTCTGCATCTAAATATTATTTTACAATCATAGGCGTACTAACAAATATAACTTATAACTATTTATTACATGATTACTGAAATGAAAAAGTGTGTATTTATGGGACGATGACAATATGAACAAAGCTAATGGTCTCTGTAAAAGTAAAGATTTAGAGTTTCGGAGATTAAGGCATGTTTTTGTTTGAGCCTATTAGAATATAAATTTACCTTCTTTTAAGAGAGTATTAAATATTAGACTATAATTATCTATTAAACCATAAGAATAGCTTAAAAACATTTATATACAGTAATTTAATAATTAATAATTTGTAATAATAGTTGGCTTACAACAATATCCTCTGTTAAGGTTCTACTCTAGACACAATTTAACTTAAAGAAGATATCATTTGAAGAATGTCATGAAATGGTTATAAAAGTCCAGCAATTGCCAAAAGAAATATCAAGCGATAAAAATAACTAAATTTATTAACATACTAAAGTAACAATTCACTCATTTGGTTAACGTTTAATTAATTTATTTTTTTTACTTATATTATCCTTTTTTAATTTCAAAAAAATACTGACAATTGCAGTTTTTTCCTGTTTCTCCCTAACAGGGGGCTAAAATTTCAGATATGTCAGGAAAATTCTTTTCGTCTGGTAACCCTACCCTTAGCAAACTTTATATATTATACTAGCGACCCGCCCCGGCTTCGCACGGGTGCAATGCTGATACTAAATACACTACAGAAAAACTGTGACTATCTATTTTATTTTTACAACAATTATTACATCGGCCTCCGACGCGCTATTTATAGGCACGCTGCCGCCGCCCCGGTCGGCCAGTACCGCCGCAAGCGCTACTTCCCGCAATTTTAAATCTGTAATATCTTCGAAAATATTCATTTAAATCTTGTGCTGTAAAGGACCATATAGATCTATATTAAATCAACAATGTATTTAAGCTATTTAATTGGATAGGGATTAATGCTGTATTGGGTTAAAATCGCTTCAAAATTTGCCATTATTTGTCGTAAAAAGTAAATGACAAAAAAATGTTATTGTGGGATATCCATGAGAGATAGACATATACCATCGCGGAGTTTTCTGTAGACCTTTTCAATGTGTACAAATAATTAGGATAAATCTCGTAGGGTTCAGCCTGCGTTTGCAATGTAAGCGGAAAAAAATATGATAATTAACGACATCACATTAGAAACCTCAAAAATAACAGTATTTCTCCACTATTTAATGGATGTTATTATACATATAAACCTTCCTCTTGAATCACTCTATCTATTGAAAAAAACCGCATCAAAATCCGGTGCGTAGTTTTAAAGATTTAAGCATACAAAGGGACATAGGGACAGAGAAAGCGACTTTGTTTTATACTATGTAGTGATGTAGTGATTACAAAGTAGAAATTAATGTTGATGGAAATTTAAAAACAGAAATCCAGATAGTATCATATAGAATGTATTCATCTAAGAACAACAAACAATTGTAATTATTAAAACGATTGTTAAAAATGACACTGAAATTGAAATTCTCGTCTTCGAACTCCTTGGCAGTTCTTTACCAGGTAGAAGTAGTAAACTTTGGAAATAAAACTTCTTTTAAAGTCTCATATTACGGCACAAGTAACCTGAATAATTTCAGAAACACTTTTTACCGACTCGGAATTCGCACTGTTACTTTCACATGCTGATTTCATCAGTTAATATCACAATGTTTTTTCCAACGTAGTAATAAGGGTATAGCTGTACACATTTCCATATCGTGTTTCCTAATTATTGGCCCAACAACAGCGAAGAGCTCTTCAAATTCACCAAGAGTAACAGGAAAATATTTAAAAAAATCAGAATCATTTTCTCGCATTTCTTGAATTAAATTATTGGTATGTCCAATGTTTTCCTCAAATACAGACCGGACCCAGTAGCGATGACTTCCCTGTTTTTTTAGTAAATAATATATCAATATTCTCCTTACATTATATAACTTTTCTTTCTAGATTAAAATACTGCCACAATTAATGTTTTATTTTGCTTTATTTTAATTTCTGAGATAAAATATAAACAAAAATCCTGATAAAAGTTAGGTTAAGATAAGTCCTTATAACCGCGTAACGAAATGTCCTGTGTGGACGATACATTTTTAACACAAAAGCGTGTAATACGCCTACGTTCAAATTTTTTTTATCGTGATGACTCACCCTTACGCATTTATTCTCAAAATATATTCAGGTAACTTTCGTATATAAAAAATTTTTATTAAAGAAATAGCATGTATCCTTTTGAGCCAAATACTTCTAATATAAAATTTAATGAACTTAATGTTAAACGTAGAATAATAGAGAAAAATTATTGGCATGTTACTTAATTTCTATCAATCAGTTTTGTGCATGTTATATAAAAATAAATTGACTCGACAACCACTGCTCCAAATTCAAAAAGTAGGACACCATTTTAAGGGAATGTTAACGAGCTTTAAAATGAGGTACCACAATACCCCTCACCATAAGAAAAAGACGAGAATATCTAAAAAAAATTAGGGGAATTAAAGGGAATTTCATTAAAAAAAACCTCATTCGAACACATTTGTTAAGTTACATTTATAGGCTATTGGCTGTACAGACGCAATAGTGTTCACGATATATGTTTTATTTTATTACATTTTACCACTTTTGAATAGCAAATTTACACTGAGATAAATATTCTCTACGTCACATTATCTTTATTAAGCATATGACTTGTAGAAATTTAAAACGACAAACACTTAAAGTCAAAACTGATATTGATTTAAAATTAAAACATAAGTACTATTATTCCATATAACAGCTATTATACTAAATTCAGCTTTCTTAAATTTTGGAATATATTCCCCTTTTTAATAATTTATATTATTCTCAGTCACTTCAATTTTCCTGGTCTTATGGGTAACAAATCCTTCATGATAAGATTTTTTTAATTATTGTGAAAATACTCTGGCGTAGAAATGAAAAAGCAAGCATTCTTTTAAACTATATAGAGCAACAAAACACAAACAAAAAAGCCTACACAGAAAACAACTGTCTACTTAAAATCCCCATATCGTAAAATATTGGTAGGATATTACCCGCAGAACTTGATGCCTGACTGTTATCTTAAACAGTTCAAACGAACATCTAAATATACGCCGGAGCGGTAAGAAATTATTAAAAAAATAAACAATTTCACGATCTATGTAATTGTATGTAATGTAATTTCTTACCATTCCGGGGTATATTCAGACAGATATTCTGTCTGTCCCCTTTCGTAACGGTTGTAAGGAGAATAAAATAACTTTTCCATATAATATAGTAGGTATTTCTGGAGGTATTCTTGGTGGTATGTTAATGCCAAGAATACGAAATTTTCTCTTCCTAGTAGTATGTCACATAATAATGTTAGAGCGCAAGACTCAACCGCTATAGCAGAGCTCTTTAGAGCTTTTTTCTCCACAGTCTTCACGCATGAGCATTGTGAGACCCGTACTTATAATTACATGAAAACTGTAAATCTTAGTTTCCTTCAAGTTGAGCCGGTGGACGTGTTTAATGCAACAGATCAGTTGAACAGTAAATTGGGTACCGGACCCTACGGGATACCAGTCATATTTGTTAAGAATTGTCAGGGTGTTTTGTTTGCAGTGTTGGCTCAGATTTTTAATATTTCCTTATCAACGGGTGTTTTCCCAAAAGTATGGAAAACTACTTACATTACGCCAATCCATAAGAATGGAGATAGAGCTAATGTCGAAAATTATCGTGGAATTTCGAAATTTCACTATTTAGTAAGATTTTTGAGGGGATTGTTTACCAAAAGATGTGTCCTCTTTTTAGGCATGTGTTAGCAACTTCACAGCATGGCTTTATGACAGGTCGATCGACTACTACTAATCTACTTGTCTTTGAGCAGTACTTGGTAGAGGCTTTGGAGGGGAGGTGTCAAGTAGATGCTATTTACACTGACTTCTTCCAGGCTTTCAACAAGGTTAACCGTCAGCTTCTCATTTAGAAGCTGGAAGGCTTAGGTATCCATGGATCATTTCTACAGTGGATAAATAGTTTACCTGTCTGGTAGAGTACAGCGAGTAAAAATTAATGACTGTGTGCTCACCTCGCTCCGCTCCTTTTTAACTGCTTTATTAACGATATTGAGGACATCATAACTTTCAGTAGATGTCTTCTGTATGCAGATGATTTAAAGGTATTTCGGGTTGTCAGGAGTAGCAACGATTGCGAAGTCATTCAACAGGATCTAGCTCGGTTCTCTGAATGGTGTAAGTTAAATTTTATGCACCTCAATGTTAATAAATGCTCCATTATAAGTTTTTATCGTAAAAGTGATTGGATAACTTTTGATTACTTTCTTGATAATAACATGATTAATCGCGTTGAATGTGTGAAGGATCTGGGTGTTAGATTTGATCGGGCCTTTGCTTCGACACACATATTGATAATATTGTGAACAGGGGTTTGAAGTTGCTCGGGTTTGTGAAGAGAATGCTTACAGATTTTAATAGTGTAGACTGTTTTAAAGTGATATACTGCTCTATAGTTCGATCAATCTTAGAATATGCGTCCCAAGTTTGGTCACCTCATTATTTTATATATAAAGAAAAAGTAGAAAGAGTACAAAGAAAGTTTTTCAGTTTCATTGCCTTTAAACAGGGAATGCAGCAGGAGCGGTCTGTATATGATGATACTACCGATGCTTTGAGGTTGTTACCATTGTGTGTGAGACGCATATATCTTGACCTCGTTCTACTTTATAAGATTGTTAACTCTTGTATTGATTCTCCCGAACTACTCAATAATATTGGATTATCAGTTCCTCAAAGAGCTTTTAGAGCGCACAATTTGTTTGATGTGATATATCACCGAACGAATTATGGCATTAACAGTCCTATTTCTCGAATGTGTAGGGAAATGAATTCAGTTCTACCGAGATTGATATATTTAATTTGCCAATTAATGTATTTAAATTAAAAATTTTACAATTCTTGAAAAACTAATTAATATTGTCAATTGTCAATACTAGTCTTTTGAAGCACTTTGATGTATGTTTAGATTTGTAAGTTGTTTTTATTATTTCTGACTGTTTTAAATAATGATATTTGTAAGTTTTTTAATTCTGACTGTTTTAAATAGTGTTTGTATTTTTTTTATTTTTGAAATGGATTGTATATATATATATATATATATATATATATATATATATATATATATTATATATATGAGGTTTGTCCCAAAAGTATCGAGCCTCCCTTCATATCATCGCACTGGTGTTATTCTTTATCCTCCGGTAAGTGACATCCTTCAAAGTAGTCCCCATTTAATTGAATAACACGTTCCCAACGTTGTTTCCACTTCCTGAAGCAGTCCTGGAAGTCAGTTTTCGCGTCGTTTTGAAGGCGTATTCGTTGCATTCGTTTCAACCGTCTCTCTTTGTCATCGGCATTTTTAATTTGGGAAAGAGCCAAACGTCGCGAGGAGCTACGTCGGGACTGTAAGGAGGCTGGAGAAGCTGTACGACTTGGTGCTTTGTTAAATATTGCTACACAAGGTTCAATGAATGCGTTGGCGCATTGTCGTGGTGAAACAGCCAATCTGACTGCGTACGCAATCTTTGAAGACTCTCGCTGGGTTTCTGGATTATAGCTGTAAACCCATGATTCCTCACCAGTAATAATTTTCTTGAGTACATTTTCATCATTAAAAACAAACCATTTCCAAGTAGTCCCGAGCGAATTCAAAGCGAAGATTCTTCTGTTCTACCGTTAGCAATTTTGGGATGAATTCCGCACACACGCGAGTCATTGCCAATTCTCGGTTAAAATTCTTCAAACTGTGACAGAATTTGATTATAGACTCTGGCCAATGACATATTGAGGTAGCGTTAATCATTTTATGTATAATCATTTTTGCCCCATATTAATTAGTAACTATTTTAATAACCTACAAATCAATATTACAGTAATAAAGACACTCTGGAAGTCTGGTCGTTCAACTTCTCTTTTGCAGCTTTAGTACCAAACACTACGGTTATTAAAGCTTACCACAACCATGGACTCAGATCTTCAGGACTCAGGAAAGGCTGCTAATTAGCTGATCAGAAGACATTTCTTGTTTTGCGCGCCCGCAAGTTAATTCGAGTGAAGGTTTTAATTAAATTGAATAAAACAAGTTTCTCAAAACACTTATATCTATTTAACGAAAATAAATAGAAAAACGAACTATTCATAATGAAAACTAATAACAAACTACAAAACTAACATAATTGCTCTTCTCGGCCGTTATTTAACCAAAAACTTAAAACCCAATTTTGAAAAAAACACGTATAAATAGAATATTATACGTGTTTTATATAAAATATTAAACAAAAAGAGAAATAAAACGCGAAAAACAGCTATTTATATTACTTAATCGAACCGTAATGAAAATCGCGAAATGCCCCACTAAAATAACACCCGATAATCCCTTAATTTCCCAAATTAAACAAAGACAAATCCAACAAAGAAAACCTTCCTACCCGCCGAATATACACTACGGCACTGGACTTAAAGAACGGCACCGATCACCCTAATTCGACTTTCAGATTGGTACTAAAATTTACTATTCCTTAAAAGAGTGTCTTCGAATCTTACACCCCCTCTCCCTCTGTTCCCCGTTTGTACCTATATTACCCGCTGGAACCCGGTAAACGTCAATTTCTTTCCCTTAAAGTTCGAAGGTTTCGATCGTTACGTGCTAAGGGCGTTAGCTATTCCATACTGGATGCTTGATTCCCGAATTTGCCTGTGAGCGTCTTAAGCTTAATTTTATATAAACACAATTAATAAAACTATTCTGTTTCTTTCTATAACTAAAAGAATATATGTTTAAAGACTGTAAAAAAACTACTCACTTTTCTTCGCTGTTTTGGCAATAGACACCTTAACTCGTTATTTCTTGTGAATAGAAAAAACAGTGATTACTCAGTATTCTTTTTACAAATGACCAAACGATATATTTCTATTATAGTGAGTTTATTTGATCATTCTTTTGTTTCCTAATAATGGGAAAATCGTTCAATATTTTAATATATTTTAACGGTATTTCATATACCATATGTTATAAACCTCCCTTATTTTTCGGTTTTATTACATAACCAGGGCGGGATTACTTAGACAAATTTATAGGCAATTCTAAGAGAGGGGCCTATTACGTCTTCATAAATTAACTGACTTTATGTATTTTTTAAGAAAACATTTAAACAACAAAGATCATAAAAGTTAAGTTCGATAACTGATTTATTTTTCCTTTATACTTTCGTGGATAGTGATAAAAAATATAACTACCCCTATTCCCACGGGAAATCTATTCACAGAGTGATTATTTAATTATTCATTTTAACAGAATATAGTTCACATTGGATGGTGTAACATAATTAATATTTGTTCCATTACAAAACAGTAATTTTTTATATTCCAAGATCTAGTTCGCGTACAGTCAACCGACGATCTCCTTTAATTGCAAGTCGCACACTCTCGACATTACTGGTGTCATTGCGCTCGAAGGTCGGCCAGAGTGAGAATCACTGTCAACTGACGTGCGGCCATCTTTAAACCGCTTGTACCACTCTTTTATGCTTGCTTTACTCATACATTCCTCTCTAAATGCCTTATTCACCATATTAATTGTTTACGAGCAAGTTTTCCAAGACTAAAGCAAAACTTGATGCAAATTCGTTGATCAAATTTTTCCTTCATTTTTTACAATAACAAAATGCGACGAACGAAAAAAGACACTGTAAAACAAACGCACACCGTTCACGAACTAACACGTCCAGTCGGTAACTGCGCACACCAACGAGTTCGTGAAGACTTACTGGTGACGCCCATGCCCCACAGAGGTCGCTCGGAAGTTTTGACGCGGAGATATGAATGCAGGCTCGATACTTTTGGGACAAACCTCGTATATATATATATATATATATATATATATATATATATATATATATATAAAGATGTAGGTGACTTTATTTCTGAGCCTTTATCTTTTATGTGTTTTACTACAGGTATTTTTCCGGGTAAGCTGAAAAATGCCCATATTAGAGCAATCTATAAGAAGGGGGAGAAATCTGAAGAAAAGAATTATAGACCAATCTCGCTATTGTCTAATATAAGAAAGATATTTGAAAAAATTTTATTTCAGAGAATTGTAACATTTCTGGATACGTTCTCTGTAATATCAGATAAACAAAATGGCTTTAGAAGAGGGAAATCCACAGTAAGAGCTTTGTACCAAACACTTATACAACTTCTAGATTCTCTAAATAAAAAAAAGCAAACATTGGCCATGTGCCTGGATCTCTCTAAGGCCTTTGATGCTGTGGATCATAAAACATTATTATTAAAACTAGAAATGTATGGTATAAGGGGTAACGCGCTGCAATTAATAAGATCGTATTTGACGGACAGGACTCGGTGTGTTGTGGAGTCTGATCTCCATGGTAGGGCTATAGTGTCTCAGAGGATTAAAATGAAGAGGGGCATCCTCAAGGATCAATAATTGGACCTCTTTTGTATATTCTTTACACAAATGATTTACCCGAAATCTCTGGAGAGCAGACTGTACTATTTGCTGATGATACATCGCTTATATTCAGTGAAAGCACGGAGGAGTTGCTATCGATGAAGGTTCAATCTGTGATGGACACTCTCGATGGGTACTTTCGGTCCAACAGCCTGTCGCTAAATGTTTCCAAGATACAGTGCATTATGTTTGTATTGTTTCGCATTAAGAATTATTTCGGAGAGAGTTGGAATCGATGCAGCTCTGTCAGCTTACCATGCATTTGTACAGTCCAGACTCAGATATGGTTTGATATTTTGGGGCAATTCCTGTGATATTAATAGAATTTTGATTCTGCAAAAAAGATGTTTACGATGTATTTTTGCAATGAAACAACAAGAGAGTTGTAGGACTGTTTATTAGTAACCATATTTTGACGGTTATAGATATATACATTTTGGATTCGGTGATGTTTATTGTTGATAACAGGGATCTTTTTGAGGGTGAATCTAATAAGCATAACTACATTACTAGAAATAAAACAAATCTACTTTCTGATAAATATAACTTGAGTTTTTTGCAGAAAAATGTCGAGTTTTCTATAATAAAAGTTTTTAATTCTTTACCTGAAAATGTACATTTACTACCGAGAAATAGATTAAAGTGTGTCCTAAAAATCTTTTTATGTAAAAAAGCCTTCTATACATTGGAAGAGTTTTATGAGTGTGATAGAGGCAGTATTGTCTCGAATTATAATATTGCCCTTTATCTTAAGTTTTAGTTGTTTTGTTTTTATTACATTAACTTGATAGAATTATTCAAGAAAGATATTTAAAACTGTATAATTATTGTTGAGGTTTTTTCTTTTTAATTTTTTTTTCTTTTTTATCTACAGCTGAGAATGAACTATAATTTTTATTATGATGTTTATTATAGTAATGATATTTTTTTGACATTGTTCCATGCCCTTATGGGTTTTTTTGTAAGTAATACTTGTTGGAATATATATATATATATATATATATATATATAATATATATATATATATATATATATATATATATATATATATATATGTATATATATATATATATATATATATATATATATATATATATATATATATATATATATATATGTTTATGCGGTTTTCATGGAATCCTCCGTGTGAGATGCAATAGCAGTGGATATATCCACATTTTGCCGTTGTAATGCTGAAATCACATTCAGCAAACGTACAACTATATGTAGCTCCGTACTTCATATATGTATATATATATATATATATATATATATATATATATATATATATATATATATATATTTATATTATAAAAGTAAGGAAAAATATTTTATACGAAAGTTGTAGAAGATTAATATGTGTATATTCCAACACTATTTTTGGTTTTACCGGGATGATCTGGAAAAGTAGGAGAGCAAAAAACAAAATGGGATATTCTATGTATAAAGATTATACAGGAATTTGACTAAAATATAAGTACTTGTTATCAATTTTATGGTTCAAAACACTTGAAAACCAAATTTGATTTAAATAGCGTGACAAACAATAAACACGAAAACCCTACATAGGTATAAGTTTCTTAACTATTTGATTTTTTTTAAATGAACAATGAACGAACAATAGAACTACGTCATATTTATTATATTTGCGTAATAATTCCTCTTTACTTTAAAATAAATATAAGTTTTTGCAGACGTCAAAAAGATGCTCCAGGGAAAGAAATTTGGCTCAAATGACGACGTGATTTCCGAAACTGAGGCCTATTTTGAGAACAAAGACAAATCGTTCTACAAAAATGGCATCAAGAAGTTGGAGCAGCGTTGGAATGAATATATCAATCACCCTTGTGAAGAATAAAGTCGAAATTCTAAAAAAAAAATGTTTTTCTTAGTTAGACCGGAAACTCGTTGAGTAATGAGGGCGTTGAATTTAGTTTTTCTTGCTATGAAAAGGTCGGAAATCTTATTAACAACAAAACCACATTTAAATTGATTTTAATAACTTAGGGTAGAATTAGAAAGAAAGAAAAAATCAGGTGTTACGAAGCTCTAACGTAATATGCATGATGACTAGTGTATATTTTTTAATGTATCACCAATCGGATGATAAATCTTAAAAATAAGAAATTTTTAAATGTTTCCACTCTGAAAATAATCTAAAATTATAATATTTTCAATATAAATAGATAAGTTAAAAAGTTGACGTTAATTACGTACTAATTTAGAAAATAACAAGTACTAGAGATCAAAGTATAAAATTGTCTTTTTTGTAGGAAAATATCATCAGTATTATACAATCGGTTATTCTGTAAAAATGAAATTTGCGCTTACTTTAGTTTTGTGCCTAGCAAGTCTTGGGGTGAGTTTTTTTTAATCTCGATTATAAGAGAAGTTGTTCACAATGGTATTAAAAAAAAATTAACTCTATAAAAAATTTGTAAATTGTAGTCAGATTCAGTTGCCATAAACGTGAGAAATTTGTCTCTGTTCTACTTGCTTTGTTATAGCATTATTTTCGCTCACTGTCCGCAAATTTTTACTACTCGGGGAGCTCAGTGGGTTTTTGTAGTCGATGAGGAGATATGGATTCAGTTTTTATATGTATTTTGACCCGTTGATTACGAATATCAAGGGTAAATTTTCAAAAAATGAGCAAGTTATTTGTTACAAACAGGAAAAATTGTTAATATTTAAAAAATACTTGTTTTATTTTTTGACCTTTTCCAAGTAAAAAGTGTCTCTAGCAATTTTTTCGTTTGATGCATAGTTTTTTAGTTGAAAAATTGCATTATTTGCCACTTTTCAATACAAATAACTGTAAATAAATAAATATTTTCAAGTTATGTGCACGCTAAGTGATAGTTCAAGTAAACAACCACAATCAAGGATTGGTCGCAATGCAAAAATATATTATTTTTATTGTTTTTTCACGCTATAAACAAATAGCGCTTCATTAAATATAACATATGGGCCACCATGTATAAAGGAAAATAGAAGTCAACTCACAGGCTCTCATCTAATGCACATAATCTATTATGGCTTTCGCTGATCCTTGCATTAATTCTTTAAACATATATATATATATATATATATATATATATATATATATATATATATATATATATAAATATATATATATATATATATATATAATATATATATATATATATATATATATATATATATAAATGTATGGTAACCTTTTTGGATTAGGTTTCAGATTACTACTACTATAGGGCTTTTTCAAAAAATTTTATCTAAAGTTGTAAATCACCCTAAAATGAACCACTAAAAATTCTTTAATTCTTAGAGTTTTCTAAATATCAGTAAAATTGTGTCAAAAAAATATTTAGTCTTTCATAGTAAATCCACTATCTTAAATTTTAAATTAATTTTAGATTGGTAATATAGGCCCTAAAGCCTTCCAATATCGATTTTTAAAGACCCTAAGATGTAAATTTCTTAGCTCGATATATTTTATACTGCATATTGAGTTTTTATACGCCTCAAGAACCCCACAATATCAATTTTAGACAAAATCGGAATATGTAAGATTTTCTGTCCCTCATATTGTATCTTATCAACCTAATAGTTGTAAAAAATTGACTTCATATTGCCTCTGCTATATTGAGTTTCAAAAAAATTATTTTAGGTCTTAATCTAATCTAAATCTAAACCCTTCAAGGTCCCCTAGTACCAATTTTGGATGAAATCCGGAAAGTTAAAACTTCTAGACTTATATTCGCTATTTACATCCTCAAAAACGATTCAGTCCCACCTTTGAACAAAATCGAAAAATATAAAATTTTCAGTCCGCTATCTTGGATTTGCCATATTGAATCCTGAAAAAATACTTTTAAATTTATAATTATAAACACACCCTCAAGAACCCCTTTCTCAGTTTGGGATAAAATCGAAAAATGTTAAATTTTTAGGACACCATATTAAATCTGCCAAATTGAGTTTGTCAAAGAATATTTTAAATTCATAATTAACACTAACAAAGATACCCCAATACTGATTTTAGACAAAATCGGGAGATGTAGAATTTTTAATCCGCCATCTTGGATTCGCTATATTGAATTTTTTAAAAATAATTTCAGATTCGTTATGGGCGACCCCGAAGACTTTCCGTACCATTTTTGAAGAAAATCGGACAAAATTGATTTTTTCCTCCGCTGTATTACATCCGCCATATTGATATATTTAAAAATAATTTTAGAATAGTTATGTACGACCCTGAAAACTCCCTTGTACCAATTTTGAAGAAAATCGCACAAAATTGATTTTTTTTGTCCGCCATATTGATTTTTTTTAAATATTTTGGATCCATTATGTGCGACCCCGAAAACACCCCCACACTAATTTTGGAGGAAATAAGACAAAATTAATTTTTTTTTCGCCATATTGGATCCGCCATATTGTATTTTTTTAAAATAATTTCAGATTCTTTGTGTGCGACCCCAAAAATTCCTCCCATACCAATTTTGGAGAAAATCGGACAAAATAATTTTTTGGCCGCCATATTGTCAGCGCCATCTTGGATTTTACTCCACCAATTTCATTCAAAAAAATATGAGACCACCGCAGCAACTTCCTGAACATAACGTAAAAAATTTCATTAAAATCGGTGCCGCCGTTCCGGAGTAATCGGTGTACATAGATAAAAAATATACATAGTCGACGAATTGAAAACTTCCTTTTTTTTAGAAGTCGGTTAAAAAATTCCTGTTCATGGTATGAGAGGGATTTAAAAGCGTTCCATAGTGCATTTGAAATAATCAGTATTCATTGTACAAAGTGGTATTTATTCATCAGAATCTAAATCAACACCTGCGAATGTCACTCCCCTCACGTTATTAAAGCAGTCTATAAAGTTATAATCAATTTATTGAGTAATAAATTATTTAGCCGAAAATGTAGTGATAATTTTGAAGATTTTAATTGCTTGCTACTTGACACGAGAAGTTGTTGTCTTTCTAAATATATTTATCTGAATGATTAGATACTAGATTTCCTTGAAAATACAATCAAAAAATTTCTCATCATCTTGATTCCACTTTTGCTTAGGTTGTCATATCTCAATGGGATGAATACTTTTCAAAATTGGTAGCAGAAGAAAGAGCAGAATACCAACAAACAGTACAAGCTGGTTTCGGCGTGCACGTACGCACCATAGCATCTCCACTAAGGATAGATTACAAAGAAGTCAAGCAAATATGCCAAACATTAAAAAACCGAAAATCACCAGGTCCCGGAAATATCCCGCCTGAGCTACTTAAATACAGCACAGCGAAGTTATACAGACAATTAACAAATCTCTACCAAAAATGTATAAACGGAGAAAAGATACCCGAAGAGTGGAAAACATCCTATATTACCACTATACACAAAAAAGGAAGTAAAGACGTCTGTGATAACTATCGAGGAATTGCGGTTCTCTGCACAATCTCGAGAGTGTATGAGAAACTAGTCAAAAAGAGGATTGAGAGCGAATACTCAGATATGGAGGCCGAAGAACAGGCTGGATTTAGAGCAGGTAGATCTACTGTTGATCATCTCTTTACAATAACCCAGCTCATTGAGAAAAAATCAGCACGGAACCAAGAAATACACCTGCTCTAAGTGGATCTCAAAAAATCCTATGACAGCGTACCACTACAAAAAGTCTGGGAAGCCCTAGAAAAAACAAATATAAATATAATATAAAATAAAGAAAGGGGCATAATATTTCAAAAGGATTCACGGTTAACAAAGGGCTCAAGCAGGAATGTTGTTTGTCTCCAACCTTGTTTAAAATCTACTTGGAATAAGCGTTAAAAACATGGAAAAGAAAGTGCGAAAATATGAGCATTCCACTAAACGATTCCATACTATACACATTGTGTTTCGCAGACGACCAAATAGTTCTGGCACAAAACTACGAAGATCTAGAATATATGGCTCGTATGCTAATAGAAGAATATCAAAAGTGGGTCCTAGAAATTAACATCAAAAAAACGGAATACATGTGCATTGGGGGACAGCAACAAAACTTGATTTTGGAACAACAGCAGCAGGAAATAAATCACTGTGAAAATCTCGGAATGCATATAACCAATGACGGCAAACTTGACGAAGAAATCAAGCATAGAAACAACCAGGGATGACAAGCTATTAGACTGTTGAACAGTATATTGTGGGATAAAACAATATCCAAAAAAAACAAACACAAAATCTTTAATAGTGTTGTTAAAAGCATTGTCGCCTATGGAAGTGAAGTATGGCCATTGAAAGAAAGAACTCTAAGAACACTGGAAGCTACAGAAATGGATTATTGGAGAAGAGCGGCTGGAAAATCCAGAATGGACAGAGTCAGAAATGAAAGAATCCAAGAAATTAGGGGCGTTAAGCACAAGATAACACAAGATATTAAAATCAACCATCTTAGATGGTAAGGACATGTTCAACGAATGGCCGATATTAGACTTCGAAGAAAAGTTTTAAATTGGGCACCACAGGGAAGAAGAAAGAGAGGTACACCCAGACTAATATATATATATATATATATATATATATATATATATATATATATATATATATATATATATATATATATATATATATGTCATAGAGACAACACGTTTTCTGGCGTGCTCTTGCACAAAGCAAAAAAAAACTGATCTTGCCGTTTGGAGACAGAGATGGACGTCCAGGCTGAATGTACGGTGTAAGGCGAGAACGCTCGTTATAGACAAAGTCTTATTGTGCAAAAAGGGAAGAATGTACTTGGTCGCGTAACCTAGGGTAAGGTGGGTAATTTTGTCCTACAATCGGGTCTTGACGCATTGACGAAAAGTCACCTCTACTTCCTGCAGTTTCATGCATTGAAGAGAGCTAGGTCACACAAGTAACAAAAATTTGCAATTGTCGCAGGTTTTCGAAGGTACATATCCGAGAATATTAACTGGACTCTGTGTAATCTATTCAGATGGATTGCTCTGACTCTAATAAGCATCGGGCCGTAGAGTGAGCTAGACAATTGTCTCCCTCTTTGTCATAAGGAGTGCTTATCAAGTTTAAGTTCAACTTGATTACATTGCAAAATATCATTGCTTATTTGGAAGATCTGTAATAATTTTGTTGTTATTTTTAGTTCGCTTACACAGCCACCCTTGGAGTTATCGATGGCGATGAAGTAGTTAAACATTCTCTTCCTTATCAAGCACACGTTCACTTTGAAAGTGACTTTCTTTATGGCTGGAACTGTACGGGAGTTTTAATTACAGGAAGATATGTTTTGACAACGTCGAAGTGTATGTGGAGTGGGTAAGTTGCCGCCAAATATTACCGCAAATAAAAATTTTTCATTCAATTTATATACATTTTTACCGAATTTACTTGATTTTGTGCTCTAAACAAAAAAGGGAGTTCTGTTTATCCAGAGATACAAGTTTTTTGGTTCCAAAAATTCGCCATCAAAATCTTCATCACTTTGAATGAATCTGTAGTTAAATTACTAAATAACTTTTAGTTGTTCTAATCACTGTTCAAATTACCCAAACGCAGAATCTAAACAGGAAAGTCGCCAGCGGATAAAAACGAATGGGTTGTAAGAAATCAAGTCCATTATGTACTGATTAGACAAAGATACAAAAGTACTATTATGCCAGCAAAAATATATCGAAGTAGTCCCGGCATAAGATGAGATCACAATTCCGTAGAGTATTAGACCCGAAATGAAAGAGAAAAATAAAAAGTACTCAAATCGACACTGCTGAACGAAGGGATACAAACCCAGAATAACATTTAATATACCAAAATTGGATAATAATTTGTTTATCCTTATAGTATAAGGTTTTTTCAGTTGGTTGAGAACCAAGTTTCTTTTATATAATTGTATTTTATACACTCAACTGTAAGTACATTATCCGCTTTTGGTATATATACACTACAAGATTAATTATTCAGATTGCGTGGAACGCTGGGAGATGGCGCCGTTAGTATTAGATTTCATATTTTGTCTAATATAAGTTACTTAAAGGATGTACTTTTTCAATGCTGAGGTGCGCTGGCCTATTCTGTACTGACGAGAAGTGACAAGTTCGAAACCGGTCTACAGATGGCGTTGCGCCACCATAGGAAAGACTTCCACACTTTCCTGGGCCCCTATCCTCGAAAGTGTGATGTGAAAGGTGATGTGAATGGCGATGGGAATGGCGATGTGAACTTTGTGACAGTAAAAGCCGTATTTTTGAAAAGCCAATGTCGACAGATATGAATATGCTAAAACCCGAGAATTTCAAAAAATAAAATGGATGACAAATTGAATTGACCTGTCAGACCGAAAACGTCCGTACTATATTTTGTTGCCATTTTAGGCAAAAAGTTGTTTTGATACTTTAAATTAATAGTCAAAAGTAAAAAAAAATAGTGCTGTTGTTGTTATTTTTCTGAAGTTATTGATTGCCATTACAATATTTGTACTTTACCTGGATTAAATTTATCTTAAATTGACCTTCTAGAACTATTAAACAAAAATGCATACAAAGAGCTAAATACTTGAAGCTTCTAATATATAAAGAAAAAGGGATATCAAGAAAAGCAGCAATCATATATACAAAGTAATATACTGACAGTAATTGCAGAAAGCACTGATAAACCATGAAACAGTGGAAATTATAACTCTACGTAGTATGACTAAAAGCCATCATCCCAATCCACTACGGAAACCATCCAATCAGTTATTTATTGTATGAATTCGCAAAATGTCCAGCCTCTTACTGCAAGATGTTCTGTCCTGACAACTAAATTTGAAACAAAACCTGAAACTTAAACAATGATAGAGAAACTGTTTATGACCAGGGACCGAAACCAAAGGCCAGACAGAAGACGTCCATTAAAGATACTGGCGGATCTCACATTCAACTTTAAATATATATATATATATATATATATATATATATATATATATATATATATATATATATATATATATATATATATATATATATATATATATATATATTATTTTATGTACCATAATAAGGTTTTTATGCTGAAGAACCTCATTCGTTGTTCTGTAGGGTTTAAATGTTGTAGTTAACATAATATAAATATAAAATTTGTTACTTATTTAAATAAAAGTTTCAGATAGCTTACAAATTGTGATTTCTCAAATTTATTATAAGTTGTATCGTGAAAACAATTACGTTAGATATAACTGTTTAAAACTCAGATACTCGGCTGTTATAGACACAAGTATTTATGTTAAATCCATAAGCAAAACTGGCCCTAGAAAAACATTTTTAAATACCACGCTCATACAAATGAGTTATGAACAGAATCTCCTGTATTAATTTTATATGTCTGTAAAAATTGCTTAATATTGGCGAGACATATTCAATTTTCTAAGAATATTTTATTAAAAAATTTGAAAATATTGAAAATATCGGGGTACCACCTAATTAACGTTTCAACTGTTTATTCAGAAAATAAAACATCTTAAAGAACGGTTCGTCAACATATTATTTTTTTTAATGCGATTTATTTTGAAGAACCAAAAACAAAATAAAAATTTTTAATTCTATTTTATTTTTTGAAATCCGTGCGTTAAATATGTCATTTAGCGGCTGACATTCCATTTGCGCATGTTTTACCGTTCGCCTACCTTCCACCGGGCGAACGAGGATATGAGTTCACTTCACGTTCCCCAGTTCGAGGTTAGGACTCCTGGTATTCTTGCAATCTGAGATGGTGCTTTTCCTCTAACTGTGTTAGAACAGAGTACGTTTGTCCTTATAGTATAATGTTTCTTCAGTTGCTTGAGAACTAAGGATCTCTTATAAAATTGTACATTTAATAGTTGAAAATCATGGTCTTGGGTTTAAATCGTTTAAATCCAAGAACCATGGTTTTCAATTTGACCAAAACCGTGAAAACTTTCGTTCTTTACAACATTTAATAATTGAAATCAACAAAGGAGAACCGAACATAAAAAAAGAAATTCTCTGAAATAATGAAATGGAGAGTAAATGGCTTTCAAAGAGCATAGAAACAACTAAAAGTTTAAAGGAAGTTCTAACGTCAACAAGATGCAAAAAGAAACAATGGATGGTAGGAGAGATATTAGACTTAATGGACGAAAGACGACAGTTCGAAAACAAAGATAATTCAAGGTATAAAGAAATAAAGGGAAGAACAAAACGTAAAATTAAACAAACTATAGAAAACTGGTTAAGAGAATAATGTAAAAAAATAGGAGATATTCGAGACAACACGTATTGCTCACTAAAAAATAAGGAAGTAATAATTGAGAAAGAAAACCGGGGTTACTAAAAGATGAATGCGGGAAATTCTTGAATACTAAACTCCTACGACCAACAGGTAGCGCTAATGTATTGTAACGAACTTTGAAACGTTTTATATTTCTTAGTATTAGTTTGTGTTCGTAGTTTGTAGGGTTTTAGGTATATTTTTTTAATGTAATAAACCTTGTAGCGTTTTATATTTCATAGTATTAGTTTGTATTCGTAGTTTGTAGGGTTTTAGGTATATTTTCTAATGTACGAACTTTGTAGCATTTTATCTTTCATAGTATTAGTTTGAGTTTGCAGTTCATAGGGTTTTAGGTATATTTTCTACAAGTTTATAATTAATTTAAGTAATTTTACCTTTGTTAATTTCCTCAGGAGACGACTATGAAAGAAGGTCTGGAACTTTTTAGAGAATTCGATTTCCTTATTTTTAACATGGAACGCCTATGATAGAAGGTCTAGAAATCGCCGGATATTTCCTTTTTCTTATTTTGATTACCCCATGTAGTATGGAAAACCTTCTAGAGAATTAGGGAATCTTCCGGTATCAACCAAAAGGGTATATAAAGGGTCCAGACCGACTTTCTTAGTCAGTATATTCTGAGAGTTTGTCGACGCAAGTTGAATTTATTTGACAAGTGTCAAAAGTAAGGTTGACAATAAAAAGTGATAAAAAGAATACAGTGTGTGTAGTTTGTTTGTAAACCGGCCGTCCGGAACAGTATATAAAAAAGTACTACATTTTTCGAAGCTATAAATAAGGATTTATTTATGGAATTTTCGATTTATTCTTATTAACACATAAAAGTCTCGAAACGTCGAATTCATTTGTTATTGAGTCAAAAACTTTTGGATTTTGTCACAAACGTCTTAAATTGCCCTGGCAAACATATGGAGAAATCTTCTTTCCCCCATCCCCCTTTGTATCGCAAGGTAGATCTTATCCATTTCTGAATTCAAGTCATGCAAAGGCATTTTTTGTACCTTGTGAATTGAATATCTGAAGAAATCTGAGAAATGCATGGCCTTTTGTATCAAAATGTTTGGTAGAATTAATGCCAACTTAAAAGATTTATATATATATATATATATATATATATATATATATATATATATATATATATATATATATATATATATATATATATATATATATATATATATATATATATCAGTAAAATTCCGATTAGTAAATTAATCGGAATATAAACTGATCCTCTATTCATTATTCGTTATTATTGCAATTTTTTTAATGCGTCTTAATTTTTTTTTAGCATGACCCATGTCAACGTGACTCTGGGAGCACATAACATTGTCGAATATGAGGACAGCCAACAATCCTACGTCGATACTAGATTTGGAGTATGGAAAATCTATAATACCGAATTTGTTTACGAAACCATGGAAAATAATATTGCCCTTATCAAACTTCCAACGACAGCAGAGTTAAACGAATATGTGAAGACCATTTCACTGGCAAGTTCGGACGATATCCAGGTTGGACAAACTGGTACAATTTCTGGATGGGGAGTTCTTAAAAAAGAATCGGTGAGTTGTAAGTTTATCGTAGAGGGTGTCACTAAATTTGTATTCTAATTTCGCCAGTGAATAGTAATTTTATTATAAGCATAAGGAAAAAATTGGTTTTGCTGTTTTAGCTAATTTATCCTCATTATGGGTAACGTAACCATGGAAACGTGCCAAGAAAAAAACTTGTTTTATGACTGATACATCTGGTCTTTAGAGATAAAATTTAATTTGAACCATAAATAAAATTTTTATAAAAAAATTGAACCGACTTCTAAAAGTGCGCTAAAAAGTGAAAAATAACCATACATTTTTGTATGAAATTGAAATTTTTGAAGTCGGCGCCAAACTAATACCTGACAAAATGGAATTCGCATAAACAGATTAAAAATAATTTATTTGTCATTGCTTTCTTACCATAATTTCTATATATTACTAGTTATTTATTTCATTGAAAAATAATTTGGCTCCGACTTCAAAAATTTCAATTTCATATAAAAATTTATAATTATTTTTCGATTTTTAGTTTTCAAATCATTACGGTATCCATAATTTATTTGGACCAAGTACTAATCAAGATTAGTGTACCTTGCAATGACTCCAAGGTGGCAAAAAAGTACCCATTTTATCCATAATTGTAAATCACCCTAAAATGAACCACTAAAAATTCTTTGATACTTAGAGTTCTCGAAATACCAGTGAAATTGTGTCAAACAAATATTTAGTCAGTCATAGTAAATCCACTATCTTAAATTTCAAATTAATTTTAGATTGGTAATATAAGCCCCAAAACCTTCCAATATTTAAAGAACTTGAGACGCAAATTTCTTAGCCCGATATATTTTATATTGCATATTGAGTTTGTATACGCCCCAAGAACGTCGCTACATCAATTTTAGGGAAAATCGGAAAATGTAAAATTTTCAGTCTCTCATATTGTATCTTATCAACCTAATAGTTGTAAAAAATTAACCTGATATTCATAATATACTACCCCGAAAACCCCCTTAATACCAAATTTGAAAAAATGCGAATAAGGTAAAATTTTCAACCCATCATATTGGATCCGCCATATTGAATTTCAAAAAATAATTTTAACGTCTTAATATAATCTAAATTTAAACCCTTAAAAGCCCTCTAGTACCAATTTTGGATGAAATCCCCAAATTTAAAATTTCCAAACCGTCATATTGCATCTGACATATTAGATTTTCTTAAAATAATTTTATATTCGCTATTTACATCCTCAAAAACGATTCAGTATTACCATTGAACAAAATAGAAAAATGTAAAATTTTTAGCCCGCTATATTGGATTCGCCATATTGAATCCTGAAAAAATACTTTTAAATTCATAATTTACACCCTCAAGAGCCCCCTATAAATGTTTTGGAGAAAATCGAAATATATAAAATTTTTAGGACGCCATATTGAATCCGCCAGATCGAGTTTTTCAAAAAATATTTTAAACTTGTAATTAACACTAACAAAAATTCCCCAATACTGATTTTAGACAAAATCGAGAGATGTAGAATCTTTAATCCGTCATCTTGGATCCGGCATATTTATTTTTTTTTTAATTTCAGCTGCGGACTGTGCGATCCCAGAAATTCTCCCATATCGATTTTGAAAAAAAATGACAAAATTAATTTTTTCTCCTCCATATTGGATTTTTTAAAAATAATTTTAGATTCGTTGTGTGCGACCCCGAAAACTCCCCCGTACCAATTTTCAAGAAAATCGGTCAAAATTGATATTTTCGTCCGCCATATTGGATCTGCCATATTGAATTTTTAAAAAATATTTTGTATTCGTTATGTGCGACCCCGAAAGCTATTCCACACAAATTTTGGAGAAAATCGGACAAAATTAAATTTTTTTGTCAGCAATATTGGATCCGTCATATTGAATGTTTAAAAAATAATTTTAGATATGTTGTGTACGATTCCGAAAATTCCCCCATACCAATTTAAAAAAAAATCAGACAAAAGTAATTTTTTTGGCCGCCATATTGTCAGCGCCATCTTGTATTTTACTGCACCAATTTCGTTCAAAAAAATATGGAACCACCGCAGCAGCTTCCAGAACATAAAGGAAAAAATTCCATTCAAATCGACGCCGCCGTTCCGGAATAATCGGTGTACAGGGTGAGTCAACGATTGGATGAAGTAAGTTGGTGCCTTTTCGGTGAAATTTACAAAGAAACTATATTTATTGTTTGATACAGTTTATTTTTACGCAGATTTTAAAAATATTTAGGACTCTACAGGGTGAGCCAAAAAACTAGGACAGCATAAAGCTGTATTTTTTTAAATAGAACACCCTATATACGAATCGTATTTTCGATTTAGCTTATAATTTTAAATCTTTTTTATTAAGGGTTTACTATAACAAAACTTTATAGTTTCTGAGATAATTAAGTTTAAAGAAAAAAAGTCACATTTTCAAGCATCAATTCAATCCTAAATAACGTTTTCAATTTTGTGACAAATATATTCAAATTTGGAATTTAGCAAGGCCAAGGACAAGTTAACATAATTTTTACCTAATATTTGCAATAAAAGCTACAGGGTGTTGAACACATCGGCTCAAATTTGAACAAGTTTAAATGAATAAATATCTTTTTTTTTTTAAATGGTACACCCTGTATATTTTCATGTTATTTAATAGAGTAATAAAAACCCTAAAAGTTTTGTTCAATATATCCTATACCTATTTATAATAGTTTTTGAGATATTTCAGTTTTTCTTATTTTCCATACTTTTTTACAGAAATAGTCTTCATTATCATAGTAGCCATGGAAAAAACAATGTAAAAGAACATTTTTCTGTGTGTCAAATTTATAACCGCAATCGCTTCTTTTGGTTTTTATGTAGTGTAGTTTGGTTTTTTTGCATTCATCTTATATTGTAAAATGAATTTTCCAAAGAATGAGTTAATAGATATGATTTATACAATAGGAGAGGCTCAAAAAAATTGCCTTCTTGCTCAAAGAATTTACAAAATGAAGTATCCTGACCGACGCCAGCCTAATACCCATACTTTTCAAAACTTAATGCAAAGATTTGATTCTTCTGGTACTGTTGATTATCCAAAACGTAAAGTGGTCAACAAACCAGTAACTAATGAAGAAAAAGAACTACAAGTATTGTTAAATGTTCAGGAAAATCCTTATATTGGTAACCGTCAGTTAGCAGCATTATGTGAAACATCACAATCCACCGCTAATCGTACTACCAAGAAATATAGGTATCATCCATATCACATGGAATTACACCAAGAATTGCATGGACAGGATTTTGAAAGTCGTGTAAACTTTTGTCGTACAATAAATGCGGAGATTTAATTAAATCCAAATTTATTATGCAAGGTAATGTTTAGTGATGAAGCTACTTTTAGAAGTAACGGTGCCGTAAATAGACGCAACATGCATTATTATGCCACAGAAAACCCATTTTGGATTAGAGAGGTGCAACATCAAAACCACTGGTCATTAAATGTTTGGTGTGGTATTCATCATAATCGAATTATTGGACCCCACTTTTTTAATGAACCACTAAATGGCCATAGTTACCTGGACTTTCTACAAGAAGAACTACCCCAACTGCTTCAAGGTCTCGATAGGGATGAGCTCGACAGTATGTGGTTCCAGCACGATGGTGCGCCTCCGCATTACCATCGTGAAGTTCGTGCGTTTTTGGACCAACGATATCCGCAAAAATGGATTGGACGTGGGGGTTTCATTGAGTGGCCACCAAGGTCTTGCGACATCGCCCCATTAGATTTCTTCCTATGGGGTTATATTAAAAATAAGGTGTATGTTAATCCACCAACAACAGTGGAAAATATGCGAAACAGGATTAGGGATACCTGTAGAACAATAACGCCACTAATTTTGTCCAGGGTCCGAGAAAATCTGCAAAAAAGACTAAATTTGTGGATTGCACAAGAGGGTCGTTTATTCGAACACTTATTAAAAAGAAATAATTAATCTCAGTATTTAATAGGTAATTTTTGTGTTTCAATTTAGTATAAAAGTAAATATGTATTTACCTTGTCGTTATTGTTGTGTTAATTTTTTCACATTATGTTTAATTAAACTATTGCCGTTGTAATATAACGAATAATGTATTTCATCATATTTAACCACATTCTGTTTGTTTCTGTAGTTTCTTTTTATTATTTTACATGGCTACTATGATAATGAAGACTATTTCTGTAAAAAAGTATGGAAAATAAGAAAAACTGAAATATCTCAAAAACTATTATAAATAGGTATAGGATATATTGAACAAAACTTTTAGGGTTTTTATTACTCTATTAAATAACATAAAAATATACAGGGTGTACCATTTAAAAAAAAAAGATATTTATCCATTTAAACTTGTCCAAATTTGAGCCGATGTGTTCAACACCCTGTAGCTTTTATTGCAAATATTAGGTAAAAATTATGTTAACTTGTCCTTGGCCTTGCTAAATTCCAAATTTGAATATATTTGTCACAAAATTGAAAACGTTATTTAGGATTGAATTGATGCTTGAAAATGTAACTTTTTTTCTTTAAACTTAATTGTCTCAGAAACTATAAAGTTTTGTTAATAAAAAAGATTTAAAATTATAAGCTAAATCGAAAATACGATTCGTATATAGGGTGTTCTATTTTAATATAGTTTCTTTGTAAATTTCACCGAAAAGGCACAAACTTATTTCATCCAATCGTTGACTCACCCTGTACATACATAAAAAAAATACATAGTCGACGAATTGAGAACCTACAATCTATTAGAAGTCGGTTAAAAAATTATGAACTAGTATTTTTTATTTAATATTGTCAGTGATATGATCTCCTTAAATGGTTCGAAATTTTAGAATATTTAACATATGTGAGCAATCGCAAGAAGAACATTAATCACGTGATAAAATAAATAACCTGAATTAAAATATGAAAATATCGCTATTTATTATAATTAATAATTCCATGTTTAAACATAATTTAAAATTAAAGAAAAAACTCATTTATAACTTAATCTCTGTTAGTAATAATCGATTCATTCGTTTTTCAGGAAAGTGTCTTACAATCAGCTTCCGCCACCATTGTAGACAACTCCGTTTGCGCAGCTGCATACAACGGCACCTACATTGGCGAGAAAGTGTTTTGTGCTCAAGGAAGTAACGGAGCCTCAGCTTGTTATGGAGATGGTGGTGCTCCATTCGTAATCGATGGTGTGGTCGTGGGGCTCTACTCTGGTGGACCAATATTCATTGATGAATCTAACGATTGTTCTAACTCACCAAACATTTTCACGAAAGTATCTAGCTTCTTGGACTGGATTAAGGATAACAGTGACTACGAATAAATCTTTAACACTTTTGTATGTTTAATTAAATGATTTCTTCATAGAAATATCTCATATATTTATAAATATTTATAATATATATAATAAATATAGAAAACTTAAACATATGTGAACATTCTTTCTTCAAACAAAAAATTAGAGTATTCAGACCAGAATTCCTATAAAAAAATTATAATGTGTGGATTGTAGAACAAAGGTTCTCTCATGTTTTTGGCAGGAAACCACGAGCCAATTCTTTCTGTTTTCCGTAGACCCCCTGTCTTATAGGCTGGAAAGAAACAACGTCTCATGGACTGAACCTGCCCTCAAACACACCAGCATTAATGGCGTGGTAACGAACTCATCGCTAGAAATGAGCAGTAATACCATGCCAAGAACCTACAACTTTGACAGACCCTACACCATTCAGCTTAACTGGGAGACGCGGTCGAACAATGAGTCGCCAGGAAACCTTGTCTGGTACACGGACGAGTCCAAGACTGACCATCGTACAGACGCCGGAATACACGGGGATAGACCCAGACTCAATATGAGTATAGTACAGTGTTTCAGGCAGAAATTCATACTATTGACGTCTGTCTTCGGGAGAATTTGAGAGGGGGTTATAGAGGCAGGGCCGTTTTCATCTTCTCCGACAGTTGGGCAGCGCTGACTGTCTCCTTGCATGGGTGCCAGAGCACAAGGGGGTCTCGAGCAATGAAAAAGCCGATCAACTTGCAAAATTACCACTCCATTTATGTGACCAGAACCAACATTTGGTATTACTAAGGCTGCTATTCGTGGGTGGCTATCCTGGTGGATAAATCAACAATACCAGACCTACTGGAACCTTGTGCGTTACAGGCAGAGCAAGCTTTTGCTAAACAAATCATCCGGCAGCTTAAGCCGTGAAATTCTGCGTCTACGCAGACAACAGATCAGGCTAGTGATAAGACTTATAACTGGCCACTGCAGCTTGAGAAAACACCTACATACATAGTCAGTCATCTTCAATGAACAACCAATATGTAAACTATGTGATGAAGAAGACAAGCCGGCCTCACACATCATCTTCGAGTGCGAAGCTTTGGCCTACTGGAGAAACCTTCAGGGATCAATCTATCCGAAAGGCTTATACCCAGAGGACAAACTAGTGAGTAGGCTGTTAAACCTGATCAAGGTAACCAAGCTGTTCGCCTAGGACGGATATGGCAGGCAGTACAGGGTGAGTCAACGATTGGATGAAATAGGTTTGTGCCTTTTCGGTGAAATTAACAAAGAAAATATATTTATTGTTTGATACAGTTTATTTTTACGCAGATTTTAAAAATATTTAGGACTCTACTGGGTGAGCCAAAAAACTAGGACAGCATAAAGTTGTATTTTTTTAAATAGAACACCCTATATACGAATTGTATTTTCGATTTAGCTTATAATTTTAAATCTTTTTTATTAAGGGTTTACTATAACAAAACTTTATAGTTTCTGAGATAATTAAGTTTAAAGAAAAAAAGTCACATTTTCAAGCATCAATTCAATCCTAAATAACGTTTTCAATTTTGTGACAAATATATTCAAATTTGGAATTAAGCAAGGCCAAGGACAAGTTAACATAATTTTTACCTAATATTTGCAATAAAAGCTATAGGGTGTTGAACACATCGGATCAAATTTGAACAAGTTTAAATGAATAAATATCTTTTTTTTTAAATGGTACACCCTGTATATTTTCATGTTATTTAATAGAGCAATAAAAACCCTAAAAGTTTTGTTCAATATATCCTATACCTATTTATAATAGTTTTTGAGATATTTCAGGTTTTCTTATTTTCCATACTTTATTACAGAAATGTCTTCATTATTATAGTAGCCATGTAAAATAATAAAAAGAAACTACAGAAACACACAGAATGTGGTTAAATATGATGAAATACATTATTCGTTATATTACAACGGCAATAGTTTAATTAAACATAATGTGAAAAAATTAACACAACAATAACGACAAGGTAAATACATATTTACTTTTATACTAAATTGAAACAAAAAAATTACCTATTAAATACTGAGATTAATTATTTCTTTTTAATAAGTGTTCGAATAAACGACCCTCTTGTGCAATGCACAAATTTAGTCTTTTTTGCAGATTTTCTCGGACCCTGAACAAAATTAGTGGCGTTATTGTTCTACAGGTATCCCTAATCCTGTTTCGCATATCTTCCACTGTTGTTGGTGGATTAACATACACCTTATTTTTAATATAACCCCATAGGAAGAAATCTAATGGGGTGATGTCGCAAGACCTTGGTGGCCACTCAATGAAACCCCCACGTCCAATCCATTTTTGCGAATATCGTTGGTCCAAAAACGCACGAACTTCACGATGGTAATGCGGAGGCGCACCATCATGCTGGAACCACATACTGTCGAGCTCATCCCTATCGAGACCTTGAAGCAGTTGGGGTAGTTCTTCTTGTAGAAAGTTCAGGTAACTATGGCCACTTATGGTTCATTAAAAAAGTGGGGTCCAATAATTCGATTATGATGAATACCACACCAAACATTTAATGACCAGTGGTTTTGATGTTGCACCTCTAATCCAAAATGGGTTTTCTGTGGCATAATAATGCATGTTGCGTCTATTTACGGCACCGTTACTTCTAAAAGTAGCTTCATCTCTAAACATTACCTTGCATAATAAATTTGGATTTAATTGAATCTCCGCATTTATTGTACGACAAAAGTTTACACGACTTTCAAAATTCTGTCCATGCAATTCTTGGTGTAAATCCATGTGATATGGATGATACCTATATTTCTTGGTAGTACGACTAGCGGTGGATTGTGATGTTTCACATAATGCTGCTAACTGACGGCTACCAATATAAGGATCTTACTGAACATTTAACAATACTTGTAGTTCTTTTTCTTCATTGGTTACTGGTTTGTTGACCACTTTACGTTTTGGATAATCAACAGTACCAGAAGAATCAAATCTTTGCATTAAGTTTTGAAAAGCTGACGTCGATCAGGATACTTCATTTTGTAAATTCTTTGAGCAAGAAGGCAATTTTTTTGAGCCTCTCCTATTGTATAAATCATATCTATTAACTCATTCTTTGGAAAATTCATTTTACAATATAAGATGAATGCAAAAAAAAACCAAACTACACTACATAAAAACCAAAAGAAGCGATTGCGGTTATAAATTTGACACACAGAAAAATGTTCTTTTACATTGTTTTTGCCATGGCTACTATGATAATGAAGACTATTTCTGTAAAAAAGTATGGAAAATAAGAAAAACTGAAATATCTCAAAAACTATTATAAATAGGTATAGGATATATTGAACAAAACTTTTAGGGTTTTTATTACTCTATTAAATAACATGAAAATATACAGGGTGTACCATTTAAAAAAAAGATATTTATTCATTTAAACTTGTTCAAATTTGAGCCGATGTGTTCAACACCCTGTAGCTTTTATTGCAAATATTAGGTAAAAATTATGTTAACTTGTCCTTGGCCTTGCTAAATTCCAAATTTGAATATATTTGTCACAAAAT
The DNA here is from genome assembly GCA_034092305.1 of Diaprepes abbreviatus. Taxonomy (NCBI): domain Eukaryota; kingdom Metazoa; phylum Arthropoda; class Insecta; order Coleoptera; family Curculionidae; genus Diaprepes; species Diaprepes abbreviatus. Next base: position 764,802 of record JASJET010000219.1, read on the forward strand.
TGAAAACGTTATTTAGGATTGAATTGATGCTTGAAAATGTGACTTTTTTTCTTTAAACTTAATTATCTCAGAAACTATAAAGTTTTGTTATAGTAAACCCTTAATAAAAAAGATTTAAAATTATAAGCTAAATCGAAAATACGATTCGTATATAGGGTGTTCTATTTAAAAAAATACAACTTTATGCTGTCCTAGTTTTTTGGCTCACCCTGTAGAGTCCTAAATATTTTTAAAATCTGCGTAAAAATAAACTGTATCAAACAATAAATATAGTTTCTTTGTTAATTTCACCGAAAAGGCACAAACCTACTTCATCCAATCGTTGACTCACCCTGTACAATAAGTCGAAGGCTACAGTGTAAGGGCTTTTCAACCCTAGCCTGCAATTTCATATTATCAATCAATCAATCAGACCCCTTATCTTCTTAATATTTAAGTTTTCACAATTTTATCAAGTTAAATGTGTTTTTGACAGCTGAAGGCTTTGTTTGGTGATTGAACGTACAACGCGGCAAGTGTGGAATAGTATGAAAAACGAATAACAAACACTATCGATGTTTTTCATAATATCTCCGCTACGGCCAAGGCTTGATACAGAGCTACGCAATTTGATAGGGTTTACCGTAGAGTGTTAAATATTTTTAAAAAATGTTTTTTCTTTCTCTGGCTTCTGGCTTACAGATTAATGTTTTGGCCACGGAATATGTGTATTATGTTATATTAAACTTAAAAGTAAACAGTACCAATATGGAGATATTGAGACTTGGGATAGGAAGGGAATACATACACAAGGACACACTTCTCGCTTTCGGGTCGATCAGAGCATTCTATCGAAACAAAGTACTGAGTAGACCGGATAAGAAAAAGTTAATACAAAGAGAAAGTAAGGTTTAATAAAGACTCTCAATTTACAGGTTGGTACTAATTCTAATAAAATATATGTAAATTTGCTTGAAAAATCAACGTTTGGGGCGTGTGGAAATTCTAACAGCCAAAAGATAGTTGTGAAAATTGTTTAATAGATTGACATATTGATAGCAGTTAAACAAAAAGTGTTTGGCATTGCCATATTGATTAAATGTTGTGCATCTTTGTATTCCTATTTTATTAAGATGTGAAGGCAATCTCTAATGGTTAAGCTTTAACCTGCTCATGTAGCTAATTACGGCTCTAGACATGTTGAAGAAAGTGGAATATTTTCGTTGTTAAATTTGCTTTAAACTCCCACAGACAGCCATTATAACATCAGTCGCTATTTTTTTTGTATTTGTTGACTAGTGTTATTTTTGCTGATTCAGTCAGAATCGCTAATGGGTCTGCCCAAATAGCACACTTCAGTCCACTGGATATCCATCGTTTATCCAAAGCTGGACATACTGGGTATCCATGGGATGTCCACAATTTGTCCACCAACATCCGATGGATATCCACTAGACTATACGTTTGTCCCACTCATGGACGTCTTTTTGGATTACATATATTGTCCAAGTATGGATCATTTTTGGAGATTAATAGGACTAATTTTGGATGTCCATATATTGTACATTCTTGACCGGATTGTGGACATATTATCCGATGGTATTGTGCTTTTTGGATAAATAGGTCATAATCTATGGTTCCCTCTTCTTGACGTTCCGGTAACGTGAATGGTAGATATTTTCAGAATTTGCTTACGGTCCGAGAGCTTACAGTACCTAATTAATCTGCACTTCTAAAGACACAGACCACTCATGTCATCAAAACGTCGATAACAAGTAACCATAGATGGCCCTATTAGTCCCAAAAATTAAACAGATATAAATTACATTAGCGAACCAGGTAACAGGAACTGGATCCACATATTACACTTATTGATTACAATTGTCAAGTTTTTAATACATTACTATATAAGAATATAAAATTTTATAATTAGTCGAATTGCAAGTGCTACAAAATATAGCTTCAATTGATTTAAATTGTTCAAGCTGTAGAAGGATCGCTATGAATAAGTTATCTGGTTCCATAGTAATAGGTACAATTTCAATTGGGTAATAGAAAATATACCAATTATTTAAATAAAGACTTTTTATTTTTACAATAATTATTTTTTTCTAGATTTATTTCTGTCATTTAATCTCTTCTGCCATTGTCTAATCTCGTCTTCGGCTGTTTTTTATCGGCCCCCCATTCTTCTACCGCAGCTGAAAATTAATAAGGTTTAACATTAAATGATGCAGTATTTTATGGTTTTGTAGGAATTTAAATATCTCTCTCTCTCTCTCTCTCTCTATATATATATATATATATATATATATATATATATATATATATATAAAACCAAATGCATCGTTATTGCTTAGAGTGCTTAAACCACCAGGCCAGAAAAAAAATTTTAACACACTTTTTGTCTGGGTATTATCAGAACAAGAGGATCTAGAGTTCAACGTGTGAAATCTGACACCTAATTTGTTCTTATTATTTACGAGTATGACAAATAAAACAGAGAGATTTTTTTCATCAAATTTTTATATTTAAGTGGTAACTTACCTATAAATAGTGAACATAAGTTCTTTAAAGGGCACTTTACTGTTCCATCATATATATAATTCTTGGAAAGGCTATCTGTCATTGTTACAATAAAATATCTTTTAATAAGTTAATAGGTATAATTTCCTCCAATTTTCGCTAATTGTAAAACCTAAAATTATATTACTTTATTGAGATAATTAAACGTTAATTCCACATATGCTAACCTAAGAATATTTTTGACTTTAAGAATCAAAGTAAAAAAATATATATAAAATAATCCTGTAAATTAAGTTTTTTTTTATCAGTAGACTCATACACATAAAGAATCATTACTCGAATAAGTTTCAGCTTTTATTTCAGGAGAAGTGTAATAAACTTACTGCATCTTTGAAGTTTAAATTGTCCTGAAGATCTTATGTGACTTGAGGCAGCTGATTATTTTCTTAAGTAAAAGGATAGTTGAACTCCTGCAGAAAATTCTTTGTAGATACTTGTTTTTTCCCTATTTAAGATTACCTGAATATCCTCTCTAATTTGGTACAAATTGGCTTTCATATAGGAATTTTATTTGGACCAATCTGTGGAAAATTCATCTAAAAAATAATTAAAATAAATTAAATTATAAGTCTAAACCTAGAGTCGAACTGTCAAAACTTTATTATATATTTTTAAACAATTATACTGCACAAAAATACACATCAATGTAAGCTTTTACTAGCGTTTAATCCAAAATAATCATAAAAAAATTAATATAATTATTCAAATTTGCTATAGTTTTTATTCCATTATAAATTTTGATAACATTTATTAATGCCAGCAATCTTATTAGACTGATTCCTCAATAATGACTTTGTCAGAGAGAAGTTTCTCTAAAATTTACAATTTTATTATTACACAAATTTACAACTCTATCCGTGCTCCATTTTAACCAACAAGATACAAAATTCATTGGCCTATCAAAATATTTGCACTTATTTGTAGTAATTTCCATTTAAATAAGTAATTGTATGAAAAAGTATAGCTACAAAAGCTATATTTTAACATACGTGTTATGATACTGAATATTTTGTTCACTTTCAAATTTGTGCGAGTTTCATACTAAATTATCAGCTTTTCGTCGGCCATGTCTGTAGTTTCGTTCGGTAATTTTTGGTATAATTAAAAAAAACTATACTTACCTTTAACGGTGGCATCTTCTTCAAATAAAAAGCACACTTGATTTTAGCTCAAATAAAACTCCAAAGGTCTTTTTTAGCTCGACGTCAACACAATAATGGGCACAAAATATCTGAAGGGATATTTTGAGATCATGGCAGGTTAAGAAATGACAATTCTACAGGCCGATATAACAGTATCCGATTTTACCGACAACCCGAAATTTAATTAATGGACGTCTGATGGACTTACACTGGACATCCAGATATGGACGTCCATATAGATTACAGGTCATCACATCTAATGGACATCCATAACGGTCCATGGACATACAGGACATTATATGTACCTATTCTGGATATCCAATGGAAATCTTGTGCTATCTGGGTGGTTCCAGCATTGTTATCACAGCTGCCTATTTGACTAGTAGATCTACAGTAACGTTTTATCTGAAGAATCGTGTCCTTTGATCCAGCTCAAAGTGCCCACATTTTCAGCTGCAACTAAGGCAAGGACATCATGGTATTCCAGCTATATGATAGAGGAAATGCGTGGTCCGTTTAAGGTTAGTAGTGCCTATCTGCTGTTCGTAAACATTTTTACCTTCTTTCTAACAATATTTCTATTAGTAATTTAGTTTGCTACGATGGTAATGTCAGTGAGCTCTATTGAGTTACACTAGCATATTTACTTATTGTCTACCTAATATTCGTGATAGGAGATTTAGAGTAAATTCCAAATCCTGTTTCGTCCTTTTCTTTTATACATGTGTGTAGATGTTAATTTCGTTTACCACATCTGCGCTTGAGAGTTGTATAATGTAGACTTGTTGAAGACAAATTTTGTTGTAATAGAGTCTGTCACCAGATCCTACACTTTGTTCAATTCCTTCAGTGGGGAGATGCATAACAGTCATCAAAATCGTCTCTCTTACAAAAATGTCGAGAGGAGTAAGACTTACCTTCACTGCTCTATTCGGTGTAGTTCTTATGATTCCTGTAATATTGCAACATGCCGCTTTTTGAATCTAGTCTAATTTTGGATTGCTGTTGTTTGATTCGCTTTTGGTTCCCATACAACAGCGCCATATGTTAGCATTGGCCGTATGACAACCACGTGACAACTCGTTGACGTAAATTCCAAGGGTTTGTCCATAGTTTGACGACACTGTTCATAAGCGATATGTGCTTTCTTGTTAAAGGTTATACCTAGGAATTTTATCTTGGTTTTAAGAACTATAGGGGCCTTAAGTATACCTAATTTCCTTTTTTTAATGAAAAAAAAAACATATTCGTCCTTTTTGGGTTTATGGATAGTAAGTTATTATAACACCATTCTTCCCCCCATTTTTTTTTTGGTTAACATAGACTACATGCAGAACGAACTTTGAAATTCCATGTTTTAGAGCATTGGGACTCTTATAATTCCATTATTAGTCCAAGCCATAGATTAAAATTAGTGCTGCTTTGACGTAAATTCCGAGATAGATGAGACCTATCCAGGGTTGTTGGGGCCAAGAGGGAGGGGGGATCAAAGTTGGCTAAAATAGGTTTTTTGAATCTACACGCCAAGAAACGCATTTTGGAAAAAAAGTTTCAAATGAAAGTTGTAGAGATTTTAAAAACCTACAATTTGAGCTTTTGTGTGATCATTTTCGTCAATTTGTTATTGTACAAATGCCAAAAAATCCTTTAAATCGGCCATATTTTTTTGCTTATCAATTGTTTATTGCAAAATTAAACTTTTTAACACTTTTTTGATTTTCAAGGGAAGCGCTCGCCATTTTGAATAAAATGACATTTTATGAAAGTAAATAGGATATTTGTTTATCCCATGACGCAAAATGTTGATTGCCATAACTTTTCTTCGAGTGAATGTTTTGACCTCCACAGAGGCTCATTCTCTTCGTGAAGGACTAGATTTTCATATCCTGTTAGTGGCAAATGAAAGAATTAATTTTCGACCCCTTAAATATCGTTCTAAAAAAGGGGGTATACCATATTCATAATTTTTTGAGCTACCCCAGATAAAAAAAAATCACAAATTGGTCGATTCGTTGCTGAAATACGACGAATTTTTCCGAGCGCTGCTGACTTGAAGCTGCGAGTTCACTTTTCTCGCGCGTGCTAGAGCCCTATTTCTGCAAAAAAAAAACATTCCCTTTTTTAAAGAAATATTTAAGGGGTTGAAAATTAATTTTTTCATTTGCCCCTAACACGATATGAAAGTCTAGGTCTTCACGAAGAGAATGAACCTTTGTGGAGGTCAAAATGTTCACTAACAAAAAAAAGTTATAGCAATCAACATTTTGCGTCTTGGGACAAACAATTAGCAATATTTCAGCAACAAATTATCCGATTTACTAATATAAAATATCATTTTGTTTAGAAAGACAAGGACTTCCCTTTAAAGGCAAAAAAGTTAATTTTAGAATAAAAATTGATATGAAAAAATGGCCGATTTCGAGGATTTTCTGGCCTTTTTGCAATGACAAATTAACAGAAATGCACCAGCTCAATTGAAGGTTTTTAAAATCTCTACAACTTTTTTTCCCAAAATGTGTTTCTTGGCTTATAGATTCAAAAAACCTATTTTAGCCATCTTTGACCCCCCCCCCCTCTTGGCCACCAACCTATTTTTGTTGTTACATTTTATGTAGGGTTTATTCTCACATTGCCTCCAACACTGGGTAGGCCTCATACATCTCGGAATTTACGTCACTTTATTTACCTATGGCTTGAACTACATGTCTATCCATCTGGATTAGGCAATTTTACCAGAGCTAAGCTAACTTGTGCTATTGCTAGTTTAAGATTAGTGCGTTGTTATCTATTTTTATTTAAAGGGACGTCTATTTTCCATAAAATAGGGTAAATAAAACACAATATTAATGTCCAATTTACAAATCTAGTTTTTATTAAAATGGACTAAGAGGTAGTTTTCTATACAATAAATACAACAATTATATATTATACAATTTCTATATAAAATACTACAGATAATTTACATATGACGACTTCGAAGACAACATAAATACAATAGGGATTACTATATAAATTGAAAAATTGTTTGCAGAATATTTAGTGATAACAAATATAAAAATGTGGAACTACCAAATTTTAACAGCGTTAAGTCATCAAATAGCATTGATCATTAGAAATTGTACCACTGCGTATATAATTTTTTGAAAGATAGGTTAGAGTGAACATGTAATTTTTTGGAATAGTCCACATTTTCTCGATGCGATTTTTCTTTACCGAATTTATAACTCTAATGACTGGTACAACGGATATCAAAAAGGATAAATCACAAAAATTAAAATGGAAAATAAAATAAATATTAGAAATAAAGGTAAGTCCACTACACGAATGATACCATTATAACAATCTTACTAGCAGATAAAGGAAATACTGTGGTTATCATGACACACCAAATTGTTACTAGAAACTGAAAGAAGTCGTAGAAAAACATAATTATATATCGCGTAGTGTTGCCTGTGGAGTAGTCACTTAATTCCAAAATTTAGGATAAGAGGTTCTTCGCTCTCTCTGGCTTTGATAACCACTAACTTTTTCGGAATGCTATGATCGAATTTTAGCGTATAAGGAATTACTCATACCGGCAATGTCCTAATCAAGAATCTAGCCCTTATTTTGTTACTGCAGGATGGTAAGTTCTTTTATTTGAAAAAAATTAAACTTTCAGTAAGAAATCTATCTGTCGTATTTAAATGGTTGTTTATATGTATGTATGGCAGAGAAAAGGAAAGAATATATACAAACAGTTTATTTCCTGCAAATACCACCCTAGTCCTCTCTCCATACGCGTTTCGGTCACCTTATGGTCTCCTCGAACCGAGAGCAACACTCGCAGGAAACAACTGCTATATAAAATATAAGTTCCAAGGTATGTCGGTAGGATATTAGAAACCTGCCATCTGCCCACTTTGATGCCAGACTGAAAAATATCGCCAGTCGAACGACATCTGTGAAAGGAAAATACATATAAACAACCATTTAAACACGGCAGATGGATTCCTTTATTTCGTTATGAAATTTTGATTTTTTAAAAATTTCGTACTACTCCAGTGATTCATAGATGTCGTTCGACTGGCGATATTTTTCAGTCTGACCTCAAAGTCGGTAGGTGGCAGCTACCTAACATCCTACTGACATACCTTGGAATTTATATTTTATATAGCAGCTGTTACTCCATGGAAAATAGATTTTCGTCGGAAACAAAAATGTAACATTTTTTTTTTGCTGGAATGTGTTCATTTTGGCATCCTATAAAACATATCTCGATGGTAACTCTGAAAGACCTGTGCAAAATAAAAATTGCGGAACAAAAATGGTCACGATTTTCGGTTTTTTGAGTTTATCTCGAAAAGTAAAAGTTGTATTGAAAAATGTTTCAAACAAAAGTTGTAGAGAATTAAAAAACCTATCGACTTATATAATATAAGTTATAGGTGGCGCCACTAGTTATCGAGATATATTTTTTTTCCACAAAATTTACGGTTTTGTTTTTTTTTTTAAAAAAAAAAAGACATTTATTACCAAATTAACTGATTTAAAATTTTACATAAGTATAGGTATTATCGTTCTAAAAAAGTATGTCAAACCCGAAACCTGTGAGTTTTTTATTTTTCGAGAAATGCGATGTCAAAGTTGAAAATTCATCCTCGATTTTCTACTTTCATAATTAAGAGACAATCCTCAATTTTAATGGAAATTGTTTGTATTGTTTTATATTTTGAAGATGTATTAAAAAAAATATTTTCAATCGTGAACCGTGAAATTTTGCAAAAGCAATTTTTGCACCAAAAAATTGTGATAACTTTTCACCGGATGGAAATAAAATTTTTTTAATGCGAGCATTAGATTTAGATATATCATTTTCGATCTCAAAATTTTTTTTTTTTTAAATTTTGGATGAAAAAAACGTTTTTTTTTTTTTCAAAAATTCATAATGGCGTGCCAAATGAATGTTAAGGGATCAAATCTGCAGAAGATACTTTTTAATACCTGTGAATTTTTTGGATCCAAGAAATAAACTTCCATACAATCTGTGAACCTTCGAAAATTGGGCCGAATCTAATCGAAAATAGCTGCTGCAGGCCGCTGTCGGCGGGTTGCCATAGTTCAAGCGCATTATTAATTGGCGCTTCAAGGAAACTTCAGAATCAAAGGAAAAAATAGTAGAATATGTAATATATAATTGAATATTTGTATGCTTTTTCTCTATAATTGTTTGTAAAAATGTTGTTAATAAACTAATTAATAATTAATAACCTGAACTAAACAAATTGTTATTATCATATAAATTAATAAAACAACATCAATATTATAAATATTACTTGTGTTGCATAAGTTTCCTTGAAGCGCCAATGAATAATGCGCCTGAACTATGGCAACCAGCCGACAGCGGCCTGCGGCAGCTATTTTCGATTGGATTCGACCCAATTTTCGAAGGTTCACAGATCGTATGGAAGTGTATTTTTTAGATCCAAAAAATTCACAGGTAAAGTACAAATATTAAAAAGCATCTTCTGCAAATTTGAGCCATTAATATTCATTTGCCACGCCATTATGAATTTTTGAAAAAAAAATGTTTTTTTCAACCAAAACTTAAAAAAAAATTTGAGATCGGAAATGATACATCTAAATCCAATGCACGCATTAAAAAAATTTATCTCCATCCGGTGAAACGTTATCGCAATTTTTTTTAGTGCAAAAATTGGTTGTTGCAAAATTTCTCGGCCCACGATTTAATTTTTTTTTTAATAGATCTTCAAAATATAAAACAATACAAACAATTTCCATTAAAATTGAGCATTGTATCTTAATTAGGAAAGCGGAAAATTGAGGTAGAATTTTCAACTGTGACATCGAATTTCTCGGAAAATAAAAAACTCACAGATTCCGGGTTTAACATACTTTTTTAGAATGATAATACCTAGATTTATATTAAATTTTGAATCGGTAATTTGTTAATAAATGTCTTTTAAAAAAAAAAACAAAAACCGTAAATTTTATCGAAAAAAAATATATCTCGATAACTAGTGGCGCCACTTATAACTTATATAATATGAAACCGTGACCATTTTTGGTCCGCCATTTTTTTGCACAGGTCTTTCAGAGTTACCATCGAGATATATTTTATAGGATGCCGAAATGGACACATTCCAGCAAAAAAAACAATGTTACATTTTTGTTAACAGAACAGCTCTTTTTTGATCTAATTTTCATGGAGTATGTTGTTGTAAAACGGACATGTCGATAATAGTCTACCGGCATGTTCCGATGCGAAATGACTTCAAATAGAAGTTACAAATATAGAAAAGCACGCAGAAGGGTGTCTGGCAACTTGGTTTGTAATAATATGTCTCTAACATCGAAGGCATTATTCCAACATTGTTTTCCGCGAAGGTTGTTCTCGGTTCGATACTGTTTCACTGACAAGACCATACGGTGCACTAACGAGCATTTGGCATCAAAAACTGGACAAAAAGGAGAAATGCAGACTATACAAGTAACCATCGAAATTATTTTTTTTTTGTATACCTGAGTAACCGTACTATCATAAAAATATGATAAAGTGGCCCCTCCACGCAGCTACGCTCCGCACAGTTAATTGCAATCTAAGCTTCGTTCAATACGCACGCATTCGGTCTTGATACATTTTTTTTAGACTTGTGTTTGGTGTTTGGTATTTTGTAAAGTAAATATTAAAAAAAAAATTTTGTCATGAAATCTGAAGAACAAGGTATGTATTTAATTTTAATATATATTATTTAATAATATAATGACTGTTTAGTATTCTTATGGACCTAAAACAATATGCAAGAAAATTTTCTATTTTTTTTGTTTTTCTTTTTAACTAATTAGTGTTTTTGAAAATGTTCCGAGCTAGGTCGGGCTACAATTCATTTTTTATAATAAACTATAGACATTAGCCATATCATAACAGTCAAAACATTTTCCACATGTTTCCACCTCTTAAAAAAACTGCTTTGAGTTCCACGGTTTTTGTTTGCAATAATTTTGGTTATTTTTTACATACATACATATTTTTTTTCCTATAGGTACAAATTTTACATCAAATGTTATTGAGATATATCGGAAAACGCTATACATGCTTTTTAAATAAAGCACATCCAGAACACTTGAAGATAAGGTATCATTTATGGAACATAAGCTTTGCGAAATGATGAAATATCTCCAAACGAGTACCATACCTTAAGTTACGAACATTTTAATAGTGATTTGAAGAAAAGATAGATATCATCTAACTATATTAAAGAAAGATTTTTGAAAAAAAAAAACGAAAAATGGCTTAATACATCAATACCAGTACATAACTTGGCCACAAATTCTACGGGACGCTCAAGGAAGCATTTCCAAGAATTTCATGACCGTAGTAAACGACGAAATACAAAAGAACTCCTCGAACAGGTACCTGTTGAGGAGCTTACCTATGCAGCCAGCGTACGTCAACGAATGTCTGGAAATGCCGCGGCCTCTAAACTTATAATAGATGCTTCTTCAACACCAACAAGAGCCAAACTTAACAGGAAGGTAACAAATATTGCTCAGAAACCGAAAGTAAAAAATTACACACCTGAGCAAGTTTTGCAAATCTTTGTTGAATGTGACTTTACAAGGAAGCAGTGGGAGTTGTTACACGATTTCAATAAGGGTATATTTCCTTGTTATACTCTAATTAGACAAGCAAAGAAACTCTGCTATCCAAAATCAGAGTCAATCCGAGTTACGGAGACGAATGTTGAAGTTGTGCTTCAAGACCTACTTGATCACGCAGTAAGGAGACTTTGTTTTTGATCTTGAGATAGATTTTTTATGGGAAAACGTACAATTACCCTAAGTCAACATATAAAACGATACCCATTACGTTTTTTTAATATTACTCCCCTCCCCCACCCTACCCTAAGTCAGCGCCCCTTCACACGATTGATAAAATAATGCCAGAAATGAAATCGGAGCACACAAAAACCTATAAAACGATAACCATTAGGTTTTTTTTAATATTGCTCCCCTACCCCTCTCCACCCTAAGTCAGTCCCCCATCACCCGATTAGTAAAATAATGCCAGAAATCAACTTAGCACCCTCAAAAATCCCCGGATACTGATTTTGACATGTCTAGAGTCAAAAACAACGACGTTATTAATTTTGTCCGGTTTTTGAGGTCAAATGCTCGTTAGTGCGGTGGTCGAAACGCGTATGGAGAGAGGACCAGAGTGGTAATTTGCAGGAAATAAACTGTTTATATATATTCTTTCAGTTTCTCTGCCCGAAAGGATAATAATGTAAACAATCAAGTACTTTTATCTCACTGAATATGAAAATTTAGTGTATAGAAAACGACTTACGCCAACAATATATTAATCGAGAGTTTAATCATTCTTATGTAACTAAATGAGGGGCTGCATAACATTTATAACTGAGTATATGTGCAACAATGTGGAATGTCCGATTTTTTTAATAATTAGTAAATCATTTTTATGTAAATTTGCTTCAGAGCTAATATCCATGAGACGGAAAGTAACGTAATCAGGTGCTACTTTTTATAACAACGCGTATCGATATAACGTCATAAATATCGAAATTCGATTATTTCTGAATGTGCATCTGATTATATTTTTGATTAAAAAAATTATTTTTCTAAGCCATACTTTATTTTTATCTAAATAAATATTCGTCCTTGAAGTCGCCAAGATAGTTTTTCATATTAGTACACTTATTCAAATTTAAATAGCAGCACCCTGTGAAAAATTCGATCGATTGACAATTACTTTTAAACTGTTTTTCTGATAAACAAAATTCCTACAAAAAAATCAAAATTATTCGTATTTTTTGTGCTATAAGCTATAAAATTCAAATTTCACCTACAAAACTTTCGGGATTTGTTGAATATGTATAAATCAGCTATACGTAACGGCAAAGGCATAACTTTTTTTATTTTGTTTGCTGATAAGCTTTTGGTGTAGATTAGTTTTTTATCTGCAGAATTTTCCTAATAAATACCATAAAATTTTACACCCTTCTAACCAATATGCTTACTCTTTCAGTTAATAGATAAACAAAAAAAAAATTATGTAGGTCAATTTTGAAATCTATATGCCAGTAAGAGATTTCTATATTTTCTCAAATAAATATTAAGTATATGCGTAGTGTCTAAAAAGAACATTACAACGCAATGATACATCTTTTTTAAATCGTTTTCCAGTAGAATGTATGCAAGGTTTGTTTTGAAGGTTCTAGAAAATATTGCAGATTAACTTTGTGGAGTCGCATTCTCCATACAACCTTTCAATGAGATTGTGTCTCTAACTGTTATCAAGTATAACTTGTCTTTAGAATACGAGCTTATAAATCAACGATTTGATGCTAAAAAATATTGGTTGCTAAAGTATAGATATTTCAACGCCGAGTTTATTGAAAATTTCATTAATATTTTTAATGTAAGCCGCTTCTATAATTTTTTCATGTTGGGTTCCCTATATACAGGGTGTCCCGCAATGAAATGCTGCGATCAATTTCTTGGAAAATAGACTTTGGAAAATTTTTTAAATTTCGTAGTTGACTAAAGTTGATGGAGGCAATTCGGCAAAAATATTTTCAAGATTCCGATTATACCGGAAGTTGATGTATTCTTGCTTATGTTAAATGAAATACCCTATATGTTATTTCACTTTTAGATTCTACGTAAAATTATAAATATATTTTATGTATAATATCCTATACCTAAGTTTAACTGTGTTTGATATATTTTAAATTTTAAGTCAAAAATGGCGTTTGCAGGTCTAAACATCATTATCAATTTCTTCTGTATGAAAGCCTTTATTATTTAGTTGGGGTCGTTTCCATCTAGAAGGGGATTTATGTTAGTCTACTATGTTGATATCTTGATAATAAATAACTACAGAGTGATCAAAAATTAACATTAAAAATTAACTTGAAAAAATTGTTAAAAGTCAATTTTTTTTAAATGTGAGCCCACATTTTTATAACGTTATCTTATTTAGCAATAAAAATAATGTATTTATTTATTCCCAAAATATCAACACATTACTCTAAAGTAGATCCCTTTCTAGAAGGAAACCAATCCCAATTAAATAATAAGGGCTTTCATATAGGAGAAATAGATAGTTATGTTTAGGCCTACAAACGCCATTTTTGACGTACAATTTAGAATATGTCAAGAACAGTTAAACTAAGGTAAATGACATTTTATATGAAATATGGGGCTGTCCATAAATCCTATGATCGTATTGAGGGGGAGGGGGTTCACAAAAATATTCTGGGCGATCACATAACAGGGGGAGGGATTTTGAAACTAATGTGATACTTGTTACTGTGGGATTTTTTATATATTCATAATTAATTATCTCTAATAAATTGAAAGTCGGATATGTCGAAAGCAACCGAAAGTAATATGAATAAAATTGATTATTTTTAAAACTTTTACTTTGAAGTCTTTATTGTACTTTAAAAAATTGTTAAAAAAATATGGTAAAACTTGGAGAAGGTGAAAATAGACAATTTTCTGAATTAATTCTTTAGGTGAGTTCAGGTCAGTTCAGGTTAGTTTAGTTAAAATTTTCGTTTTTAGATCAACCTAGCTTGCCGAACAATGTGTTTATGTTTGGCATTCCGATTCTGCACGTTTACACACATTATATGCTATGATACTGGAATGATCACAATTAATTGCATTTGAACTATCAAATTTTCCATCTTAATGAAATTTAAAATTCACATCAACGTGGTAACATCGCATCACATGTTTTGATTTTAATTGTATGCAACCAACCATGCATACCCAGAAACAGTATAAAACCACAAGAAAATTTTGTTAGGAAAATGATTAAACATTGTGTAATGTTTGTGTATTTTACTATAAATGCCCAAAATTTAAAGCTAGTGATCGGAAAATACAAGTTATATGAAGAAAATTTTTTTTCCGGAAAAACCACGCGAGATCTACGAAAAATAACAAAATATTCGTACTCTACAACCCAAAAATAGAAGGTATGTAAAAAAACGTAGGAAAATTGCCTGTTTCCACCTTCTTCAAGGTTTACCATAAATATATATTTTTTTTTTCCGGAAAAACCACGCGAGATCTACGAAAAATAACAAAATATTCGTACTCTACAACCCAAAAATAGGAGGTATATAAAAAAACGTAGGAAAATTGCCTGTTTCCACCTTCTTCAAGGTTTACCATAAATATATATTTTTTAAATTAATAAATAAAATTAGGAAGTTCAACAAGTGAAATTTATTCTTATTATTTAAAATCGAAGTATCATGTGATATTCGAGGAGGAGGGGGTGATAAAACAAAATCCTGTTCCATCACGTGTAGGGCGGTAGAGGGTTAAAAATTCTGAAAAATTCATCACGAGATTTATGGACGGCCCCTATATCTATACGTTTGTGCAGAATTTAAAAATGAAATAACATATAGAGTGTTCTATTTAAAATAAGCCTGTAGCTTTAGAGTCATTCAGTTTATATTTGATAATAATTAGAGATATAAAAATAAAGACAATGCAAGTCCGACAACCATATTTTAAATATATCTGTCACAAAAAATGAGAGATGTAGTCTTTAGTCGAACATAATCGATAGAAAAAAATATACCCTATGAATTTCTATTACAAGAAACAAGAAATCTATTTTGAGAAAACATATAAAAGCCTTGAATCAGTCAGGAGTGCTGCCATTAATTTTTTTATAATAAACTTTTACTAGTAACACGATATAATTACCTTAATTGGCATTTTTTGATTAAAATTACATATTTAAAAAATACAAGTATTATCACTTTAAGTCTTATAACTTCATTTCGCATATAGCGTACCATAGCATACCTATTATCACGCTCGTTTCGACAGTTTCCTTATAATTTATCAAATTTTACTTTATGCTAGGTTGTCAAGAAAATGTTTATAGAAGGGTACTGGTCTTATATATTTATATAAATATATCAACCTGATAAATGTTTATTTTACAAATAAATAAATAAATAACTAAATTATTAAGTAATAAAGAAAACTATTCCACGCAAAACTTAAGTAGGTAATACGCGAGTTCAAAATAAAATAATTTGAACTTAAAACATTGCTATATATGATGTTTGTAATTAAAAATTTTCCTTATAACTTCAAAAGCTAAAAAATATTCCTAGAAAAAGTTCTAGATACATAAATTTATATCACTTATCCCAGATCATAACTAATTTCTAGCCACAAGTTATAAAAAATAATTTTCACCAGTAATTACGTCAAACTGTACGATCAGTGATCAAAAAGTGTGAAGAATGCAATATCGCTCTATACCTCAGCTTTATTGATTTTCAGAAAAAAAGTAGCCTCCGTGGAGTTCTGGGTAATATGGGATGGACTGGAGAGATTATTAAAATACATTCATTGGAATGCCTACATCAGAAAAACATCGCTTTAAAAAGGCGCTAGTCAAAGAGATGTTATCTCTCTTAAACTCTTCATATTGATGGTGGAAAATGTTTTCAAAAGGATAAATTAGGGAAAAATAGAATTAATACAGATTTTTGCAATTTCCAGATGACACTGTATTAAGAAATGGGGTAGAAAGATCTAGAAAGAAACTCTAGGACTTCAAATAAATTACCAGAAAATAAAGGTAATATCAAACATTAAAGCACAATGCAAAATAAGTCACCAAAAAGTCGAAAATATCAAAAAATATAATTACTTGGGTTACCACATTAAAGTGAGTAAACACAACTTAATTAGACCAAACCCAGGTAAAACAAAACTTGATTGGAGAATATACCAATTAGCTGAAGACTAAAATGCGGATGCACTGTATTGTAAGAGTACTGTGTTAATATATTTAACAGAAACCATAACGCAGGCAAGAAAGAGTACAGTAAACTATAAATAGCTCAATGCATTTTAGAAAAGGCAATGTTTTTGATAAGCCTTAGAGGTCAAGTCCGTAAACAGAAATACGATGACGTATTGGGAACAAAGTCATCATGGAAAGAAGTTAAAAAATTCGGTACGATCCTCCTGATACATGGGTAAACATTATATATATATATATATATATATATATATATATATATATATATATATATATATATATATATATATTATAGCCACGAGTACTAGGCACCCATATTATTTATCTCTGTCTTGACAAGTGTTCAGATAAGCTTCTTATGGTTTTATTATTGCATTGGGGGTATGTTTTCATAGAAATAAGACAAAAACAAATATTTATGACAAGTAGGTGTGCATTAATACATTATTTTTTCGAATTAGCTATTTTACGAGTTTTATAATTTTGGGTTGTTGTCAGAGTTTGAAATAGACATACGTGTTGTACGCAATTATTTCGACCATATTCTTAAGGCATAAACCATGATGAAAAAACTGAACTTAGTGCAGAACAGCGCCTAAAAACTAAGATTTTACATGAACAAGGCATGTCTCAAGTGAAGATAGCCCGAGAAGTGAAGTGCTTGGTTGTGCAGTGCAATATGCATTAAATCGTTTCAAAGAGACCGGATTCTATGAAAACAGGTCAAGAACAAGCAGAAAGAAAGTTACTACAGATCGTGACGACCGATTGTTGATTAGGAAGACCGCAAAAAAAACAGCTTTCGACCTCACTGCAACTTTATCTGAAGCAAAAGCCAAATCTGTGAGTATGCATACTGTGAGAAGTAGGCTTCATAAACCTGGATTAAAAGATTGCAAGGCAAGGAAGAAGCAGTGGTTGGGGGAGCACAATAAAAAATCGACTGGAGTGGGCCCTCAAATATAAAGATTGGACAGTGGAAGATTGGTCCAACATACTATGGTCAGACGAACCTAACTCCGAGGTATTGTTATTTACTTCATGTTTTACATTAGAACAAGTCAATATCTGAAAAAAAATTCTACAAGAAAAATAATAAAATCTTAAATTAAACCAGTTTTTTGTCTTTACACAGGTGTTTGGAACTACCGGTGTGACATGTCAGGCGCCGGGTGGGCGAAGAGTACAACCCAGAATGTGTGGTGCCCACTGTAAAACACGGTGGAGGCTCAATTACGATTTGGAGTTGCAGGGCTCCTATGGAGTGGGCGAAATGGTCTTGTGTGAGGGGCGAATGAACAGTGAGAAATACACTGAAATTCTCGATGCAGCTCTAGTTGCCATCCGTAAGGCAAAATTTCGACGATTCCAACGATAACGGAATAAAATTCCAGCAGGACAACGCCACTTACCACAAATCGGCTTACACTATGACGTGGATGGCTCAAAATAGTATTAATCTTTTAAACTGGCCACCACAATCGCCAGACCTCAATCCAACTGAACACATTTGATCTATTTTGAAGAAAAAGATGCGAAGACACTCTGTAACTAATAAATGAGTGGAAACACTTATATTTAGGTGAATGTTTTAAGCTGGTAGAGTCAATGCCGAAAAGAGTAGCTGCTGTTATTAAATCAAAAAGTGAACTGACCAAATATTAATCACTTTAATATAATAAATCATATATATATATATATATATATATATATATATATATATATATATATATATATATATATATATATGTTATATCGTAGATTTTCACGGATGGTAGAATGAATAGTTTGGTTATTCCGGGTTTCAATCCGTTCGTTCAAAAAATCGTTTTCACGACGTCTCGCCAAAATCTCATTTGGCATTTTCAAGTGCGGTTCGTCTCGTTACTCGCTGAGAACTGTTCTCAGTGAGTAACGAGACGAACCGCACTTGAAAATGCCAAATGAGATTTTGGCGAAACGTCGTGAAAACGATTTTTGAACGAACGGATTGAAACCCGGAATAACCAAACTATTCATATATATATATATATATATATATATATATATATATATATATATATATATATATATATATATATATATATATAAGTTATAATATTTGTTTTATTTACATACCCTATGTGAAATTGCTCCAAAACCAGCTGCTTTGTAGGATGCCTAATACTTTTGCTCGTGGTATATATTCCCAATTCGCAATGTTGAGCTGTTTACCTTTATATCCCATATAAAGTCGGATATTTACACCCACGAGACAGCGAAAAATATTACTCTTCATTTAGGCTCTGGTAAAAACTAGGAAAACACAAACGATGTAAGAGTCAAACTATTAATGTGTTACAGATAAAATCTAAAAGCAATTGAATATACACATTAACAACAACAATTTTTTTAACTTTATATTTTTCTCACAGATTGAACATTTAGTTTTGCATGGAAGTTTCTCAAATTCTAACTAAAATTATTTACCTCTCATAGAAATATTCTACAGATATATGCTTTTATTGGTTTAATTTATGGCAGTATTTCATGCTCACTTTATAAAATTTATTGTTTTAATTAAGTATCAAAAAAAAAATTGTCGTCAATCTTACAGAATACTATCTTTACTATAAATATTTTTTCAATATTTAGTTGTATTAAAAAAAGCACACTTCTTTTAAAATAAAAAGTAATTCGCTTTGTAAGATTGCCGACGAATAATCGCTCGTTTTTACATGGTTTATCATAAAAGAAAAAACTGATTTTCGAGTAAAACTGGATCAAAAATATTTGCTGTGATATTATTTGTTTTTGATTTATGGATTGTACAGTCAAGACATAAAGTCATGTTTTAAGATAGTTCATCGGACGTAATCGTAGCTAAAAGTATCATGCACGATTCAATGTTCTTTTGAACTACAACCCCCCTCCCCCCCAGCTACTTTGCTCTCAAGCTTTTGGCGCTGACTATACCCTCTTACACTAGTGATCCGTATGAATAACGAAGAGATCATTCGACAACTCTGATTATACCCAACGTAGGTTGAACGTCCCCAGATAGCACAAGATTTCCATTGGATATCCAGAATAGGTACATATAATGTCCTGTATGTCCATGGACCGTTTATGGATGTCCATTAGATGTGATGACCTGTAATCTATATGGACGTCCATATCTGGATGTCCAGTGTAAGTCCATCAGACGTCCATTTATTAAGTTTCGGGTTGTCGGTAAAATCGGATACTGTAATATCGACCTGTAGAATTGTCATTTCTTAACCCGCCGGCCCGCCATGATCACAAAATATCTCTTCAGATATTTTGTGCCCATTATTGTGTTGACGTTGAGCTAAAAAAGACCTTTGGAGTTTTAGTTGAGCTAAAATCAAGTGTGCTTTTTATTTGAAGAAGATGCCACCGTTAAAGGTAAGTATAGTTATTTTTAATTTAATTTTTTTAATTATACCAAAAATTACCGAACGAAACTACAGACATGCCCGACGAAAAGCTGATAATTTAGTATCAAACTCGCACAAATTTGAAAGTAAACAAAATATTCAGTATCAAAACACGTATGTTAAAATATAGCTTTTGTAGCTATACTTTTTCATACAATCACTTATTTAAATGGAAATTACTACAAATAAGTGCAAATATTTTGATAGGCCAATGAATTTTGTATCTTGTTGGTTAAAATGGAGCACAGATAGAGTTGTAAATTTGTGTAATAATAAAATTGTAAATTTTAGAGAAAATTCTCTCTGACAAAGTCATTATTGAGTAATCAGTCTAATAAGATTAGTGGCATTAATAAATGTTATCAAAATTTATAATGGAATAAAAGCTATAGCAAATTTGAATAATTATATTAATTTTTTTATGACTATTTTGGATTAAACGCTAGTAAAAGTTTACATTGATGTGTATTTTTGTGCAGTATAATTGTTAAAAAATATATAATAAAGTTTTGACAGTTCGACTCTAGGTTTAGACTTATAATTTAATTTATTTTAATTATTTTTTAGATGAATTTTCCACAGATTGGTCCAAATAAAATTCCTATGTGAAAGTCAATTTGTACCAAATTAGAGAGGATATTCAGGTAATCTTAAATAGGGAAAAAACAAGTATCTACAAAGAATTCTCTGCAGGAGTTCAACTATCCTTTTACTTAAGAAAATAATCATCTGCCTCAAGTCATATAAGATCTTCAGTACAATTTAAACTTTAAAGATGCAGTAAGTTTATTACACTTATCCTGAAATAAAAGCTGAAACTTATTCGAGTAATGCTTCTTTATGTGTGTGAGTCTATTGATAAAAAAAAAACTTAATTTACAGGATTATTTTATATATATTTTTTACTTTGATTCTTAAAGTCAAAAATATTCTTAGGTTAGCATATGTGGAATTAACGTTTAATTATCTCAATAAAGTAATATAATTTTAGGTTTTACAATTAGCGAAAATTGGAGGAAATTATACCTATTAACTTATTAAAAGATATTTTATTGTAACAATGACAGATAGCCTTTCCAAGAATTATACATATGATGGAACAGTAAAGTACCCTTTAAAGAACTTATGTTCACTATTTGTAGGTAAGTTACCACTTAAATATAAAAATTTGATGAAAAAATCTCTGTTTTATTTGTCATACTCGTAAATAATAAGAACAAATTGGGTGTTAAAAAATTTTTTCTGGTCTGTTGGTTTAAGCATTCTAAGCAATAACGATGCATTTGGTTTTATATATATATATATATATATATATATATATATATATATATATATATATATATATATATATATATATATAGAGAGAGAGAGAGAGAGAGAGAGATATTTAAATTCTTACAAAACAATAAAATACTGCATCATTTAACGTTAAACCTTATTAATTTTCAGCTGCGGTAGAAGAATGGGGGGCCGATAAAAAACAGCCGAAGACGAGATTAGACAATGGCTGAAGAGAATAAACGACAGAAATAAATCTAGAAAAAAATAATCATTGTAACAATAAAAAGTCTTTATTTAAATAATTGGTATATTTTCTATTTCCCAATTGAAATTGTACCTATTACTATGGAACCAGATAACTTATTCATAGCGATCCTTCTACAGCTTGAACAATTTAAATCAATTGAAGCTATATTTTGTAGCACTTGCAATTCGACTAATTATAAAATTTTATATTCTTATATAGTATTGTATTAAAAACTTGACAATTGTAATCAATAAGTGTAATATGTGGATCCAGTTCCTGTTACCTGGTTCGCTAATGTAATTTATATCTGTTTAGTTTTTGGGACTAATAGGGCCATCTATGGTTACTTGTTATCGACGTTTTGATGACATGAGTGGTCTGTGTCTTCAGAAGTGCAGATTAATTAGGTACTGTAAGCTCTCGAACCCTAAGCAAATTCTGAAAATATCTACCATTCATGTTAGCGGAACGTCAAGAAGAGGGAACAATAGATTATGACCTATTAATCCAAAAAGTACAATACCATCGGATAATATGTCCACAATCGGGGTCAAGAATGTACATTATATGGACATCCAAAATTAGTCCTATTAATATCCAAAAATGATCCATACCTGGACAATATATGGAATCCAAAAAGACGTCCATGAGTGGGACAAACGTATAGTCTAGTGGATATCCATAGGATGTTGGTGGACAAATTCTGGACATCCCATGGATACCCGGTATGTCCAGCTTTGGATAAACGATGGATATCCAGTGGACTGAAGTGTGCTATTTGGGTCTCTATGTCTCTATTATGTAAATAATATATTAAATCGATATCGAAAGAAGAAAGCAGGTTCCAAAGAAATTTAATGTGCAGCAGCCATTATAGAGGAGAAAAAAACTGTGTTTCAAAAAAGTAACTGAAGAAAGATACAACGACGCTGCCATTATATATTTGACCCAGATGATAAAAATTGTTGCAATTGCACTCCTGATTTGGTGAATATAACTGCTGAAACGTCTCGATTTTTTCAATATTTTGTGCAGAATGTAAACTAAATAATAAGTCTCACACAGGAAAATTTAAATTAGATACTTTATACTGTCTTTTCATAATGTTGAATTTGATGTCACAATATTATGAAAACTTTCACTTCATCTTGGAGCTGAATGTTGGTTTTTGTCAAACTCAATATATCTTCAAAAAGGTTTAACAAAGTTAACTAATAACTTTAAGACTAAAATAGGATTACAACGTTTAAAAAGCTTTTAAAAATCTATTTCCAGTACATATGGTAAAGAAAATGTTTAAAGCTAACAAGCGCTTTTTTAGTCCAAATATGCAGAAATGAAGATGAAATGAAAATTTAAGAATTGTTATCTCAAAAGGTTGATGTTAAATCCAAGGTAGACTATCTTCGGGTAAAATAACATTTGATTAAAAACTTTTTATTAATCGCGAAAATAAAGTGTTTTATAACATAAATTGTACGGAATAATCAATAATAGATTAAATTATTAACTATATTAAAATAATTTACTTCCATTAATAATTTTGTACGAGTATTTAAGTGATAAAATTGTCAAGCAGATATCGTAATACGGTGAAAAATAAAACCTTTTGGAAAGCGTTTTGTTAGTGCACGAACAACGCACGCTACGTATTTGAATGATTTGTCGTTTCCGCGCGTTTACTTCGCAATACAATTTAATATTGATTATCTCGACTACAAGATTGGCAATGAGTCCGAATTTCGCATTATATCAGCAAAAAATACCCGAAGTTTCAAGAAAATAAAAAGAAACTCGATTAGTCGATGAACTACCTTAACCAAAACGACTTTTACTGTACTTTCTTGAAGTAAACTGCTAAGGAAATTTTATCTATGAGGACATGGATTAACAGTCAATATTATTTGTATATTAAAAAATGCGGAGAAATCCAAAGTATTGAAGAAATTCAGATTCCGAAAAATGACGACACTGTCATTACTTCTTCAAGGCAATCGTATCTAATACAACCCATATTAACCTGGTCGTAACTTAAAAACTTTCTTTCAAGAAGGAAAGAGAGTACAGCACCATCTGCTTGAGACAAAGTCTCTAAGGTAGATTACCACACATACATTTGATTTATTTAATTTTAAGACCTATAATTACTTTTCTTTTATAATCAACCACATTATTAAGTACTAAATAAATTGTTACTACTATAGCACCAAATTAAAAGCTATGACAGCGACTGATTTTTAAACTTTCACTCCCGAAAACCTTTTATGGAAAAATTTTTCCTAAATATCTCTTTCCTTGTATGTTGTGTTTCAAACAACTGACATTCCATTATTTCTAAGTATTAATAAAAAAGTTATTATACTTGATTTTGGTAAATTTTGCATATAAAAGAAATTAAATGCTGTGGAATCTTCATCTGACAATTGGCAATTGAATATTGTTTAATGATACATGGATACACAATTTTTATTTTAGATAATTATTATTTAACAAATTGAAAAAATATCCACAATTACTGCTCCTTTTTATCCCACAGTTTTATAGAAAATAAATTAAGTTATTACAATTTTTATATTAGTGAATAAAAACCATTATAGATCAACAACGTCTTTGGATCGGCTTCCTTGAAGACCTTCGAGTTAACTATTTGTAAAACAATTTTTGACACATTTGAACAATACTTAGAACAGTTACAATAATACTAAATTATCCTCAATATAGTCATAAAGCAGTTTTTACAGACTTAGCTACGGAGAGGTTGTGTATTATTCAGTTTATGCCGGTGTAGATGACAACATTGTGAATGAATGAATCAAAGGGTGGTAATACTAGATCATCGATGCATAGGCCTCTATTGGGCCCTTTACATCCCACCATAGCTGCAGGTCATTTGAGGCCAATCATCTTTGCGAATCCAAGCAGCCTTGTTAGTTGAACTTGCCTAACTGCTTCCGGTAACAAAATTGTATCTCTGAAACATCTCTGTCTCAGTCTGTTCAGTGCAGATCACTCTTTGAGGACATGGTCAACAGTTTCATCCTCCTCCAAATACGATCTGCACTTTGGGTCTTCTTCGACGCCAATCTTAAAAAGATGGCCCCTCAGGTGACAATGTCCTGTCAACAATTCTACCATAATTCCCATCTCATTCCTTCCTAAGGAGAGAAGCTCCTTAGTACGCCGTGCACTAGGTCCAGTTATATGTTCCTTAGCACACCTCATTCCAGGAGCTCCCCTGCACGATTGAATAAATGTTGGGGCAATTGGGACAGGTAGAATTGGTTGAAGTCAATATGGTTCAGTTGCGAAACTCAGACAGTCGCTTCCTCATTTACGCGTATGCCTGAGTGGCCCGGGACCCACACGAGTCTGATTGTGCCACCGTTCCTTCCTTGTCATACCATTCAGTACGTTCTTGCACTCAGACACCAGTCACGAAGTTACGACACTGAACTTCAGTACTATTATCGTAGCCTTACTGTGTGAGCACATATTTATTAGGCTATTCCTGTCTATATTCCTCTCATAGAGAAGGACAAACTGCAGAGTAGCATAAACTTCCGCTGTGAAGATCATCGCATGTTGTCCAAGAGGGTAGTCCTCTATGACTCCTGTGCTCCTGCCGAACACTCCGGCTCCAGCTCTTTCAACTTGTCGGAATCCATCAATATACCACCAGGAGCCATCTCACGGAAGATGTTGCTCTCCCTCCAAATCCTCTCTACTTGGCAGAAATATCTCCAGAGAGAGGTTGCGTTTTAATAGCGGCGTCATGTAATCTTCTGCATGGAAAGTGATGAACACCTCTCCACCGCGCTTTCAAAGACACCTGAGTAGCCGCCCGTTCTAATTCCAAGATGCCCTAGGCAACTGAGATGATAAACAGTTTTCAGGGCCTCGTTTTTTATGTATAAGTGAAGAGGAGGCAGGTTTACCAGGACTTCAAGAGCTCTAGTGGGAGCAGTCCTAATCGCACTCAATATTCCCACACAAGCCATTCTTTGGACTTCGTCAAGTTGAAGGCTATGTTTGCGCTTTGTTGTACGACGCCACCATACAATAGCGGCGTATGTTATCCTGGGGTAGATAACCATAGTTTATATCCAAAATAGCACTTTAGGTGTTAGCCCCCGAGCCTCAATATGATCATTCCAGCTCAGTCATAAATCCAGAATTACTCCGAGGTATTTAACTGCCTCCTTGTATTGAAGAGTCCTTCCTGCCAATGTAATTGTAGAAAGTCTCACATTTTCCTCTTTTTTGTGAAGAGTACCACCTCGGTCTTGTCCGGGTTTATTCTGAGCCTTTCCCTGTGGCTCCATCATTCCGCGATCTGGAGGGTCCCCATCATTGGTCGTTCCAGGTCCCAGATATTGCAACCAGGTCACAAAATGACCAGGTCATCGACATAGGCCTCTGTATAGAAACCACCGTCATTTAGTTCACTCAGCAGGCTATCCACCACAAGGCTTCACAGCAAAGGCGATAGAACTCCTCTCTGTGGACAATAATGTTAGTGCCATCCTTTTTGCAAGAAAGAAAAATGTATGTATGGTAGCATTTTCATACTACTACATACTAACGCTACAAATCATGAGTAGCAAAACCATGAAGCAAATATGACTGGTCCTCGTATCAATCCATTTGTTGCGAAGGTGCAAATGCTTCGATCATGTGATTTTGACAAACGGAATTTTGATAATTTCAGTTGTGTGGTCTTCCAGTATTAACGTCCCATAGCAGGAGAAAATGCCGTTCGAGACTTTTGTTTTGGAGAGGTTAACACACTTTTAGAGGTGAGTTTTCCATTTAAAAAGATTATATTACATTGTTTTTGAACAATTTTGGTTTGTTTCAGAGTAGTCATCGACTATGTCATCATTGCCATTATTATTATTATTGGGGGATTAGAATTATTCCTTTTTTTAACATACAAGATTTCTTGATCAATATAAACCAATCGTCTTCACGATTTCTTCGACGAAGCTTTGTTTAAAGAAGCTCAAGAATGATTTTTTACATAAAAAAAAGAAATTTTTTACATTTTAGTCTCAAAAATGTAGTGAATGTAATCTAATCGCTCTTAATGTAGCCTCTTATTTACTCAGAAGGAACGCCCACTCATAACAAAAAAAGATATCGTAGTACGAACATCCTACCGGTATATTCCGATGCACAACGACTTCAAATAGAAGTTTCAAGTTATAAAAAGCATGACGCAGGTGTCTGGAAAAGGTGTCGGCGGACTCACTGATGAACCCACAGCCGGTTACCAAGGACGAAACATCCTAACCTCTAGTGGTGATCGAAATTGGTTAGTCAATTATATGTCCTTACCATCAGGGGCATTATTGCAACAATAGTTTGAATTATTATTACCCAAACCAGGGGGTTTCACTCCCTCTCTTTAGGAAGGGCGGCGATATAACAAGAGTACAGTATGTCAAGCGAAAACGAGTTGTAGAAGGGGAAGGGGAGTGACATACACATTCCTAATGTAGAAGGCAGGAAGAAGTCTATTTTTCTGAATTTGAAGCTCTTGGAGAGGGGGGGGGGGTATCGCTTTCACCTTGGATCCGCGCGTGACAAGAACCATGATCTTTTTAGCATCTGGAAAATAATTAGCTCCCGTACACATTGTGAAGTTTAACAGTAACAACCAAAGACTGACACAGAAGAGATAAATGATTTTTGGACGAAAGAATTTGTTATTTGTTCCTCAGTAATTAATTTTATAAACAAAATATGTCAATGTTTTTTTTTCCTGAAAATGATTTTATGGATCGTAAGGACGTACAAAATGAATTGGATGATATCGTACGTTGATGCCATGAACATGTAGGAAAGGTAAATGTATGTTATTGAATATTCCTATAATATTATCAATACTCTATTGAAGCAGGAACTAATTGAAGAACTAGAAGAGATATTTGGTCCAAAGCTTTAAATTTTGTTCACACATGGACAAGTAACAGCTAAGGCCAAAAAATGATGGATTTTGTGATTCGTTCGTGTAAAGAGTTTGATAATTTCAATGCAATTGTGGATGGATATACATCACTGGTATTGAGGAGATTGGAGTATAGGTGTATCATTTTATCCTCTCAATATGTGGAGAAAACCAATTAATTGGAGTAGGTTTAAAAATCTTTTTGAAATTTTTTTTTATAATAAATAATTCGGCATATTCTCTAATACAGAATATGACCATCAACAACTACTTTCATTTGATAGCTTTCTAGTCAGAAAAATTAGAACATGTGTTGAAATATTAATAAAGATATTTTTTATCTGATGGATAGTAAAGCTATTCTCGCTAAATTAAGTTTAAAAATAAGTTCATAAATATCTGGATACATTTGACCTGCCGATGCAGAAAACAAATTTGTTTATTGCGTCTAAATTTTCAATCATTATATTAAATAACTAATTTGGCAATTTTCATTCATACCGATTGTTGTTTTACTGCTATTGTATATGCCACTCGTTTTTTCAATTATAATCTAGAATCTATTGAACTAAATGAAATAAATAAATAAATACGTTTTAGTTTCGCAAAGTTTTGCGGGAGGGAAAGAAAAGTATCAATCGCAATCCTAGACTTTAAAAAGTAATAAAATAAATCCTAATACACTATTTCAAAATAATTTACTGTCATCTAGACGGTCCAGCAACTGGAGAATGACTAGAATTATCGGTTGAATTATTATTAATATTATTTGTTTCCTTACTATTACTTAAATTACTACAACTACCACTAGGAGCATTATTAGTATTATTTTGATTATTTGAAATTTCCGAGGCAGGATGGAGAGTTATTATTGACTGACGTCGAATTGGCGTTACAGGGACTGTGGTATGTAAGATGGCGTATATTGGACCTTCTTTTTCTTTGGCAGGACTTACAGCTAAACTAGATTGTTCGTCTTCCATCTGCATACTGTTTTCTGCAGCTGAAGGAATGGTAGTTAGAAAACGCACCTACAACCAGATAAATTATTAAATATATTGATTTGACTGTCACATTTTAAAGATATGAAATATAATAAGTTTTTTCGATGAACTTGAAAGATGGTTTGGATGATAATGTTAATTTATGAACAATACATCTTAGTAATAAGACTGATAAATGTGATAAAAAAATGAATACAAAATAATAATAAATTTAAAGTTATTTTAACAGTTCATAAACACAGTTTCATACATCTGCAACTTATTAGAAACTTCACCCTTAGAAGGTAACTTAGAATGACAAAAACATTAACAAGCTGACTGGCATAGCTAAAATTTTTTATTCCACTAGGTCAATGATAGGAATGATACAATATATAACATATACCATTGTAATTCAATTGTTAATTGTGTGACTATAGTAAAAAAATAAAGAAGAGCATTATTATCAATATTTCATTAATCTCACTGCTTGCTTGTGTGCTTCTAAAGAAAGTGGGTGTGAAGTTTAAAAATATGATAACTGATTTAATGTCCACCAAAAGCAGATAATTACTCAGGTATAATAACTTAGCACTTACCGTTAAACGACCTGGAGATCCCGGTGGGTCCAAGTCATCGTGAAATGCATACTGCCTAGTTAACCTAGGCTTCACCCTGATTTTTGGTGGTTCACTGGAACCGCTTGACCTAGACATTCTCCAAGTGCTGGTACTAGCGGTAGTTCCTGAACCTGACGAATCGTTTCTTGAACTGGACAAATTTGAATCTTGCGATGTTTTACGGGTGACTATCCAAGAGGAAGCTCTTCTTTTTGGGTCTAAGAGACGAAGTGGGATGCCACAAGGATGATTATATCGCCAGGAATCGGATCTACAAAAAAAAATTGCAAAAATATAATTAGGAAAGGCAAACAATTGTATAACAATGGGTTTTTCTTGTAATCAGATAATAAATTAAAAACAGCGTGGAAGAAAAGTCCAATTTCTAGTATAAAAAGTGAATAGGGATCTATATTAAATGACAAAAAGAAAATTGTAAATTCTTTTAATCAATATTTTATTAATTTGTTAGGAAAATTATCTAAAAAATTGTCAAATAGTGCTAACGCTCGACTCAATAGATTACTCTTGAACGCAATGATGCTTAGGCCTGTTAATGCATATGAAATCACGGAAACAACTAGAAAAATAAGAAATATTATCTCGGTTGGCATGGATAATATACAGACAACAATATTTAAAATAATTGCTCTTGTTCTGTTATTTCCACTAACGTACGATAGTGGTTCTTTTCTTTAAAAAGGAATGTGAATCTTTGCTTGAAAATTATAGGCCTATAACCATATTACCCGTGTTTTCAAAATTAATAGAATATTTTGTATAACTAGATTGTAACCTTTCTTGAACGATTTAACATTTTTAAGCGTTGTCTACATGGTTTTTGCAATGGCCGGTGTACGTGTTTAGCAATTTGTAAATTTTTAAATAACGTATATGAAAACTTAAATAATAAAAATAAAGGCATCGGCTTTTTACGAATCTCAGCAAGGCTTTTGACCTTGTTGACCATATCCTTCTCGAAAAGCTTTTTGGGTACGGTTTAAGGGGCAAAATTCATGAGTGGTTGCAGCCGTATTTGTTTAATCATTGTCAGGTTGTTGATAAGAATCAATTTAAATCTGATAAGTTAAGAATCGCTTCAAGGATTCGTCCTGGTTCCTGTTGAATTTCTGATATTTATTAATGATTTTGCCGATATCTGTGATAATAGGAATGTATCTTTGTTTGCAAATTATAGCAGTTAACTAGTGGCAAATAACAACATAGAAGAAATTACTCGGCTGGCTCAAAAAAAGCCTCACAAATTTCACTGAACTGATCAGTTCGAAGCAAGTAACGAGTGAACCACATTTGAAAATGTCAAATGAGATTTTGGCGAAACGCTGTGAATACGATTTTTTAAACGAACAGATTGAAACACGGAATAACCAAACCATTCATTCCCCCAACCGTGAAAACTTAAGAAAATAATATATATATATATATATATATATATATATATATATATATATATATATATATATATATATATACGGCTTTCACGGATTCTTCCGTGTGAGATGCATTAGCAGTGGTTATATCCACATTATGCTGTTATAATGCTGAAATCACATTCAGCAAACGTACAACTATATGCAACTCCGTATGTAAGTGAAGTAAAATGCGAAACAGTGAACGCAAACTTCGCTATATATATATATATATATATATATATATATATATATATATATATATATATATATATATATATATATATATATAAATAATATTCCAAACTAGGGTTACTGGGGATGCAGTCTATGAGGAAGATTCTCCTGATTTTCATCGCTTGTTTGGTGTTAATATTGGCCAAGGTTTTCAACAAGGTCACAGTGACGGTGCCATATTGTTGTTTAATACCTGAGAAAAACCCAAAAAAAGAGGGGAGGGGGAGTAGTCGCGACTGGCTAGTCAAAAAACAATATTCCAGTATTATTGGGGATGCAGTATATGAGGAAGATTCTCCTGTTTTTCATCAATGCTTGTTTGGTGTTATTATTGGCCAAGGTTATTAACAAGATCACAGTAGCGGTGCCATATTGTTTAATATCTGAGAAAAACCCCATGTTTACAAAAAAAAAGGGGGAGTAGTCGCGACTGACTTGTCAAGAAACAATGTTCCAAACTAGGGTTATTTGGGATGCAGTCTATATTCCTAGTTTGGAATATTGTTTCTTGACTAATCAGTCATGACTACTCCTCCTCTTTTTTTGGGGTTGTAAACAACAATATGTCACCGTCACTGTGATCTTGTTGAAAACCTTGGCCAATATTAAGGAATTATTTCTAGATCAAGTTGATAATTGTCAATAAAAATCCATAAAATTTTTATTGGATCAACGATACATATCTGCCTTGACCGGTTGATCTTGCCTTACCAAACCAAATGTAGAATCAGTCTTGCTTCGTTAGACTAGTTGTGAAATTGTTGTTTTCTTAACAGGCCGAATATGAAATTGATCTTGCCTTGGCCACGCGGATCGACTATAGATATAGGATGTCATTTGATCCCAATATATCATATAATCGGATGCGGTATTTTGCATGTTTCTATTTCTGCGATAAGAATTATAGGTTTCCATTTAAAAAATAAATTTGACCTTGATAGTGACCTTGAAGGTACTTTCAATGATGTGCCTGTTTAGTTTCCTCCAACTTTTGTTTATTATTAACTTATTATTATTATTTATTATTTGTTGACCCCGTATATGAATTTATATTTTGAGCGTGTTTTACGAACGGGAACACGTGATTTTGTATTAAGCCAGAAGTACATTTGTTTATTGGAAAACTAACAACTGATTGATCTTAAACAACAAGTACACAAGATGTTATATGGAGTTTGCATGTTTTCAGAAGAAATCGATTATATAACAAAACTTTGATTTTCTTCTCAATGGAGAACTTCGCTATAATTAAACTTTCTTGTTTTTAAATGCAAAACGCAAAGAAAACAAATCACCTACGACAAAATTTATTAGTTTTTAAATTTACCTAGGAATTTTTGGACTCCTGTGTATTTCATTGGCTGCTACTATATTTTAACTATTTTTTCCCATTTAAATATTTCAAAATTAACATTATTCTTCGGACATCCAATCATCTATTCGGAATTTTCAAAAAAATAAAATAAACCATTAAGTGAAAATTTTACATTCTCGATTCGATCATTTCGATATTCATAATCAACCGTGACTGCCTGCTATTGAAAATTCAATTAATTTACTGAAAAATAAGAGAAAACTAACCCGTCACTGACCTAAAATATCAACTGAAAACATCACGGTTGTGAGTACCAGCGTCACAGATCAACCAAACACCTCCATCTGGCATCACTTCCAGAAATTAAACCTCTAATGCAGCATTATCCAGAGACAAAATAATAAACCTTTACGCTTACAAGATCAAACTCACTCAAAAGCTGCAGTCTACTGAACATGGACAGTGCACAAGCTTTATTATTGGATCTTCGAACAACTGAATATTAACGATACATTCCATAATAAAATCGTCTTTAGTGACTTCTTTAACAAATAAAACTCTCAGATTTTGGGAACAGAAAATTTATATACCTTGCAAGAACTTATGACATACTCAAAAAGTGATAGTGATATGTTCTTATCCAAATCTCATTTGTAGTTAAATTATAGAGTAGTTTCAAATAAATCAAATGTCTTACATTAACTTATTTTAATCATAACCTTCTTTTATTAAATGTTCAAACATATCGCTATTAGCCTTTAAATATTCTTTATTTCGTATAGAAAGGGCTCCCGTAGCTCGCCTAATTAATTAATCTTTCTTTAATAACGGTTGCAGCATTTTTTACGCGACGAATTAGTACATCCCGAGCTTTTACTTAATATAGATTATTTTTGAACCAGCCTCACAAACAAAAGTCTAGTGGTGAAAAGTCTGGAGACGGTCAACTAACAGGATCACTGCGACTAATTGAAACCCCTGTAAACTGTTCATCAAAAGCTACTTGACCTGATGAAACAAAAGTACAGGAGCTCTGTCGTGCTGATTATACATTTGCATTCTGATATTTAAAAGAATATTTTCTAGTAGCTCTATTAAGACATTTTGCAAAAAGTGATGAGTCTGATGTACTATGTGGTAAAAAGGGATCATCAGAGCAAACTTTTTTGAAAATGATGAAGTTGCAGTCCTAGCTGTCAATGACGAGAGCTCCGTGGCATATTGACAAACTTTTTTAAGCAAAAATTAGATGAAATTATAGAAACTGGGATGTAGTTTCAACAGGATAGCGCTATTTGTTGAAACAATGACGTTGTTTCAAAATTCTTAGATCATGTGACATCTCTCGTGTTGGAGATCAAAGCATTGCCGATAAGAAGTTGCGATTTAATATGCTGAAATTTCTTTCCCTGGGGTTGTTTAAGAAGTAAGATCTATATAAACTGTTGTAAGATTAATCAACAACTCAAAAAGAATTTGAATGAATACGTTCAACTAAGTCCAATCGACAGCCAATAATGGATCAGCCATTTTAAGGACTTACTCCAGGCACCAGCTACAGAAAACAACCTAGACGAAGACCAACAAGAAACCACAGAACTAACAGATGTTAACATCAGTGAAGCAGAGATGCACCTAACAATTATGAAATTAAAAAACAGAAAATCACCTGGTACCGACCAAATTACGAATGAGATGCTAAAGTACGGAGGCCCCAGCCTTGTCACAGAGCTCACTGTTCTATTTCAAAAAATACTCCGCACAACATCAGTACCCAACGAATGGCGGAAAAGCATCACAATTCCGATCCAGAAAAAAGGATCAAAGAAACAACCCGAAAACTACAGGGGAATCGGCCTACTGAACAGTTCAGCCAAATTGTTAACGAAAATACTGTCACAACGGATCGTAGAAAAGTTAGTGGCGTGCGAAGAACAGCAGGGCTTCCGAAATAACCGCTCTACTATCGACGGTATATTTATTATCAGACAGCTGGTTGAAAAATCTATCGAATACGATAAACCGCTGTTCATTTGTTTTGTGGAATTTACACAAGCGTTCGACCGAGTCAAACTGGAACACATAACAGAACTACTGCGAAGAAAACAAGTAGACGAAGCAATCATACGCACAATATACGAACTGAATTCCAGAAACACCATGGTAATTAAAACAAATAACACTCTAACAGAGGAAATCCCACTATCCATAGGAATAAGACAGGGTGATAGCCTAAGTCCAACAACTTTCAACGTAATCATGGACGAAATCATTGATGAGGTAAAAAGTACAAATATTGGCTACCCAATGGGACACAACACCGTTCAGATTATATGTTTTGCAGAAGATGTTGCCTTGACAACAGATAGCGAGGACAACTTACAAAGAATGCTTTTCCATCTCAATCAAACAGCCAAACAGCATAATATGAAGATATTTGTGGAGAAAACCAAAGCAATGGTAATAGCAAAAGAACCGATAAGATGCAAACTAATGGTTGATGACAAACATATCGAACAGGTTGGGAAGTTTAAATACCTGGGAGCACATATAACAAGTAACAGGGCAGTAGCGGAAAAAGTACGCACACAAGCCAACAAAGCGGCCATGATATCAGGCCAACTAAGAGACATAATCTGGAACAATAAACATATAACGGTTGAGAGCAAAGTAAGACCGATACTGACCTACGGCGCAGAAACAAGAAATGAAACAATAAAGACAAAACAAATTATGAGAACCACAGAAATGACAACGCTGAGAATGATCACGGGAACAAGTTTAAGAGATAGAATAAGAAACGCAAAAATACGCGAGGACAGCGGAGTGGGAGATGTTGTGAAGTGGGTTCAAAACCGTCGTAGGCAGTGGAGAGATCATGTGGAACGAATGGACGATGATAGACTAGCAAAAACCGTGATGGGAAAGTTGGATTTCGACCTCAAACGAGGATCGATGAGGCATTGTGTAGATAACAGAACTTGGTTCTACCTAAAAGAAGAAGAAGAAAAAGAATTTGATCCCCCAATTCATGAATTCCAGCAATGTTTATTCAAAAAATTCATTTTAAATAGCATCGAACCTACCAAGTAAGCAGCGGCGGCCATTGAACTGAAACTGTATTTGATGTGTAAGGTAGTTCGTTAAAATAATATGTTTTTGAATTTATTGAAAATTCAAGTTCTTTCACAATAAGATTTGATATGTAACGTTACCTAGATGAACTGAAATTCTCACTGGACGACACCGACGATGCCCTTTTATGCTGTTTCTGTTGAATTTCAGCAATTTGATACGTGTAGGTCTCGTTAACAGGTCTTCTATGCCTCGGTGGCTTCCTCACGCAAAACAACCACCTTGCCTTACCCAACAACCACTTCCTCATACGTCCTTCTCTTTCTTGTCTTTGTTGAGGTTTGGCCCGTTGTTCCCCAAGTAATTTTTGGTTGCACGTACATGGAGGTATATGATGATCTTTGTTTTCTCTGGAGGACCTTTGAACAAAATTAGAAAAAATTATTAGTAGATTCGTCAGTTTAAAATAGCTTTTAAATGTGAAGACATGTAATGATTGAAGACTCACCTGTCGGCTAAACTGTTAGTATTGGCAGGAGTTTGTCTATTACTAAAATTGGAACTATGGCGACACCGTCCGATACCCCTAGTAACTCTACTCTCTTCTATAGCTTTACAAATCATCACACAGTCTTTCTTAAACTGTTTTGTTAAAATAGCATACAAAAATGGATTACAACACGAATTAAATGGCAACACGAACACTGTAAACACTTTGGCTTGTTCTAAACTAATAAGTTGCAGTCCAAATGCTGCGGTCAGCGAAAAAAACGCTATGGGGCTCCAACATAAGAAGTCCGTAAATACTAGAAGAGCCATACGTTTAGCTATTCGCGAATCATTCGAGTTCCACGCTTGAGAGCCGCGTATGGCGCAGTACATTTTCAGGTAACATCCCATGAGAATAAGGAAGGCAACACCGTTTATAAACATGAGAAACACTACGTAAGTTAAACTTGCTGCGTCTCTAATTTCGAACGGTAAACACACTGCAAACTTCCTGTAATCTGATACACTGAAAAGAGGAAGTACAGCCATGCCGATCGCAAAACTCCACCCGCAAATCATGATATAACCAGCGTGCCTCAAGGATAAACGTTTATTTAAGTGCATGGCGTGCGTTATGGCATAGTTCCTTTCCAGCGTGATAACGGCCAGGGTGTAGACTGATAGTTCGGAGCTGAGAACGCCGAGAAATCCTGCTAATTGACATCCAGGAGACATTTGCCAGGGAATGGCGTACATCCGGAATTCGCCTAAAGTTGAAGCGTCGACGACAGCGAGAAATCCTGAAATCGAAGAATGGCTTTAATTAATTGGATTTTAAGTATTGGAAAAAAAGGAAGTGTCATTGGAATCGCATTATGTTGCCGGAAGGAAGACGGCTGACGTAATATATCGATGTGACTTGAAGAGAGTTTAATTAAAGACTGAAAAGTATTCTTATTTAATTCTTATAAAATTAAGTTTTAGATATAGGTGGTTTTAATTTGATTTTAACTAAACGAAATTTAAAAATAATTTCAGATACTGAGTTGAGTTATAACTGCTTAGAAATAAAATAGTACAAAGAGCATATTCAATAGAAGCATAACTTACAAAAAAACTAGACAGTTTTAAAAATATTGGTAATTATATCTTTTTATTTAAATAATTGTATTTTTTAAGTGACATGCTAACAGTAATACGATGAACGTTTAATTATACAGGGTGTCCGGGAAAATGTGGAAAATCTCCCGGATATGAAAAAAAAATGTGTGTGCCTACGACCACAACAGAAGTGAGAAGTTCATCAATGCGAGATTGTGACGCGTTAACTATATCTCTCTCGCTCCCTTAGTCGACTCGAGCCGACTTTACCCGAACGAGTGTTACATAGCCGAGCGTGATGGCTCAGTCTCGTTCAATACCCACAAAATTAAGTGCACAGTGCGAATAAAAAAATTTTCATTTAAAAAAAAAATGTGAAAATAATAGTATAAGTTCATTAAAACTTTTTTCATATAGGCCTCCTCTTCGGAGATATGAGCTCCCAAAGAGCTACAATGGAATCAAGTTTTTTAAACATAATTATAGAACCACCAGGTATATTTCCATTTTTTTTTAATATGATGTATACCTGGTATAATAAGACCCTTCAAATTACTATCCAAGAAAGTGTTGTGAATTACTCACAGCTGCAGGGACGAACTAGCTGTGACACTCATGACCCCAGTTTTTTTTTTGCCCTGTATAATAAGAACTTTGGACAACGTTTTTTACATACATTTAACTATTGACTAAAAATTAAGTACTCTTATTCATGTCCCTAATGCTAACCGTTTTCGAAAAAAACGTCATTTCGTTTACACTGTTAGTCCCCTAACTACGGTCGGGTTGAATATGAAAGGGAGGAATTTTCCCCTGTCAACATAGTTTCAGTAAAACGTTAAATTAACTTCACAGTTAAAAACTTCGTAAGAGGGTTCAACATGGGCTCCGTGAAGTCTGATACATTCGCGGACACAACGAATTGAGGACTGTCGTTTACCCGCCACATTAACTCATCAGTATTGTTCCTTATTTGATCACATTGAAACGTGGTTCACTGTAGAAGTTCCTCCCAACTAGCGACCGAAGTGGAATACACCAAGGTTTTGAAGTGTCCCCACAGGTAAGACTCCAACGGCGTTAGGTCGGGAGATCGAGTAGACCCGGCAATAAGTCCTCTTTTACCTATCCAACAGTTTAAATAGACGTTATTCCGGTGCTTCCGCACAGCAACGCTGAAATGAGGTGGTGCCCCATCATGCATGTAGTAGATATTTCAGTGGGTTTCAAGTGGTAAGTGCTCTACTAAATCTACTCCAAATAAAGTTCTCCAATACGCAATACGAATGGTCGAATTAAAAAATTCATAACGAAAGTAAAGAATTAATGTCTCAGCGATGTGAAAGTTGACAAGTTCTAAAATGCAGAATATTTATTCCTTTCATACTTACAATATTTTGTTTTTGGCACCGATAAAATAAAACGCACATTTTTTACGAACCTAGGTCGAACTGCAATTCACAGAATTAGACGTTCTTAACTAAAGAGGTAAACTTTAATTTTGGATCGAATTTTTTATCTTAAGGTTGAAGGTTGAACATTTGATAGGAACAAAGATGTATCTTTTATCGAAATACGCCAAATACTTGATGTAAATAAAATGACGTTTTTTCAAAAACGGTTAGGATTAGCGACATAAATAAAGAGTACTTAATTTTTAATCAATAGTTAATGTAGAAAACGTTGTAAAGTTCTTATCATCATAAAAAACTTAATTCCATTGCAAATCTTTGGGAGCCCATATCGCCAAAGAGGAGCCCTATACGAAAAAAGTTTCTATGAACTTGTAGTATTCCTTTCACGACCTTTTTTCATATACGGGAAATTTTCCACATTTTCTCGGACAGCCCGTATATCATTTATAATTATCGAAAATTTTACTCGGAAATATTTTATTATAAGAATATTATGTTTATAGCAAAATTAAAGCAGAAGTAACAATATATTGAAAAATTTTGATATTTACGTTGTAAAAAAATCTTGGTTATTAAAACATGTCAATTTTCCGGTGTCCCGATTTTCCACGGTAATAAAAATTAGCCAGATGTTCATATTTCTTCGAGTTACCCCAGATAATATTAAAATTTGCAGCGCGCTCAAATTTAAGATATCATAATATCGCAACAGCTCATTTCTGCAAAAACCTTCACTTGACAGGGCTATTACTCCATACACGATATATAAATTATTTACTTATGTTTATAAACAACAGATGTAATTTTAAAAAAATGCTATCATGGTTCCTATTGGTCGTACAGCGTTTTTCTTTTTTAATCCGGGGTTTTCAACCACTTTTACGGTTCACCTCTCTCTCTTTAACATGAAAAATAACAAAATTAATCTAATTGCTTCTCAGCATAAAAACACCTCTTCTTTAACCTACCTTTTTAACAACAACTTTGAAATAAATATATTATTTTTCAATTTTCCTTGTAGTTTAACCTTTAAGAATCAATTTCACTTATAAAAATATACCAAAGACCTTTGAATTGATCATAAAGACTTATGGAGATTTAAATACATCTGTTCTTTTATGTTGGGATCAAAGATTGTGCAACATGCTCAGTACTTATTTTATATGTATACGAATACAGAGAACAAAAAAGTGAAGAAATAACCTAAATTCAACCCATTCGAGTATTTTTAAATTATAATACTGTTTGATCATATTTCTTCTTCTTCTTCTTCCTTCTTTAATTTAGGCGAAGTTGCCACTTTCTTTTCATCGTCTCTCGGCCTATTGTACTGATAAGTTATCGCTCCATCGTTTTCGGGGGCGTCCCAAACTCCTGCGATCTAGCAGTGATTTGTCGCGTGCAAATCTGACTATTCTTCTGTCATCCATTCTACTGATGTGCTCGTTCCACCCCCTTTTTCTGCCTAGTACCCACTCATTAACGTTTTCTACTTTACATGTTCTTCTTATATTTTCACTTCTCTTTCTGTCCAAGAGCGTTTTTACAGTTATTCTATGAAGTACTCTCATTTGGGTTGTCTCTAGTAGTTGTTTAGTTTTCGCTGTGTCAGGTCGAGTTTCTGCGGATTATGTTATAGTTGGTCTCACTACTGCCTTATAAATTCTTGATTTAGTTTCTATTTTAATATTTCTATTCCTTCATATTGTGTCATTTAAACATCCTGCTATTCTTGTTGGCCTAGTTGTTTGTTCTCTTACCTCCGCCTCACCATTACCATAACCTGAGATTTCTATGCCTAAATACTTAAATTTCATTTCTTGCTGGATAACTTTGCCTTCAACTTCCAGTTTGTACCTTAATGGTGTTTTTGACGTTATCATGCATTTAGCTTTCTGGGCCGATATCATCATGTTAAATGATTTGGCAGTGCAGTTAAATCGATATAATAGTCGCTGTAGATTGTTTTCACTCTCATCACCAGTACGGCGTCATCGGCGTAGCACAGAACAGTAATTTCATAATCGCCCATTCTGTTTTCTTATTATTTCGTCCATAATGATGTTGAAAATAAGAAGGCTCAAGGAATTCCCTTGTCCAATACCTCGGCCCACAGCTATTGGTTCAGTCAGAACCCCATTTATTTTTACTTGAATCTGATTTGCTTCATATATATTTTCTACGGTTTTGATGAGGTTGTGTGGGATTTGCCTACTGTAAAAAAGGTGTATAACGTCTTTTAACTGCACAAGATCGAATGTTTTTTCTAAGTAAATAAAACACATGTACCCTGGTCTGTTGTATTCAATTGATTTTTCTGTTATCTCTCTTATGACAAAAACCGCGTCTGTGTAGGATCTACCCGATCTGAATCCTTGCTGTTCATCTGCTAACGATGTTAAGTTATTAATTTTGTTTTTTATAACTTTTGTTGCAAGTTTCAATGTAGTGTTTAAGAGATTTATGCCTCTGTAATTTGAGGGCAATTTCTTATTTCCTTTTTTAAACATATGGATAGTGATGCTAGTTCGCCATTCATCAGGTATTCTGTGTCGATAGAGGATTTTTCGAATGAGAAATGTTCACTGCTGTATGAGACATGGACCACCAAATTAAGTAATTCGTTTGGGGTGCCATCTTGCCCTGGGTATTTCCTATTCTTTAGGTTTCGAAGAGCAGTACTTACATCGATTGTTTCATTTTGTATGTTGTCATTCGTTACTGTTTCGGGTGTATTCAGTTCAACTTGATCATACTGTACGTAAAAAAACCTTAAAAAATCTAATCGCTATTTTAGAACAAATGCAACAAAAGACAGTAAAAAAATAGAAACATACTTTTAATATTTTAAATATTAAATTACTCTTTTTCAGAGAAGATACTTACCCAAATAAATGCCCATAAAAAAATCGGCAGCTGCCAAATTACAAACCAAAAATCTAGGCACGTCCATTTTGCTCCTTGAAAAGATTAAAACAAAAACAACGGTACCATTTCCTAACAGGGAACAAAGAAAAACGACCCATACCCCGCACCTTAGCGTCCACCAATCGAAAAGATCTTGACACGGGAGAAATGGGCCTGGAGAAGGTAAGCATTGTATTTTTCCAGGAACTCCTAAAATAAAATTATGTTTTTAACATTATTTTAATTCTAACGCAAGAAATCATTATAAATATGCCGACTTCCTTATGACTTTTACAATAAATAATTTTGTTTTTCGTAGTAGAATTACTTTATCAAAGATATTGATTGCTTGGGTGATATTTGCCTGAAAATCGATTGCGATCGAAAAAAAAATGCAAAATAAAGTTCTAATCTAAAAGCTTTATATTAATTTAATACATTTAAATCTAGTTCTGCATAATCAAAATAATCAGAATTACTGATATTTGATGACAGATGAAGTTTTTATTATTGTGAGGAGTAACTATAAACTCAGCCGGCAGTTTGGCCCAGTTTTATGAGCTTTTCCACTCTTTCAAAATTATTATAGAAGCTTTTGTCTGGATTTTTATATATTTAGTGATCAGCAGCAGGAATCAAGGAAGTTGTAAATGTTCTCGAAGAGTGTTGCTGACTTATATAACTTTCTTTAAAGCAGTATTTGTCAAGGGCGATATTGGAGATGGAACCAGATACTACTGCAGTATTCACTGTTTTTTGGAATATGCTATCAACCTAATTGTTATACGAATTTTGTAAAAAGTGTTTAAAACCTGTATTGAAAATATCCCAGTTTGTTAGGCAATGAAGAAAAATCAACATTTTTGCATTATTCAGTAAAACGGTTGGTTTAAAATGACTTGAAAACAGGGACTGCATTTTATCTTTCATGCTCTTGAATATATTGCTCTGTTGTAGAAGAACCAAATATAGAGGATGTTTCGTTGTTTATCTGTGGTCCCCACAATCAGGACAGAGTATCCCTAGCAGATAAACTTATAGGTAGTGTCTATATGCAAGGTATCTGCCCATTCAATCATTTTATCACTTAGAGAAAATTGCACCGGATTTTTTCAACCGCTCGAATAACATTGGTATTGCCTATGTACGATTAAATAACTAATTAAATATCACGAGCTCAATTTAACTGCTAACTAATTTATTTACCGCAGAAACTGCCCAATCGGGATGGTTAAAAAACCTCATAAATAATTTATTCTCAATATTTTTTAGAGTCATAATTTTGTGTATTTTTTGTTTTCGTTTTGAAGCAAATATATCAAATTAAATACAGCACTTAGCAAATATTTAAAATAATTTATAGGTTGGTATCAATCAGAATGCAAGCTATACTACTGAGTAAATACAGTTTATAGAAAAACTAGGAAAGTAAGTACTTTAATAACGGTATCACAGGACTCAACTTGTCAACTGAATTTTTCTCTAATGTCAGTAACAAATTTCATATCCCGATCAACTGGAAGTACTTTAAATGTTTTGATGATCTATTAGTGAGTTAGTCCCAAAAATAGCAATATTTGGGTTCCAAGTTGAAAAAGAATCAAAAATACCTACTATATGTTTGATTATATATTAATTCTGTCCTGGATTATTTATAATGCTTCCTGAATTGTTTATTGTGTAATTATTAAAATAAAAATACGTCATTGTTTTTCATTGTGGTACTCACTGTTATAAGACCCCTGTATAAAATATTTATCACTGAATTCATTTTTTGAATAGCGTTTATCAATAAATTACCTGTGAATATACTGTCTCCCGGAAATCGCACGGGAATATCCTCTTCCGAAATATACTCTTCCATATATGAAGGAAAGTTTCCGGGATAAGTGAAATCGGATCTGATATTTTCCCATATCGCTTCGAACTTACTTCCGAAACTTTTTGTGATATTTTCTGGAAATAAAAGCAATAATAAAAATAAATAAGCTGTGGAATGTGTTGTTGGAAAAACGGGCATATATTATGTTATTTTTATTAAATTGTTGCAAATATATAGAATTGGAAACGTATGTCTAAATTTTACCAGAGCTAGTATACTGAATCGAGAGAATACTAGGTTTTGATTTCCCTAGGAACTGCGTTTCATATTTTATACTTGGAATAAAAATCATATATGATGTATATGAAGACAGCCTTACCGCAAATAAATATTTACAAATTCTGCATATTATTCCGGAAATAAGAGTTCTTTAATACGACTTAACAAGCTTTACCTGCAACAAGATGGATCTCCCACATACAATGCGCCAATTGTAAGAGCCTATCTGGATACTAGTTTTCCAGGCCGCTTAATTGGGGACAAACAGGTTTACAAGATGACCACCGAGGTCTCTCGAATTAATAAAAATAAAATTTATACTGGCCAGTAGTGTTGTAAATATTCGGATGATTTTGATATTCGAATAATACGGATGCGGATGAATGTAATATTCGGATTGTTTAACAATACGAATTGCGGAATGTTGACGAAACATTACGAATTAATACGAATCGAACTCCTCGCGGCTCTAGATAGGGAATTGGACAACAGTGGTTTAGTAAAAATTTAGACATAGGCGCCGCGTCAAATTTTAGGTTTTACATCTTGGCTCCCGCACAAAAATCAATTGTTTTTTTTTTTTTGTCAATTCATCAAATAGTAAATTTCCCCTATGCCGGTTGTGTAATCGAAAATTAAAATATTTAAAATACTATTGGTAATTTAAAAAAATATATATTACTGAAATACGTCCACTTCTGTACCATGAAGAAATGAATA
Organism: Diaprepes abbreviatus; assembly: GCA_034092305.1. Classification (NCBI taxonomy): domain Eukaryota; kingdom Metazoa; phylum Arthropoda; class Insecta; order Coleoptera; family Curculionidae; genus Diaprepes; species Diaprepes abbreviatus. The sequence goes on from JASJET010000219.1 coordinate 808,655, forward strand.
AAAATAATGTTACCGATGAGACTCAAGTTCATATTTCAGGTTTTGTTAAACTCCAAGCAGTAAAAAATATCTCTGAAGTTTTTTTACCCAGATAAGATTCCATGTATAAGCCAATCCACAGAATTAAAAAATAATCCTGGCTCTTTAATTCTTTTAACTATGAACGGAAGTCAGCAGCAATAAATTTTGCGAAAACGACGTACCACTTCTACCTAAGTTCAAAATTATTGTTTTGTTTATATATTTTTCATATTATTTTCATAGAAAACCATCTTGGATTATTTTTTATTTATGTTCAAATTAAATATTACTAGAATGTATGTTTTCCTTGATTTATTAAAACCAATTTAAGATATGTTTTTGGAACTAACGTTAAATTTATATATTTTTATGATATATATTTTGTTTTAATTTCTTTAATAAAAATTTTTTTTGTATATATATATATATATATATATATATATATATATATATATATATATATATATATATATGAATTTTTATTTTATATCTTTAAAATATATTTTTATGCTCTGCGTCATCAAAAGTACTTGCACCTAAAATAATAGAATAATAATCATCTCCAGCACTGGTGAACGAACAAGTGTATTCGATGCCGCAGCGTCCGTGACATCCGTTTCCATCGGGCATCGTTCGTTATATAAAAAATCATCGGTATCATCACATTCCGTATGCCAGGGAAGTGTCTAAATTAATACGTATTAATTTACTATTCGAATATTGCTCGGTTATTTCAATACGTATTCCCACATCACCCGAAACAGTACGAACTAATACAAATAAAACGAGCACCGTCCGTAGCATTCGATCTTCGTTTTCTTGTCGCTCCGAAGACCAAGACATACTTATGCGTTACTCCAAACGAAACAAGGATAAAATTATTCTTATTATGACACTATGTTTCCATTTATTTCAATACAACCGAAGCACATCACATTCCGAATTCCGCATTCCGGATGCCAAAGAACTATTCGGTTTAATACGATTAAGTTACTATTCGAATTGTTCGGTTATTTTAATATGTATTCTCACATCACTACTGGCCAGTACCAAACCATGGCGGATTTAAGAAATGACGACACAAGGGGCCTTTAGAGAGTTACAGGCGTGACCATTTATTAATTCAGATGCATTGGAAAAAATAAAAATTATGCATGAAACATGTTTAAGGCATAATGAAAAAAAATTATACAATATTCGTGAACAATTTTTAGTATAACGTAATACACAAGTAATTATATAGTAAATTATATTAAGAATTCCTTTTGTTTTCATCTATGTATTACTGATATCATTTTTGAAACGCTTGTAACAAACTAAATCACACTATTCAAAAATATACAGGATGCTTGGTACATAAATAGAAAGTTTGGAAGAGGTGATAGAGAATGTCATTTTGAATAATTTATGCCATATATACCTTAATACAAAAATGCATGGTTGTCAAGTTACAGCACATTTTATAATTTTTCAGTTTTATAGCAGTTGGTGATTGAAAAGGTAATTTTTATGATACTGGTATAATTTTTCGGCTTGAAATATTTTTTTTCTTATTCTTTGGTTCATATACTAAAATAATAACAAGAGGACTAAAATTAAAATAACACACAGAAAACTGTACACTCAAAATTTTTATTCATTTACGAAATTTCAAGTTTCATCTTAGATTTGAGTGATGTTTTTTTCTAATAGTGAGAAAAATAAATGCATTCAATTTATTTTAAAAATAATTTTGTTGAATTATCTCTACAGTGGTTTATCGAAATCCGTATCAATAAAATATTACATACATTAAATTCAGGGAAGATATTCATATTAACGAAATCAATAATTTTGCCTTTGTCTTTATTTAATTAAAATACAAAATATCTAATGTTTGGGATGTTTTGAACGACTAAAAGATGAATTTTTGTGTTTCTATTTACCAGGCCGGGAACTGTTATTTGTAAAATAAACATAAACAAAATAAAAACATCAATACATAAACAACCAGTTTTTTTAGCCAACCATAAAGATGATATCGGCTTTAGTGCTGGTCGCACACGTCTTGCAATTGTGTTTTATACCAGTTCAGTGTTCACTTGATAAATTTAAAATTGCCTTGCTGACAAAACGATGGCTACTTTTTCCAATTTAGAAAACGCTGATATAATTTTCATGTATGGTAGAGCAGACAGACGGCAATGCAGCTGCAGCTCAACGACTATACCGAGATCGATTTCCTGGAAGAAGAGTTCCCAATAGACAAGTTTTATTAACACATATCGCCGTATTTGTGAAAGCGGTAATCTTCATTTCAGAGATAGATTGCATGCAGACAGAGATGCTGATGAAGTAGAACAACAAATTTTGGATTCATTTGATGTAGATCCAACCACTAGAAAAGTACCTAATTAACTTAATTTGTCTACTTGGAAAGTGTGGAATGTTTTGACAGTTGAAGGAAAACATTCATTCCATTATACCCTGGTTGCTCGGCTTTGAAGAAGGTGATCCAGCATGGAGAATCACCAACTTCCACAATCTGTATTATTGGGATTATAAGAATCCGCATAAGAAAAAAGAAATATCCTTCCAACAGAAATTCAGTGTAAAAGTATGGTCGCGGTAATCCGAAGAACTTTTATTGGGACCTATTTCCTTCCTGAAGATTTAAACGGAGACAATTTCTTAGTTTTTCCAAAATGAAATGCCGAACATCGTGGATGAAATACCATTGAATGTAAGAGACAGAATAATTTTCCAGAACGACGGATGTCCAGCACATTATCGACTTGACGTAAGAGATTTTTTAAATGAAACATTCCCTAATCGTTGAATCAGAAGGAACAATCCCATGTGGTGGCCTGCGAGGTCCCCATACTTGACGCCCATAGATTTTCACATCTGGGGACGTATGAAAGAACTTGTCTATAAAGTTGAAATAATGGACCGTAATCAACTAATTGAAAGAATTGATAAAGCAGGTGTCACACTTAGGGAAAAATGAGACTAGGCGCAACCAACACCCAAGTGCGAAAAAGGGCCCGAAAATGTATTAGAAATGACGGCTCACATTTCGAAAATAACATGTAAAATAATACCTAATATGATTTTGGTAATTTTAGGAAAGTAAAAATAAATAGTGAAAATTGTTAATTTCGTTAGTATGACTATTTTCCCTGCATTTAATGGATTTAATATTTTATTGATACGGAGTTCGATAAACCACTGTAAAGGTAATTCAACAAAGTTATTTTTAAAATAAATTGAATGCATTTATTTTTCTCACTATTAAAAACATCACTCAAATCTAAGAATGAAACTTGAATTTTCGTAGATGAATAACATTTTTGAGTGCACAGTTTCCTGTGTGTTATTTTAATTTTAGTTCTCTTGTTGTTATTATAGTGTATGAATCAAAGAATAAGAAAAAAAAATTCAAATCGAAAAATTACACCAGTATCATAAAAATAAATTTTCAATCACCATTTGCCAGAAAATTGAAAAATTATAAAATGTGCTGTAACTCGAAAACCGTGCACTTTTGTACCAAGGCATAAATGACATAAATTATTGAAAAAAAAAAACATTCTCTATCATCTCTTCCAAACTTTTTATCGACGGACCAAACACCCTGTATAGGGAGTTGAACAACCTGTACATGATAGCACGCGGCACCTGCAGGCAGTGCTTGAAACAAACGAACGAAATCCTTTTGTTGTTAGCTTAAGACAAAATAAAATTAATTTTGACAACTGCAAGCAAATCGTCAGGATAGAACTTCACAAGATAAGATGATTAGCAGGTCCATTGAAATAGAAAAGAATGGCACTTTGCATAAGAGAGATAATCCACTTCCTATTCCTTCCTCCTAAAAAATCTAGTTCAAACGGGACCACTGTACCAACACGACGACAACGCCTGACCCTAAACTGATTATTAGCGACTTCCGAAAAACAAACCAAGGGAGTAAAACTGACACTGACCAGCAGACATACGCTACCACTGCGCATAAAAACACGATGCTTGTAAAACCCGCTCAGTTTACCTTCAACAGTAAGCACAGAAAATGTTAATGAGATTTTGTCGAGCATCTTCCAGTTTACACAAAAAAAACCAACGGATGTACGCTGAAACCCGATGACTGAAAATAAGCATTTATATAAAATTTATTCATACCAACTAATTTTTACTGTAAAATAAATAAAAATCATTTGAGCATTTTGGTACATTCTGTAAGTAATAAATAAAAAACTGTGTTTATTGATAGGATAGGAGTACCTCTATTGCTTCTTTTGTAAAACTTATAAAATAAATTTTTCTGGGTTTCCTGAAACAATAACTTAATATTAAAATTACTTACGTTGTGATGGCCAAAGATCCACAGTACTATTCCAAATATTCAGGTCAATTTCGTCAATATCCGGAAAAACAATTAAATCTTTTGCTCTTGGCGGAGGATTTGACGGTACTAATGGTAAAAAAGCACAACAATGATAGGCGTAGGATAACACTAGACTTTGTATCCTTGGAAAATCTTCCGGAGGAGGAAATTCGCGCAGGTTGGGGTTATTAAAAGTTTTTAAATGCAGGAGACGTTCTAATCCTGCAGATGGTAGATGGGGAAAAACATTGTTCCCTAAATTCCTAAAATAGAATTATTTTTAAATAAAATATGCAAATTTTACTTTTATTGCATGTACTTACAAATCTTCAATTTTGGATATTGGTAAAAAAGCATCCGGATGGATGAATGAAATTTGATTATTTTCCATATCTCTGAAATATAAAATATATTTAAAGGGACCACGCACACGATAAATGGGATTTGAGGTCCCAGTCAAATTGGTCGGAACCAACTTTTTTCAATAGTTTTTGACCTCTTTATAGAAAGTTCTCATGGGCACAGCCAGAAAATATATTTTTAAAGAACTGAAAGGGATGTCAAAGTCCAGTGTGTAAAATGTAGCGAATTGACCAAATAACTTAAAACATTAAAATGATAAGGCAAAATGATAAATACAACTGTCGTAGTGTATAAACGTGCATTTCCTAGTGAGCTTAACGTTGACCTTAACAGTGGCCTTGAACTTAATTTTATAATGAGTGTCAAATAGAAATATCTATTTTTTACCGCAAGAATGTAATCCACGGTAAAAACTAGTGAAGGCAAGGCTGAAATCTTGCCAGTAAAGGCAATGTAAAACCCGGCCATGTGCTTCAATCACATACGTACCCCTTTCACCACTTACAACACAGGCCTGTTTCCTGTCAGAACAAAATGGGAGCCAGAACTGTCACAACTTGTGTTTATGTTGCAAGTGCTCTTTGGTCTCTTGGCTATGCTTGTCTTTAACCTTTGGTTACATATCCATATCCAAATACAGCTCTACTCGACAATAGAGCAGATATCCTGCATAATTAACTGAAATAAAATTCACAGAAAAAACAACATTGCCTTCTTTTTAGTTCTTAAAGCGCCGCTTTTACTGGCAGGGACCCAACCATGGAAATACTGACCAGTTTCTGGCCTTGGCTTTACTAGCCAGGTTCTAGCCTTGCGTTTATTAGTCGGGTTCCAGCCTTGCCTTCACTGACCAGCCCTCACTAGTTTTTACCATGGATTTAATTTTTGCGATGAAAGAAAGATGTTATTAATTGAAACAATCACTATAACCTTAAAACAAGATTCCAGATCACTGATAAGATCGATGTCAAGGTTGATAAGTAATGTCTTTTTGTTTACTACGACTTTTGTATTTAACTTTTTGTCTTATTTCTTAAGCTTTAAGTTATTAAGTCATTTCGTTACTTTATGCACGTTGAATTATGGCATCAAGCACCCCTCTTTTCCACTCCTTAATAAGTTATTAAATGGCGTTGAGCCAGGAAAATTTTTTATCAAGACTTCAGACAATTCAATGCGAACTCAAAATCTCATTTATTGTGTGCACAGTTTTTTTAAATAATTTAAAAATATTCATTATTTTAACTAATTTTAAGGAAAATTTTTTTTCATATTGAGATATATATAGAGTTATTCACCCTATACGGCGGAAATTGCGGCCAAAAATGCGTGACTTTCAAAAAGTTTTACTTTTGTGATATATCGGGGTCTAATATAGTTACTTTTTAAAATTATTTTTTTATTATACAGGGTGTCCCAAAAGCTCTTAAAGTATCAAAATTGTTATATAGGGTGAATAACCCTGTTTCAAGCTGCAAAACTGCAATTTTTCTAGGGATTCTCTTCCCCTAATGATTATATTTTAAATATGTTCAAGGTGTCCAATTTTCTATGGTTTTACGGGTTTTTTTTTTTTTTTTTTTTTTTTTTTTTTTTTATATATTCTCGGGTCCGTCCTAAAGCCGGATGCACTGCGACCAGAGTAGGCCTATTGTGCTCACCCTAGACATTATAGCCACTCTGTCAACCTAGCCCCCTGGCTCAATCTGTACAGTCCTGCTAAAGAGTGATTGAGTATTTCTTCCGGTTCCAGTTTTACTGACCCGAAAGTTTGTTGTCTAAATCTCACCAGTGACTCACAGTCACATATGATATGCTTCACCGTTTCCTCGGCTTGTCCACACAGTCTGCAGCCGAGGTTTCCGTTATATAGATTCATTCTATTCAGATGTACTTTGACAGCCATGTGTCCCGTCATTATACCTGTAATAGTCCTTAATTGGTTTCTACTCATTTGTAGTAGTTTCTTTGCCAGTTTCGGGTCCGGATTCCCAATAAATAGCTTGCTGTGGTTTAAACCCTGTCTGGTCATCCAGTGGTTTTTATGTTCTCTTTTGATCCATTCTTTGACTGCTTCTCGTGCCGCACACCGCGGCACCCCAAAGGCCGGTTCTGGACCAATGTATTGAGATGCTGACCCTGCTCTAGCTAGTTCGTCAGCTTTTTCATTTCCATGTATGCCTTCGTGTCCTGGTACCCACTTTAACATAACTCTGTTGTCTTTTGTCAGAGTTTCCAGCTCACTCTGACATTCCCAAACCAGCCTCGATGATACCTTTTGGCCCTTGAGGGCCCTTAGGGCTGCCTGGCTGTCAGAGTAAATGAGGATTTGCTTCCCTTTGTAAGCTCTCCTATTTATCTCATCTGCGCACCGTAAGATTGCGTATATTTCTGCCTGGAACACTGTTGGGTATTTCCCAAGGGGAAGGGTTAGTTCCTTCCTCGGTTGTAACCCGTATATCCCAGCTCCAGTACCCTCACTAGTTTTTGAACCGTCAGTGTACCAGATACTTGCACCCGAGAATGTTTCCGGTCTTTCTCTTTTACTTGCCATTCGATCCTCTATTGTGACTTCAAACGGTATATTATAACGGTAGCTCGAGTTCATATGGTCCGTGTCCATTTCCAACTCAGGGCTCCTGATTTTTTTACATATGTTTTTATGTCCTGACATCGTCATTTGCGATTTTACTGCTGAGTGATTTAGTCGGTGGAGTCCCATTCTTGCCTCTGCCTGAATCACTAAGTGTAGCGGAGGCAGATCCAGAATACACTCCATTGCCGAAGTGGGCGTTGATTTCATGGCCCCAGTAATACATAAACAGGCGACCCTTTGTATTCCACTCAGCTTTGTCATAGTTGCTCTCTGCATTACCTTGGGCCACCAGACCAAGGCTGCGTAAGTGATGGCTGGTCTCACAACACTGGTGTATAACCAATGCACCATTTTCGGTGAGAGACCCCATGTTTTCCCACATAATCTTCTAACAGTCATAAGAGATGTTTCCGATTTTCTGGTTATGTTTTCCACTTGTCTGTTCCAGGTCAGCCTGGAGTCTAAAATCACCCCCAGATATTTTACTTCTCTGGTTAGTGGTATTGTGTTTCCTGGTTTTACGGGTTATCTCCATTATTAATAAAAATTCTCCACGAGATTAGAACACAGTAAATCACATTATTCAAAATATATAGGGTGTCCCATTTAAAAAGAGGCAAATTTGATTTATTTCTCCGAAAAATTGAACCTATAAAAAATTGACCAAGCCACTGAACTCTCCGTGAAAAACGCTAGTAACTTTACTTTTTTACTTTGCGATAAGTTGCAAGATAACCGAGATACGAGATATGCCCCAAAATGCCTAATTTTCAAAATCATTATGTATATCCAAAAGGAAGAGTGGCACTGTGCTTATCCTTCCATTGTTACTAATAACGAAGAAATTCCGTAAAATCATCCAAAATTGGACACCCTGTACATGCATACTTACAATACTTGCAGTTTAGACAAGTTATAAAATGCATCGTACGGAATATACTGGATCTGATTATTAGATAAAAGTAAATCGTGCATTAAATTCATTCCACAAAATGGCCTTCCTTCAATCGATCTTATTAAATTGCTTGCCAAATCTCTAGAAATAATGAAATTTTTAGATAAAAACTTTTAAAATTAATTATTTATACTTACAATACTCGCATCTCTTTGCAGTGGCTGATCTCGGGCACCACAGTTAGTTTATTGGATTTGACATCTCTAAAAAAATATGCAAAGTATATTCTATGTATGGTAATTCAATTATTTTTATGAGAGGCAATTGTACTTACAAACTTTTTAATTTTGGACAAAAAATGCATAATGAAGCAGGGACGCTCGTAAGACCAGCTCTGTCTAATCTCAATAATTCCAAAGCACTCGTTCCATTTAAATTAGGAAATGTTGATAGTTCTCGAGCATCCGACAAAATTCTATAAAGAAAATAAATAATTAATATGTATGTTCATCTATAGAAAATATTCTTTCGCACACAAAGTGTGCAATATATTCTATAGCGATTTACTACAAAATTGTCTAATCTGGTATTGCCTAATATGCAGAGCATTTCTTTCGAAGTCTTAGTGGTAATTTGAGCTTATTCTATGTTTTTTTGGAACGCTGCATTAAAATTTCGAGTGTTTCAGATCAAAATATTATTAGGTTTTTTGTTATTAACAATTTAAGTTGGAAAAAAGCATTAAAAAAAACGGAAATCAATGATAATAAAAATGTTTAAATAAGTTAAAATAATTCTAAGTTTAGAAAAGGAAAAGTCGGATTAAAAGTTAATTTTATTTTAAAACAAATAAATAAATCGGAAGTCTTGAAAAATAGTACTTTAAAATTCAACAGCAGATTTGCAAATTTGATCACAGTCGCGCACTTCTTGTTTCGAATCTTTACTAAATTCGAATAAAATATAAAATAAAGAATCTAAATCTAATCCACACTATATATGACGTATTTTGTTCTGTAGCGCTGAAAAATATGTAGTCTAAGAAAGAGATGCCTGTCTGCTGACGTCGGAAATCACGAGTTTTGGTAAAGAACCAACATCACGTGACTTTTTCTTGTAAGAGTAAGTCAAGAAAGGAAAGTCGGTCTACTGACGTCGAGATTCATGAGATTTTGGTAAAGAACCAACATCACGCGATTTTTTCTTTCAATAACAAGTAGATTCAGAATATCCAGATTTCTGCCAAAACGTCACGGAAAATGTTATTTAAATAGAAGCCGTCTCGCTATGGGAAGTTTAGTTTAGAACCAAAAGGTGAAAAATAAGAGTGAAGAACGGTTAGTTGAAATCGAGAGTAGAAAATAGTTAAGAACCAAAGTTAAGAACAGTACAAGTAGAGTGTTTTAAATACGGTTTTGCTGACGATATTTTAGTGACAATTCCTCATGACAAAATAAATTATGTTGTACAAAAATTTAATAATTTCCATAGTAAATTAAAATGTACATCAGAATCTGAAGTAAATGGGAAATAAACTTCCTAGATATGACTCTAATACGCAAAAATGATAAAATTGTAACGCAGTGGTATATCAAACCAACCTGGTCGGGAAGACATCTGAACAATTTTTGAAACCATTCAAAAAACGACAGACGAAGTGTAATCATTAGCTTGGTTGACAGAGCCATTTTATTAATGTCCTCTACTTTCAGACCCTTAATTCTAAGAAAAGTTAAAAAAAAAACACTTAAACAAAACCATTTCAATAGTAAAGGTATAGAAAAAATTATTAAAAAACACTATGATACCTTAAGAACCAAAAATAAAGATGATTTCACAGGAAACGTAAAAAAAATATAGCATTACCTTATACAACAGATCTTTCAGAAAAATTAAAATGCATTTTAAAAAAACAAAATATTGTTACATATCACAAGAGTTACAACCAACTAAATTCAATTTTTATCAAATTGTAAAGCAAAACACAAACTATGAAAAACTGCCAATATTACATATTCAGTTCCCGGTGCAAACTGCCCAAAAATATATATAGGAATGACAAGTCATTTATTGAAAAATCGACTAAAATGGACATAAGCATACCAAAAAAGCTACTACAGCATTGACAAGCACTCTTTTAACTTTGAAGATACCAAAATAGTCGATAAGAGACCAAAATTATCAGAAATTAATAATAAAGGAAATGATAGCCATCGAAAAGGAAACACATACAGTAAATGACAGAACTGACATAAACAATCTTAGGTAAATCTACGACAATATAATTTAGACGCAGTATATTTCCTTAATAACATCAAAAATGTATATATCTCCTTAATAGCAAAAATAAATTCCTTTAATTTTTTTTCATCATGTCCTCGAATATAAAATGCAAGTCCTTGGTAGTTTGTTGGTATTAGTAATAGTTTTGATGAAATATCAAGGTTTCAGTTTTGATTATTGTTTTAAATGTTATATTATTGTTTTAAATCTTGAATTTTAAGTGTGTGTCATGGTTGTATTTATATTATATTCATAATTCGCTTTAAATTTTAGACGATTGTTTTTGAAGATGTTCTAGATAAAGAACGGAACGTCAAAGAGATGAAAAACATAGTTTAATGTGAACTCAAATCCAAGAAACTAATATTATATATATATATATATATATATATATATATATATATATATATATATATAATATAGGAATTAATTTTTCTTGAACCATTAAATATATTTTTAGTTGGTCATTTTCTTGGGAATATGGTTCATTTTTATATTGAAATTACATATATAAAGGGGTCATACTTATTGTATATATATATTTTTATTTTTCAGGACGTTTCAATTCTTTCGAATCTTTTTCAACTGAGGGTTTCGGCGGATGCTACAAAAATGTACATTTTTACTATTATTATATATGGAATAAGAGATTAAAAACTTACCATTAAGAACAGAGATTTTTTTTTTAAACAAAAACTAATTACATCACAAACCAATTGTAATCACTCACTCTTTTGTATATTCACTTTTCAAAAGTATTTTTAAATGTCCAGTTAGAAGAATGGACACTACATTTTTAACCCTATAACTGCCTTGACTTGATTGAATGTGGAACCCAGATGGTGTATGTTTTAGGTACTTTAAGTGGCGTAAAAAGTTTGGGTCTTTTAATTGAAGTGATGATGATCAATTACAAAAATTTATTCTTTAAGCAAATTGAGGGTTGCGAGATGGGTGCATCCATGTCAAGTGTTATTGCTCAATTAGTTTAAAAAAAAGTTTGAAAGTTTTCGGAAAGTTTTGGTATGTATGGCAAGGAAAGATATTGTTTTTTGGTTTTATTGCGTCCTAAATTTTCTGTTTTAGTGTTTCCATGTTTGTATTTTTCTAGCTTTTCTTTAAAAATTTTATTAATTAGTTTATTTGGGTAAGAGTTTGTCATAAGGACCTCTTTCGCTTTTTTAATGCAGTTGTTTCTAAATTCGGGACTACTAAGGATGATGACTCTATCGGCTATTCCAATTATTACTGATTTTTTTTGGGCCATGTGGTGTTGGGAATTGTAGTTGAGGTAGCGACCAGATCATGTAGATTTTGTATACCACTCAGTTAGTATTGTATTATTTTTGGGATGCAACGTCATATCTAGGAAATTTATGTCATATCTGTAAAAGAATGGTAGTTTGAATTTTAAGCTGTTGATAACTCCAGTTTCTAGATCTTCTAACACTAATTGAGCAATAACACTTGATATGGATGCACCCATCGCGCAATCCTCAATTTGCTTAAAGAATAAATTTTTGTATTTGATCATCATCACTTCAATTAAAAGACCCAAACTTTTTACGCCACTTAAAGTACCTAAAACATACACCATCTGGGTTCCACATTCAGTCAAGTCAAGGCAGTTATAGGGTTAAAAATGTAGTGTGCATTCTGCTAACTGGACTTTTAAAAATACTTTTGAAAAGTGAATATACAAAAGAGTGAGTGATTACAATTGGTTTGTGATGTAATTAATTTTTGTTTATAACAAAAATCTCAGTTCTTAATGGTAAGTTTTTAACCTCTTATTCCATATATAATAATATTAAAAATGGACATTTTTGTAGCATCTGCCGAAACCCTCAGTTGAAAAAGATTCGCAAGAATCGAAACGTCCTGAAAAATAAAAATATATATATACAATAAGTATGACTACTTTATATATGTAGTTTCAATATAAAAACGAAGCATATTCCTAAGAAAATAACCAACTAAATATATATATATATATATATATATATATATATATATATATATATATTATTTATAACCAGCTAATCATAAAATACTCAATAAAATAGCACAAGGAATTTCAGTTTTTTTTAAATTTTAGTAGTTTCTATATATTTTTTTCATACGACATAAAGCACTAAGCACGACACTTGAATTTTAAAGTTAATAAACTTTCTGGTGACAAAATTAACACAGTTGATATTAATTTTTAATTAAGCTTAACTTTTTTAACCGACTTCCGAAAGAAGGAGGTTCTAAATTGACCGCTATGTATTTTTTTATATTTCTTAATATGTTCTTTATTTAGATTACTATTTTCTCTTTTCAGATTTCAACTTTTAAACTATCTAAGGTTTTTATGATTATACTCTTTACAGCATGCATTGGTCATTTGGTACTCTCAAAATTTCAATTCGGAGCCCAAAAAGACGTAGAATAAGCTCAAATTATAGCGAGGATTTCGAAAAAAATGCTTTACTGTCACCAGCACCCATATTATAAGGCATGTTAGTCACTACCACTTTTTATACTTTTTGGGAAAATAGTTTAAAAGAAATATTTAGTTTCCTTCCTGATGTTGTTTTTTCCGTTGGTGGACAGTGTATACCTATTTTTTCGAATATCTTTAAAAGCACTGGATTTTTTAAATTTCTCAGTGGCATATTATTCAGAAATAAATTGTGAAATTGGTTCTTAACTTCACTTTGACTCTATTTCCAACTGTCTATAATATCCCACTGATGCTCCCTTGTACATTTTACATAAAAAATAAATTTAGCGGTTTATATTATAATTACAGGTGACGGAGAGCAAAAGGAAATAATCTCAAGTTTCGGGCTTAACGAGGGACAGAGAGAGAAACGCTTTTTTTTCTGGTTATGTTCACTTTTGAGTGGATTGACTTGCTTAGTTTAACAGAGACATGTTTGCCCGAAAACTAGTTATTAGATTGACTTTTTATTTTGTTAGTCGAAACAACGTGTCAATTTACCTCACACCTCAGTGAACATGCTCATGCTCATACTTGATAAAGAATAGAGATATAACATGATTATAATGCTGTAAAAACTAATAAAAATAAAGACAATACGACTGCAACAAACCTTCAAACAAAAAACCTTATTATCTCTACCCACTAATTACTTTCTTGTAAGTTAACTTTCCAACAAATCGATGAGAAGCTCGGAAATGCTCGGCACGGAATCTCAGCATATGATATTTTGATCTGTATATTTTGAAATACGTGATTAAAATAATACCAATTTTATCAATTCTTGAACGACATCACCTTTCTAATTTTTTCATATTCCCTTGTGAAAACTACCAGCTTGTTAAAATATAGATTCTGTGTGACTGGAAAGAGTCAAAAAAGGTTTTACAACACAAAACGTTGCTATTTTTCTAAAGAATAATAAAAAAAATACAAATTTAATTTTGTTAAAACCAGTTTAAGAAAAACATTTTCCATTAATGTACAATCATGTAATTATATGTTAAAACTAATACTAAGTCTTTTCATAAATACCTATGCAATTAGTAAATTAGTCAAAGCAATATAGCAAAAGTAAAATGGAATATAATACTTGCAGCTTTCGGAGTCTGGGCAGGTGGGAAAATGCATGTGAGTCCACTGCTACCAGGGGATTTCCCTTCAGTTCAAGTAGAACAAGTGCTGGAGTTTGTTGCAGTAGACCTCCAGCAATATATTTAATGCGATTTCCTGAGATAGATCTAGAACAGATTAATCAAGTTACTATATATATATATATATATATATATATATATATATATATATATATATATATATAATTTGTTATATTATATATTATGTTACAATAAACTTAAAACTTTATAGTAACAAATCTCCCAACTTTAACTATAATTATGTTAACGATCTAATGAAATGTTTTGTCTATTTGATTCCATTTTCGTTCGTACCTTCTACGTTAACCAAGACATTTACGATACCAAGACAGCGCTAATGAGTTTTAATAAGGGAAAATAAATTTATAGTCTGAATTTTCGTGGTCTTGTAGGTGTTTATTAAAGAAAATTTTCTAGTCTGGAGGCGTGTGTGTATAAGGACAAGGAAAAACCATTATTTCTTATATTTTTTACTAAGAGAGGTAAAGATATTTAATTCTTCAATAAAATTAAAATTTTATGTCTTTCTCTCCTGCCTAAAGAACATTATATATATATATATATATATATATATATATATATATATATATATATATATATATATATATATATATATTCTAAAATTTATGTTATTAGTTTTTACGGTATATTAAGTGTTTTAAAATATTTTCTACTTGTTAATTTTATGTATACTAACAATTAAGATTTTAGTTTATATTTATCATTATTTAGTAACACTATTCTGCAATTTGAAAATTTTTGGCGCTCCCTGAGATTTTCTGTTTTTTTTTTGTCTCTTGTAATGTGCTGAATTCAAATATGAACTCGGTTTTTCTATATCACCGATACGTTTTTAGAGAAGGAAAGAAAAATATAAATATGAGAAATTAGATAGATCTAGAACAGATTAATCAGGTTATTATATATATATATATATATGTATATATATATATATATATATATAATTTTTCCTTTATTTTGTCTTTTCTTGGGTTTAGGTTCTATATTTAACAAAAAATGCAAAACAATTGACGTTTCGCCCTTTTTAAGGCATTTTCAAAATTTTTTCTTCCTAAGAATATTTTTATATAATTAACATTCACATATCTACAATTTTAAAAAACAAACAAGACACTTTAAAAACAGTATTTAAATTTTTAAAAATATATAATTTTACCGGTACACACCTTGACATTTTGTTACTCTCTTACTAAATAAAATTCAATCTTTACATCGTCTACTGAGGATACATGGAATGCAAATGTATTTTATTTTTTTTTATATTTTTTATATTTTACAATGCACAAAAAAACAAATAAGGTATACGTTTAGTTTCATCTTTAAGAGGATATTCAATTTTTGATTCTTATTAGACAGGATCGAATACTTAATATTTTTGTTTAAATTAGGCTCAAATTTCCCATATCTGTTCTGTCATTAACAGTGTTTTTATCGTTTTTAATTTCAATCATTTCTTTTATCTGTAATTTTTGGTAATTCATATCTTTGTTTTTATTGTGGTACTGTTATAATCAAAAGTATGTTTTTCGTTCTGTGTGTGTTTGTTTAACGTTGTTGAGGCGCTTTCCGTATATTTATGGCCATTTAATCTGTTCTTCAGCAATTGGCTCGTCAAGCCTATATATTTTTTGGGACAATTTGTGCAAGGGATCAAATATATTACATTTGATTTATTCATGAGAGGAGTTTTACTTTTTAAATTTGTGAACAATGCATTTAATTTATTATGTGACTTGTGGCATATGATAATATCATGCTTTTTTAAAATGTATTTTATTTTTTCTGACAGCTCACTAGTGTAAGGTAATACTATATATTTTTGCAGTTTATGTTCTATGTTTTTTGTTTTTATGTTTTTATAAAACTTATATGTTCGTTTATCAGTTATTTTGGTGATAGTCTTTTCGTTGAAATTACTATTTATTAGTGTGTTTTTACTTTTTGCAGTATTTTTGGTCGGAATTCTGGAGACGTTAGGAGATAGCACGATCAGACAGACTGATTATAACACTATTTTTTTGAGTTTTTCAATGATTAGAGAAACAGTTTAGATATCTACCTGACCAAGTTGGTTTGGTGTACCATTCAGTTAAAATTTTGTTTTTTCTGAGTATAAGTGTCATATATAGAAAATTTATTTTATTATTATTTTCTGTTTCGGACGTGAACTGTAATTTTTCTTTGAAACTGTTAAACTCTTGGAGAATTTCATTTATTTTATTTTGTGGTACGGCTGCTATGCAATCATCGACAAAAAGTTTGAAAAATATTATGTTAAAATTTAATTTTTCTAAAACTTTTTCCTCTAAAAATTCCATTACTAACTGAGCAATGGTAGATGAAATTGGTGATCCCATAGCACATCCATCGAGTTGTTAGTAATAGAGTAACAAAATGTCAAAAATTTTAAAAATTTAAATACGGTTTGAAAGTGTCTTGTTTGTTTTTTAAAATTGTAGATATGTGAATGTTAATTATATAAAAATATTTTAAGGAAGAAAAGATTTTGAAAATGCCTTAAATAAAAGGCGAAACGTCAATTGTTTTGCATTTTTTGTTAAATATAGAACCTAAACCCAAGAAAAGACAAAATAAAGGAAAAATTATATAATCTATGGTTCAAGAATCAAGAATATATATATATATATATATATATATATATATATATATATATATATATATATATATAACTATATATTACACTCTGTATTATTGGTTATCACAATATTATAAAAATCTAATAAATTAGATCCTGTTCAACAAGGAATCTAACCAAAATTAAATAAAAAAGGCTTTTTTACAGGAAAAATTAATAATTATTTTAGGGTCTGCCGACGTTATTTTTGACATAAAAACTTAAATACGTCAAAAATGCTTAGACTTACGTATAGGACATGATAAATAGAGCGGATATTTTCCGAAATTGAATAAAAGTTTTTAATGTTTCAATCGGATATCTATCTTGAATTTCTCAATTAAAATCTTTCATTGTCAAGTTAATATTGTTAAAAAATTATATCACTTTAGTAAATTACAATGTAAATCTTTTATTGGTATTTGGGTACAACGAGAAAAGAGTATTTGTTCTAAAAAGTATAATAGTGCTAAATTTTCTTCGAGAAAATTAAATTTTGAAAATGTTCAACCTGTAAGGAGCCTTAAGAAGAAAAAGCAACTCTTTAAATACAGTTAAAATTTTTTTCATTTTCTTAAGGAACGTCCTTTATATTTCTTTCTTACAATTATTTGAGACTACCAAATGATTGAAATTTTTGAAACTATATTATGTAAGTTTGAATATTTTAAAGTTTCAACCGGTTTAATATCCATTTTCATAAAAAGTATGTCAATGAATTGAAAAGTATAGGAAATTTAGAAACTTACAATTCTTGAAGTTCTGGAAGTTTGGTGATCGCAAGTGGAATCTGTGTCAGGAAGTTGTCATCCAGTTCTCTAAAACAACAAAAGTTATACTTAGTAGCATGCTGGAATATTTGTCCATAAAAAGAAAATAAAATTTAAGGAAGCATGTCGATTGAATAAAAATTGGTTACATGGATATGTTGAAGTCCTTATTATTTTTTAGAGTTTGTTTTGGAGGAATGAGTGAATTATCATTTTATGACAGTTATTCCTAAAATATTAACCGAAAAATGACTTCAAGTAGTACATCATTTTAAAGTTCATTGAATTTCCTTTTCAAAAATACCCTAATTTTTTTTTTCTCAGCAGTAGTGCACATTCCAAATTTACAGAAGTAATTAGAACATGCCTGAACTGAGATTTATGGTTTTTAAATTATTATTTAAAAAAATATATATTTTGTTTCCAATTTTAGTAGAAATTTTATCACGGGCAAAGTAAACTTAAAAAATGTATATAAAAAAAGTAATATAATAGTACAATGTCGATGGCAGTTAATTTCTTCTTCTTCTTCTTCTAGGTAGAACCAAGTTCTGTTATCTACACAATGCCTCATCGATCCTGGTTTGAGGTCGAAATCCAGCTGTCTCTCCATCTTTTGGGGGGCCGTCCAGGCGGCCGTTTGGTGTTTGGTTTCTCTCTCATCACGGTTTTTGCTAGTCTGTCATCGTCTATTCGTTCCACGTGATCTCTCCATTGTCTACGACGGTTTCGAACCCACTTCACAACATCCCCCACTCCGCTGTCCTCGCGTATTTTTGCGTTTCTTATTCTATCTCTTAAACTTGTTCCCGTGATCATTCTCAGCGTTTCCATTTCTTTGGTTCTCATTTTTTGTTTTGTCTTTGTTGTTTTATTTCTTGTTTCTGCGCCGTAGGTCAATATCGGTCTTACACAGACCTTGTAAATTCTTGCTTTGCTCTCAACCGTCATATGTTTATTGTTCCAGATTATGTCTCTTAGTTGGCCTGATATCATGGCCGCTTTGTTGGCTTGTGTGTGTACTTCTTCCGTTACTGCCCTGTTACTTGTTATATGTGCTCCCAGGTATTTAAACTTCCCAACCTGTTCGATATGTTTGTCATCAACCATTAGTTTGCATCTTACCGGTTCTTTTACTATTACCATAGCTTTGGTTTTCTCCACAGATATCTTCATATTGTACTGTTTGGCTGTTCGATTGAGATGGAAAAGCAATTTTTGTAAGTTGTACTCGCTATCTGCTGTCAAGGCAACATCGTCTGCAAAGCATATAATCTGACCGGTGTTGTGTCCTATTGGGTACCCAATATTTGTGCTTTTTACCTCATCAATGATTTCGTCCATGACTACATTGAAAAGTGTTGGACTTAGGATATCACCCTGTCTTATTTCTATGGATGGTGGAATTTCCTCTGTTAGAGTGTTATTTGTTTTAATTACCATGGTGTTTTTGGAATTCAGTTCGTATATTGTGAGTATGATTGCTTCGTCTACTTGTTTTCTTCAGTTAATTTGCTTCTATTCAAATTTTGGTATCTCTGAAATATTCCAGATAAAGTCTATCATTTTTTGCTACAGCTGCAAAAGTATTCTTAAAATAACAGTTTTTTTATGGCTGACATATGGAAAATACAAATTCACAAAATGTTTTCGACATAAAAGCACCAATCATTCGACTAGATACTTCCACGAATTCGGTGTGTCCCTTCTTACTAACATGTATTATGCCATCCCTCTAAAACTAATCCTCTGTGTGAAATTGCAGATGATGCTAACTCTTCAATAAACGTAGTTTTATCCATCTGATTTCCCAATTAAATTTTAGTCTGATTGGTGAACAAAATATATCATCAGGGTAAAATGTATCTAAAGGGTACTGGCCATTGTGCCATCTCCAAGATTCATGAACTAATACTATGCTTCTCTGAGGGAACTTGGCAGGCAAAGATTCAGCGAAGCATATTGGGGCCAAAGCCATATGAAAAAGGATACTTGAGTTTCATCCTACTTCTTCAGGAAGACTGGAGGGGAGTCTTAATTCTTATCTTTTACCTTTTGCTTATTTTAAGCTTATCTGTATAATTTTGACTCCACTTGCTAGTCTATTCCGAGATAAAGGAGCTTGATTTCTCTTATCTTATCATGTATTTACAGAGGACAAATTCTCGTCTTATCGTGTCTTTGCAGAAGACAAATTATTTTAAATTACCTTTAGATATATTGTCGTGAAGCAGCAGGATTTATTTGATTTATTTTTTTTTAATCTTTTACCTACAAGTGTCTGTCTATTAAAACGTATCATTGTTTTTTTTTTGTATTCAGCTGATGTTTGACCAACTTTCTTTTTATAGTATATTATGTCCTATTGTAATTTCTTTTTCTTATCTATTACTATTGTTAACTTCTTCATAGTATCTTGTCAAAATGGTGAATGTTAATTTATAAATGTATTATTAAATTTAAGACATTATAGAGGGTTAAGTTATTTATTTGTTTTCGACACACTACAAGATCAGTACAAAAAGAATTATAAGAAAATAAAGACAATGTAAGTAAGACAACCACATTTTAGTCAATTTTAAATATTATGTTCTTCACACAATTCTAAATTTTATTGTGTAGGTAAGTCGTAATTAATAACTACAAGTTCGTTACTTTTAATTATCTATATTTTAAACTAAAAAAGCGATAACTCACTGGAAAGAGATATTTTCAAAGGAGTTGAAAATATAGTTTTTCTAGTAGTGTATCACTACTGATGGTGGCAAAAACCTGTGTGGAAAAAATAAAGGTGTCATTGCTCTGATATCAACGGCCATGGAAAATGACGGCGGTTTAAAACAATTAGTCATATATTTCAGCATTCATCAACAGTTTTTGTGCGGAAAATGCTTGGATATGTCGAAAATTTTAAAATCAGTTCGCATGCGCTCAATCATCGTCAATTCCGCGAGTTTATTGAAGATATTGGATAAAATAACATACCATATTATACTGCAGTACACAAGCTTAATTGCGCGAACTTTCTCAGGCGTTTTCTGAGTTCTAAGCAACAACAGAGTTACAAAACCATGAGTAATTATGAAAGTTATCATTTTATATATATTTAACTACACATACCACACTTTAGACAAAACATATTTTGTTTCGATCTCAACTGGAAAAACAATGTCTTATTATTATTTTGTATGATTCACTTACACTGTGAATTGTATAATATAATCCAAATAAATTATGGCGGGCCCGATTGATAGTGCCTGCTGGCCGTAATTTGGAGACCATTGCTCTAAACTAACAAAGGAGTAAATCGGCTATAAAATTTTGGAAAGACCTAATAGTATATTCAAAATTATTGGCTTAAAATTCTTTTGAAAATGCAAAAAAATGTTTTGTTTTACTTGTTACGTCATCACTTAATATGCTTGAAATTTAATAAAATTTTGGATTAATATTTATTCTAAAAACTTAAAATTAATTTCTTTTATCATTTCTAATTTTATATTAGCAACATTATAGAGGTAATCGGTACTTACAATATTCTTAAAGTACTAAGATTGGCAAATGCAAATTCATCAATCTGCACAATTTGATTTCGCTTGAGCAACCTGAAAAATAAAAAAGAAAAAACATTACCAAGGGGAAATAATTATAAAAGTAGAGATGAAAAAATATACAGTTAGGTTCAAAATGTTTCAGTTTTAGGAGAGAGTACATGCCCGTTATATCATCTAATTAAGTCGTTTTATTTTGTTTTTAATATTGCTATTACAATGAATAGCGTTTTAAAAATTTTACTTCTTCCACCAAATAGATTTTAGATAAATAGAAGCCTTCAAGTCCATTCCAAACTATACAATTGTTTGAAGCTCAAATTGTTATGAATACGTAAAGAAAAAACTGTATAGTCTTATGTATGGCTGTATAAATGTAAAAATTATTTTGTAAACAAAATTTTTATCAGAAGAAATAAAATATTATTCACTTCTCAAAAAAGGAGGTGTAGCAACCAAACAAATTTCATCAATCTTTTAAGCAGTTATTTAAGCCTTAAACGTATAATATGCCTATTTTCTAATTCGGCCCTACAAATCAGAAAATATTATAACATGATATATTCATATATGGGCAATAAAATATCATCATACTAGCAACTTAGTATCACAAATACTTGACCAAATTTTGTAAAATACATTGTATTTTCATTATGGGCGGCTGAAACAATTTTTAAGATATAAATTTACTAATTCAGTATGGTGAGGATTATTTAAGCCGCAGTAAGGTTCTCGAGAGGTATGCGCCATTCAAGAACGGTCGACAGGTGTTGGAAGACGATCCACAGGAGGGGCGCCCTTTAACCCAATGTTGTCAGAGGAAATCAACATCGGTGTTGGAAGCGTGAACCACATTTTACACTATGCTCTCGGGAAAAAAAAGTGTGTGCGAAGTTCGTTCCGTACTTGTTAATGGAAGAGCTGAAAGAGTTCCGCGTGGAAGTTTCACGCGATTTGGTTAAATGGGCAGACACGCACGTACATTTTTTAAATAATTGTAACCGGCGACAAGTCATGGTGTTTTCAATACGATCCACAGACGAAACGTCAAACCGCTGATTGGCGAGGCAAGGGCGAAGGGAAAAATAACAATATACATTTTTATACGACTCTGCTTTTTTTGAGGTTGGCGTCACATTATAACTAATTAATACAAGCTATTGTAGGCAAGCAACTACAAATAAATTATTTCTCAATGTTTTTATGTGTTGTAGACTTTCGATAAAATGGGTACTTTTTTGGGATCTTAAAAACTCGACTCAATTCCAAACTAAAAACCGACAAATTACACTATAAATTTGTATATGAAATTAAAATTTTTGAAGTCGGCGCCAAATTAATACCTGGCAAAATATGATTCACATAAAAACATTGAGAAATAATTTATTTGTAGTTGCTTGCTTACAATAAATTGTATTAATTAGTTATATGTGGCGCCAACCTCAAAAAAAGCTGAGTCGTATAAAAATTTATATTGTTATTTTTCGCTTTGTAGTGCTTTGTGGGAAATCGATTCAATTTTTTTTTTAAATTTTATTATATTAAATTGTCTTCGTAACTTATAACATACATATATGTAAGGGAACCTGCAAGATATCATTTTTCCTTTGGATATAGGAAACCTTTACCTAGATTCTAAAGAACTTTTCCGGCGTTTACAGTACAGGTGTTTGCTTATACATGTTTGCATTAAGATTACATTACATACAATTTTGTTCGCTTTACGGAAAAAAGTTTTCATTTTTAACAAGATTTATGTATTCAAATCAAAATACTTTTTATTTAAAATTTCAAATATTTAGATATTATACGTCCTGAATAATTCCGATTCGGCTAATATTTTATATTCCATAAATTTAAATGTAGAGATTATTTAAAAACTTGCAAATTTATTTACATTTGTCCTTTTATAATGTCTCTTTTGGGAAACTCTGTATTTACGTGTTATTTCATGTTACCAAAGATTATTATAGCTAACGTCAGCTATAATAATCTTTGGTGTAACATAAAAATTGTTTTCATGACAGGTTAACGCGCTGAAAGTAAGTCAAGCAATATATTATTTTAGGATAACATGTTTAGAAAAAACCATTTTAGCCATAAGGTTTGCGATAAAATATAGGCCGTTTAATCTCAGCAGGAAAACTTTGTGCGTGTCTGTTTTTCTTACTTTTTTGTTAAACGTATTTATGTCTATTTTTAAGCTTGTTATCAAAGAACGTTATTAATTTTATTCTAAATGTTGTGCATTTTTATTTCCCAAAACAAAACTAACTTTTGCAGAAAATGTGGATTTTCTTTAAACTGAGGTTCGAATTTGCCTGCCATTTCTTTCAACGAAAATATCTATGAACGGTAATATATTCTATACTTCATAGCGAGTTAATGGTTAGGCTGATATTGTTGAGCTGAGGAAGGAATTTTGAAGTTTTTCGTCCTTTCCATTCCAGATAATGAAGGGAATCTAAGCCATAATACTTATTCCTTATTTGCTAATTCTGCTGCAAGGGTCTCAAACTATACCATGAAAATGTTTGCGAACATCGGTGAGAGCAAAGATCCCACTGCTAGACTATTCTCGTGGATGGAAATAGGAATGAGTCAAATAATATTTTAGCAAGTCCATGATGGCATATGGTGCTAACACAATGAAGTACACTGTTCTGGGTCAGGAACTCGCATCATTTCGTGGAAATTTTATGCGAAAATTAGGTATAACCAGACCACTTTTATTAGCTTTAACGTGGAAAGTCTGTAGACCAACCTTCAATCTGCTCCTAGCAGACAAAACATCTTTAGAGATCTTCTTCAGGTCTCTTCCTTATAATTTTTAGTGATTGAAGGTTGGTCTACAGACTTTTCACGTTAAAGCTAATAAAAGTGGTCTGGTTATACCTAATTTTCGCATAAAATTTCCACGAAATGATGCGAGTTCCTGACCCAGAACAATGTACTTCATTGTAATGGTTTTAGGACTGGGAAAAAGGTATTTGGCAAACTCAGAAGTCGGAGAGTTCCAGGAGCCGTGATAAATCGCACCCCTGCACATATTTTTGCCATACCTTTGAAACCAGAACTTCAAAAGAATTGGTCACAGCGTAGAAATTCCAACGGTTTCTTAAAACTTAGCTATAAATCTTCAAAAAAACGTTACATTTATCTCCATAACCCATAAACATAGGTATTAAACAATATCATAAAAAAGTAAAAAAAAAATTAAAAATTTTGATGATATTTGTACTGTTGTAATTTCAAGTGTAAATATTTCAGAATACAAAAACCAAAACAGTTTGAAAGAGTGTTGCTTCATCTTTAAAATGAGCGATAGATTGTCCAATTTGGTCCATTTGGACCAAAGTTAGATACATTTTTGTAAGAAAATATGTTTTTTTCTTTTTAAACGCATATGTTTAAAAAACTAAACAAAATAGAAAAAAAGTGTGTTTTTGTGCAAATAATACAGATATATATATATATATATATATATATATATATATATATATATATATATATATATATATATATATATATATATATAATTTTTAAAAAATCAGAGAAAAAAAATTTTTCCTATTTTTTATGACAAAAAATTTCAAAATTTTAAAATTAATGAAAAAAATTACACGATATTTTGTTGAAGTTAAAGAAAACACTTTAATTTAACAAAGGGGCAATTTTAATTCATATTTACATTTACTAGGTATTAAGCCTTTTAAGATCAAGAACTAAAGTAGTTGACGTTATTGAACGCATATCACGACTAAAGTGGCAATGGGCGGGGCACATAGCTAGACAACAGCCCGATAGGTGGACGAGTAAATTACTGCAATGGCGACCGCGAGAAACGAACCGAAATCGTGGCAGGCCACAACGCAGATGGGTAGATGATATAAGACATTTTGCGGGAAAAGACTAGCTCCATCCAGCAGGCGAGAGACAGATCCCAGTGGAGGACCATCAGAGAGGCTTATGTCCAGGAATGGACGTTAATAGGCTGAGAAAGAAGAAGAAGCCTTTTAATGAAAACAAAAATAAATATCCGTCATTACTAACTAATTAGCGGTCAGTTCTTAGATATCAATATGCATAGAATTCAAAATTTAAACCAATAAATAATACAAATAAAGAATTTTAACAATTATAACGAAAAAAGTAAATATCAATTTGTTAGATAGTATAATAGTTACGTCTCTCTTTAATTACAGGCTGGCAGATTCTTGGCATTCGCAAGATTAATTTGTTGAGTGTATCTGCCATGATTTTTTTCACTCGTCTTGTAAGATATATAAGTAAGAAACCGACGTCGAACGTTGCTCTTGAATAGCTGTTGAATTCATCCTATATTAATACTATCGGGTTTAAATCTGGGCTCTGTAGTGGTCACTTCATGACTTTAAATTTCTTCTTTTTTTCAAGATTTTCCAAGTATCTTTTGCAGATATTTACAGTATGTTTGGGGTCATGATCATGTTGGAAAGTAAAAGGAGTACCTACTAGACGAGTCCCAGACGGCAATACGTTCTTGTGTAGAAGTTTTTGATCGCTTTCCTTTTTCAAGATTCGTTCTACTTTTACAGAGTCATCAACACGGAATCCGGCTAAGCAACCCCAAGTCATTACTGAGCCACCTCCATATGTGACACTGCAAACTTCGATTTGTCGCTAGAAGCTCCTTTTTCTATTGAGCAATGCTTCAATTTTTTGTTTGAAGGTTTTGTCGTTGATACCGGGTCCGTACTGGGTTTCCAACGTTTGTTTGAAGATTGTAGACAATGTTGAAGAATGACTAAAATGTGGTCGGACTAGCATTGTCTTTATTTTTGTTTGTTTTTACGACGTTTCGATTAGGTTGTATCTCTAATCGTTATTAAGTATAAACTTCAATTTTTTTGTTATCTTGCCCATTTTAATCTTTTTTTTTATATTTACGAGTCTTAGCAATGGTTTTTTTAGTAGCAAGCATCCAAAAATTCCATTTTCATGAAGTCTCCGACGTACTTATACTTTCAAATTATAATATATTAATTATAATTTTCAAATTTTTATTAATTTGCACGGTTATATCAGAAATACTGAAACGTCTAGTGCTTGTTTGAAGGTCATAGACAATGATGTTTCTTGCGAAGTAGTAGATATCTGTTGGACTTCCATTGTCTTTATTTTTGTTGAATATCACGACGTTTCGGCTAGTAGTTATCTCTAGCCGTTTTCAAGTGAAACTAAATAAATTCCTTAGCTACATGACTATTTATACTAAAAGTAAATGCAGTAGAGTATGACCGAGATGGGTGCAGTCATGCTTGCTATGGCAAAATCATATTTTTTATGCTGCATTTAGTTTTAGTTTACAATTACTACGAAGTGGTTTCCACACTTCTCTTATATCTAAAGATGGTTTACTAAAACAACTCGGGTTCTGATGTATAACCGCGGCTTCTTTGAATTTACGTTTTCTCCAATGTTGTTCTCGGTGTAGTATTAAGCTTCAGACCATTTTATGTGGTGTCCATGAGTCCAGGCATGATTGGCGGCACCAGATTTTTCCGTTTCTCCTCGAGATGTGCATTTTTGGTGTTCTTTGATCCTTGTGTCAAGAGGTCTCTTTGTTTCGCCAATGTAGGAATTGCCACATTCACAAGGTATCTGATATACACAGTTCTTCATGTATCTTTGAGTTGTTGGTTTGACCCTAGTGAGCCGACTTCTCAGAGAGTTATTTGAATTGAAAACAACGTTGATTTTATATCGTTTTCCTATCCTTCTAACTTTTTCTGAAATGCCTTTAACATAGGGGATGTTCAATACTGGTTTTCGTTCTTCATTTGTTGTCGATATTGTCCTATTTCTGCGTTGTTCAAGAAATTTATCCACTAGATATACTGAGTATCCATTGGCTGTCAGATCATTTTTAATATAATCTATCTCTTTCATCAAGTTCTCGTTCGAGTTGCAGAGAGTTAAGGCTCTATCTACGAGATTTCTCATAATTCCTTGTTTGGAGTTGTTGGAGTGATTAGATGAATAATTAAGGTATTGTCTTGTGTGCGTGGCTTTTCTGTAAACCGAAGTTCGAATTTGTCTGCCATTTCTTTCAACCAAGACATCTAAGAATGGTAATTTATTTTCTACTATATTTTCTAACGTAATAATCAACAGTACGTCTACTTATATTCGATTTTTCTGCAATTTGTTTTTCTTTAACTTCAACAAAATATCGTGTCATGTTTTTCATTAATTTTACAATTTTGAAATAAGTCTTTTTTTCTATTTACACTTTTTTTCTAGTTTTTTAAATATACGCGTTTCGACAAAAAAAACATATTTTCTTACAAAAATGTATCTAATATTGATCCAAATTGGACGATCTACCGCTCATTTTAAAGGTAAAGCAATACTCTTTCAAACTGTCTTGGTTTTTGTATGCTGCAATATTTGCACTTGAAATTATAATAGTACAAATATCATCAAAATTTTGTAAATTTTTTTACTTTTTTATGATATTGTTTAATACCTATGTTTATGGGTTATGGAGATAAATGTAACGATTTTTTGAAGATTTATACCGTTGGAATTTATAAGCTGCGACCAATTCTTTTGAAGTTATAAATTTTTTTGTATTTGCTATTGTATGATTTTGAGTCAGGAATATACCGTTCATGTTTCCTCAGAACGCGGCAGATTCTTCCTTCAATTGTATATGTAGGGTCTTTAGCAAAAGAGGCATATTTCCTTTTCCTTAGTCACTTTTCTGGTTGATGTCTCAACATTCATTGCCACTGTGGCATTTTCTTTATTTAGTGGTAGAATATTAATACTGGAATCCTTCTGAAGGTTCGTTAGTACAGTTATCTCATCTTTGCTGATGTTTGGTTTTGTTGTTCCAGATTTTTGTAGAGTCCTTCTTACGTTTCACCTGAACTCATCTGCAAAAGGATCTTCGATGCTCATTGAATCTGTGATAATTATGGCGCGAATAGGAACCTCTTTCTGAGAAACCTTGATATTAGAACATTTGGCAAGTATTGCGTTTTTAGCTTTGGTTAATTCCTTAGCAATTGCTAACTGAAATATTGTGAAATTCAACATAAAATGAAGACAACGGACGACCAACCTATATCTACTATTTCGCAAGAAACATCATTGTCTTCAAATAAACAATACTAACTTTTGCTAGCTTCTGGTAATCATTTCAAATATTTTTATAATTTTTACATAATGTTATAATAAAATTTCAAATAATTATGCAAGTTTGGCCACACATATAAGTGACAATTACTTTTGGCTTCTTGTCTTCTGCGTGTTTCCATTCAAATAAATTTTATTACTTTCTTATATTTTATTTAGAAATTAGTAACATGCTAGAATAAGCTAGGAAAGATATACTTAATAATTCGAGTATAATTTAAAGATTTATAGTAGGAAACAATCAAAATTATAGCAGTTTAAGGGAAATATACCGCTTGTTTCATTCTCTTTTTTTTTTTCGCTGCATATCAATAAATCACTCCATAGAAATATCCTTCTTTTATTGCCCGGATTTTCCTTCCCTTTATATATTTATGACTTAAATCACAACAATATGTACAGCAACCTAGGGATTTAAAGGTAATAAAAATGATATTTACCCCAATTTTTAGAAAAATTGGAGAAGCACGTGACATCATCTCTTCCTTCCTCTATACATATAATTTTTGACGTAATATGAGCTTTACGTCACAAAGCCCAAATTTATGTGTACGTGTTTATGGGCAGGGGTGGATACATAAAAACCCAAGGAATGATTTTTTCTGAGAAATAAATAATTTATCAAATCAAATCAAGGATCTTAACTAATTAGCAATCAAATATATATATATATATATATATATATATATATATATATATATATATATATATATATATTAGTTGGTTATTTTCTTGGGAATATGGTTCATTTTTATATTAAAACTACATATATATAATGTAGTCATACTTATTATATACATATTTTATATTTCAGGACGTTTCGATTCTTTCGAATCTTTTTCAACTGAGCTTTCTACAAAATGTACATTTTTAATATTATTATATATAGAATAACAGGTTAAAAACTTACCCTTAAGAACAGAGATCTTTGTTTTAAATAAAAAATTAATTACAACACAACCAACTATTATTACACACTCTATTATATATTAATTTTTCAAAAATATTTTTAAAAATCCAACTAGAGTAGACACTATATTTTTAACCCTATAACTGCATTGACTTGACTGAATGTGGAAACCAGATGCTGTATGTTTTAAGTACTTTAAGTGGCGTAAAAGGTTTGGGTCTTTTAATTGAAGTGATATCTTTCTGAAAAAAATATCGTGATTCAATTTAGAAGAATTAACAGCGGAGAATTATTCTTTTTCAATGTTTTACTTATTTTAGAATTTCCCTTATATTGGTTTATTTTAATATGTTGAAATAAATTTGATTTAGATTATTAATGTCTGTTTTATCGTTTACGGCACTCGGATTTTTTTTTATTGTGAACAGTTCGTAAAATTCTCGTTTTCCTTTGTTGGTTTCAGTTTTCAAGATTTTTTTATTTTCATAATCAAAGGTGTGCTTGTGTTTTATTTCATGTTTTTTTTAAAGCTGTAATACTTTTTTTTTTGTCGTATTTATGTTCATTTAGACGATTTTGCAGATACTGACTAGTTTGATCGATATAATTCGATGGACAATCCTTGCAGGGTATTTGATAGACCACATTTGATTTTTTGTTTTTTGGAATATCACTTTTTAATTTGCTGAAATTGCTTTTAGGTAAATTATGGCCCTTGTGACTAGTGGTTATATTATGTTTCTTGAAAAAAGTTTTCGGAAAGTTTCGGTATGTGTGGCAAGGAAAGATATTGTTTTTTGATTTTATCGTCTCCTCACTTTTCTGTTTTAGTGTTTCCCTGTTTGTATTTTTCTAGCCTTTCTTTAAAAATTTTATTAATCAGTTTATTTGGGTAAGAGTTTGACATAAGGACCTCTTTTGCTTTTTTGATACAGGTGTTTCTAAATTCGGGACTACTAAGGATGATGGCTCTATCGGCTATTCCAATTATTACTGATTTTTTTTGGGCCATGTGGTGTTGGGAATTGTAGTTGAGGTAGTAACCAGACCATGTAGATTTTGTGTACCACTCAGTTAGTATTGTATTATTTTTGTGATACAATGTCATGTCTAGGAAGTTTATGTGGTTATTATTTTCAAATTCAAATAAATTGTAATTTTTCATGATAGCAGTTAAATTTATTAAAAATGTATGAATCTTGATTTTTTGGTTTGGCTATTATGCAATTATCTACATATCTGTAAAAGAATGGTAATTTAAATTTTATGCTGTTGATAACATCAGTTTCTAGATCTTTTAACACAAATTGAGCAATAATACTCGATATGGAGGCACCCATCGCGCAACCCTCAATCTGCTTAAAGAATAAATTTTTGTATTTGAAGTATGTAGAAGTTAGGCAGATTTCTACAGCTTTAAAAAAGTCATCTAATTGTACATCGGTGTATTTCTTTATTTCTGACCATTTTTTTCTGATTATATTTGTATGGAGAGATACAACGTCTAATGGGATCAACATGGGGTTTTCTGGGATTTTAACGTTTTGTATTTTTTCTTTAAAGCTCCATGAGTCTTTAATGTAAAAATTATTTTGGCCAATGACATCTGATAATATTTTGAGAGTGCATTAAAAGGCGATTGTGTAAAAGATATAATTGGTCTAAGTGGAGTTACGGGTTTATGTAATTTAGGTAGCCCATATATGTGTGGTGGTGAAGCGTTATTTGTAGATAAGTCTTTTGCTACATTTGCTGAAATAAACTGTTTGTTTTCTCATTTTTTTATTAGGTCTTTATTTTTCTTTTGGTATGAGTTGGTAGGTGTAGGTGTTGGTGTCATTGAGTAATTGCATGATTTTTGCATCGTAATCCGAGTTTTTGATAATAAGTGTTTTGTTTGATGCTTCAAAGAAAACAGCTCAAATATAAGCTATTCGGTTAAGTTTTTTAAACCTACAGTTTAAACTTGGCGATTAAAAATACAATATAATCGAAACATTGTACAAACAAAAAAAAATGTAAATCAGCAACAAATCTTCTACATATTCAGCTACTTTTGAGGCTTGTATTTCGCAAAGGAAGCGACTGAATCAAAACGATATATGACATACTAAATTGCATTTTTGAAAACCTATTTTAGCAAAGGGGTCCGCAAAAATCAATTTTATTCCAATTTTCCTTAACAATCAGGCTTCACTCATAAGCTTGCACAATTCCATCGCAAAAGAAAGAACAATGATTATAACAAGGTTGTGACATTCAGATGGATGGACATAGCGAAATTATAAGGATTCCTAGTGGCTACCCAAAAAATATGGTAAAATCTTTTTCCATAAATATTTTTGTTATAAAAGTCAAATGAGAAGACAACTTATCATGGGTACATCTGAGACATCTTAAGCTAACAAAAAGGTCACAAATGGGAAACTAAACTTAGCGGGCAAACATAAAAAAGCAATAAAGCGTTTCCAAGTTTTTCTCTGCTTTCTATAAAATGGAAAAATCCTAATAAAATAAACCCCGTTCTATAATATGCCCTAAGGGTGCGAAGACCAATATATATTCTTATTTTGAAAGTTTGATAGTTTTTTTGGACATTTTTTGCTGGTTTAATTACACAGGGAGTCCGTATAATAATCGTGTGATCGATTGCGGCTATATCGTTAAAGCGGTGAAAATCTTGACAGATGGAATCTATATTTTTTATTGAAATTACAGTCTCATTGAACCCTCCATTCAACTCTATTTTTTTTTATATGTATTATGACCACATGATTAAGAATATGGAGGGTGGATTCCCGAAAAGGGGTCAGGTAATTTATAATAAACAAAAAAACTGTTAATAATTAAAAAAATCGTTTTTTTTTTGTATACAATAACAAACATCTGGAAGTTTGCAGGGCGTCATCTCAAGGTTAATGCTTACAAAATATTATAGTTATTTGATCCTACTAGCGCCCTCTCTGTTTCAGGCCGAGAAGTTATCGAACCACCCTCGTAAACTAAAAGATTTGATAAAAAAACGAGTAGCGGCAATTTTTTCGAGCAATGATACAACTCATTTCTGATAACGTGCCACTCATTATTTTTTTCATATTTTCTGAGCCCAAATTTTAAAAATCAGCAGGAATTATTCATATATATATATATATATATATATATATATATATATATATATAAACGAAGTAAAATGCGAACAGTAATTGCAAACTTCGTTCCATCATATCATTTCCGTGTTAGAGGTTG
The DNA here is from genome assembly GCA_034092305.1 of Diaprepes abbreviatus. Taxonomy (NCBI): domain Eukaryota; kingdom Metazoa; phylum Arthropoda; class Insecta; order Coleoptera; family Curculionidae; genus Diaprepes; species Diaprepes abbreviatus. Next base: position 841,139 of record JASJET010000219.1, read on the forward strand.
CACAGTTTGAATGAATTGCTACAGGACACAATTCATCCTATTACACCACCATCGAGATGATGCCCTACCTGCACCACTATATCGAGAAGAAAGTCAAAACTTACCCTCCCCGCTACAGTGATACGGCAGAGGTACATGTTTCGTCTCTACTAGACTCATCAGAGTACCGACATGCACCTGGCTGTGCAAAGGACAGATCGGAAGAAGACATGCAAATACTGAACGCGGCTTCGCTGACCTCCCGCCGGATGGCGTATATGTGTTTATGCGGCTTTCACGGATTCCTCCGTGTGAGATGCAATAGCAGTGGATATATCCACATTATGCCGTTGTAGTGCTGAAATCACATTCAGCAAACGTACAACTATATGCAACTCTGTGAATAGATGAAGTAAAATTCGAACAGTAATTGCAAACTTCGTTCCATCATATCATTTCCGTGTTAGAGGTTGCACAGTTTGAATCAATTGCTACAGAACACAATTCATCCTATTACACCACCATCGAGATGATGGCCTAATGGTAGTGTAATAGGATGAATTGTGTTCTGTAGCAATTGATTCAAACTGTGCAACCTCTAACACGGATATGATATGATGGAACGAAGTTCGCAATTACTGTTCGCATTTTACTTCATCTATTCACGGAGTTGCATATAGTTGTACGTTTGCTGAATGTGACTTCAGCACTACAACGGCATAATGTGGATATATCCACTGCTATTGCATCTCATATGGAGGAATCCGTGAAAACCGCAGACGTATATATAATGTCTTCTAATCTCATTCTTGAGCAGAACATTTCTCTAATTTTCGAAATTGTCTTGGACATATATTTTGGGAAATTATAATCGACTAATTTGTGATTTTCGAAAGGACATGGAACTTTGATAAGCTCTCTTTGTTTTATAGCTGCTGCATTTAAAAATCGATTATTTTTGAGATGAGTGGAAGAAATCAATTAAGTTTTGAAACCTAAAAGTACCAGAATAGAAGAATCGTTTTCCTTATTTAACAAACTGGTAAAAATGGAAAATTTTGTTTATTTTTAGGAAATGACTATTCCTTTTACCGATTCCAATGCTGTATCTTTCAATTCTTATCCTTAACTTGTTTGTATATAGCTTTATTTGTCCAAATATGTAATACAAATCTCAATCAAATCAAAACTAACCGTCCAACTGGAAGATCTAACCTTCATGACAAATAGATCCATTTCAAAATTTGTAAGTTACAGTTTTAAAAATTGTAATAGGACTCAGGTCTATAATTTAAAACGATTTTAACAGTTTTATGTAGAATTTAAAAATCGAACAATAATCAGTACAGCAAAAAAGTTTCTGAGTGGCAGCTACATATTTGCCAATATATTACATAAAACATTTTAAAATATATTTTGCCGATATTTTTTAGATATTGTAATAGTTATTCAAATCTGAAATTTGGCAAGAGATTTTATGCATACCGCTTGGCATCTCTTGAAAGATGCCTGTTTAAAATCCAATTTTGACATTTTGCATATTCAACTGTTTTCTCTGGAACTGGCCGAACTTCCAGTCGCATAGAATTATTAGAATCAAATCTGTATTTTATTTTATTTGATTTGATTAATCTACACCCAAATCAGGTAACTATATTCTATATTTTGCGTTATAATTGTCGATTCCAATAAATTAATTTATTTTCATTTTATGCATGCCATAACTTTTAAAATTTGCAGGACCAGTAAAAATGTTTCTTTTTATTTTAGGAACCAGTTTTATCCCATTTTCTTTATTTATTTTAGCTTTATCAGTTTTCTTCAAAATTTATCGGTATCTTTTTCCTCTTTTTTTTCAGGATTCCCTTTCATCGCTATTTCTTCAAGATTAATTTTATCCTCAAGATTTAGCCTTTTGTTCAAAGTAGTAGTTATAGCGTTATTTTGATATAGTAGTTTTAAGAGCCCATTTTATCCCATTTTCTAGAGGCTTTCTCTGTTTTTCTTCAAGGTTTATCAGTTTTCTCTAAGATTTATCCGTATCTTTTTCCTTTTTTCTTCAGGATTCACTTTCATCACTTTTTCTTCAAGATTAATGTTATCCTGAAGATTTAACCTTTTGTTCAAAGTAGTAGTTATACCGTTATTTTAATATAATAGTTTTAGGAGCCAGCTTTATCCCATTTTATTGAAGTTTTAACCGTTTTTCTTCAAGTTTTATCAGTTTTCTTTAAGATTTATTCGTATCTTTTTCCTTTTTTCTTCAGGATTCACATTCATCGCTTTTTCTTCAAGATTAACTTTATCCTCAAGATTTAGCCTTTGGTTCAAAGTAGTAGTTATACCGTTATTTTAATAAAGTAGTTTTAGGAGCCAACTTTATCCCATTTTTTTTGAAGCTTTATCCATTTTTCTTTAAGCTTTATCAGTTTTCTGATTATTCCTATATTTTTCCTTTTTTCTTCAGAATTCATTTTCGTCGCTTTTTCTTCATTTATCCACAAGATTCAGCCTTTTGTTCAAAATAGTAGTTATACCGTTACTCTAATGTAGTAGCTCCATTTTAGTAGATTCGTCCTTAACAGAATTTCTCCAATAATAATACGTTTGGTGGCAAATGTGTTGGGGCTGTTTTCCTTTTGGCCGTATTTATCAATTACGTAAAAGACAACGATGGGTTCATAGAAATATTGAAACTTCCAATGTGCTGTACTGTCTTCAAGCTTATTTCTTTTATTCAAGACCATTCTTTGGTGACTGTGTAGTTCGCGAACGAGTATCTTCAAACATATAAGTAACTGAATTGTTTAAATTTGTAAAAAAATGTAATGCCAGTAGAGTGTAAAGAAAATTGCAATTTCTGTTACAAATAATATAACTTTTGCTTTATTATTTTTTGCTACAGGTACCGTTTATATCATAAAATTAAATTTCATAGGTAAGTACACGTATATAGAGTTTTATTTGGATAACCTAAAGTAAAAGTCCATTTGTAAAAACTAAGCCTACCTGGAGTTACCATTTTATCAGTTTTAAGCGTCTTCAATTTGATCTTTCAGTAAGAGTAATTTCAGGAAGTGGTGTTTAACATTTTGCAACATGTAGATTTATTAAACCCCCGCCCATTTATAATTGTAACGACAATAAGAGCTAGCTAACTCAAGCATTGTTAATTTTTCAAAGAATAGAAATTAACAACTTAACATAATTCACTTTACTGAGTTATTACCATTGAGTATTAAGTATTTAAGTTTATAATATCCATTTCATTTTCGTCCTGCAAAAGAAAAAATTACTTAAAACTGAAAAAAAATTTTTATTATAAATCTTTTTTACCTTTACTAGTTGCTAAGAGAAAAGAAAGTACATATATTATCACATCACCTGTTTTTTTACCAATCTGATTTCAAATAAATTTGATATTAAAAGAAAAGCTCGTAAAATATCAGATCAAAAGCGAAACAAGGATGTACGTGATACCCACTTTTTTAGTCGGAAAGATGATAAAAGAACAAAGAAAAATTTAAAATGGAAATCTCCGAAACATATTTTTCTCCATATTTTATTAAATTTTTTATGGACGTGACCAACATACGGTGTAACTTGTAGTGAACGATATCCGAGAAGTTTACAATTGTAATTCATACAGGGTTTATAAGTAAAATAAAGAATTTATTACATTGATAAATACAAGGTGGAACAGACGTAACTCAACATTAATTTCTAAATTTAAACTACTTATTTACTCTTTAATGAAAACTAAATTATTTTATCTTCTAATTCGTCCTTTTTCATTATTACTATTAGATACATAACGCTCATGAAGTTGAAAGCTGCTCAAGTATCTTTTAAGGGACCTTGTCGGAGGCTTTTTGTTGTCTGGTTTCAATTTTATTACAATTTTTCTCTCTCTTATATTGCTCATTCGTCGTGATATTTTTATGTTTCTTAGTCTCTTTAAGGCTGACTAGAAATCATCTTTAGCGTTACAATTTTGGTAGTTTTCTTTATTTTTTTTTTTGACTTCTTAGAGTCGAACTTTAATCTAAATATTTACATTTTCTGCTTCTGCATTAATTTCTTTTATTTTCGACTGTTATGCTTGGAATTTTTATCGTGCATAGACATTCATTTTAGTGATATCTTAAAGCTACATAAAATAGCATGATCTCCCACAAAACATTTACAGAAAAGTGTGCTGTCATAATGTGTTTAATCTAAAATATAGGACCCACTACGCAATACATAAAAATAAGGCCATACTATTAAACTACTTTGTTTGCTACTCTCTAAGGTATATCTAGGATGATTTGTGATACTTTGGGGACATCTAAAGGTGCGTATAAATATGGCGAGTCGAGCTCGAGTCGAGCTTCCAACGAACTGATCTTTGTCGGTTCGAACCCTTTTTCGCCGCCCGGCGGCAAAAGAGATTTATTGCATCTGGACGTTGTAAACCAATAAAGGGTAAAGAAAAAATATTTAAGTTTTGATTATTTTCTTTATATTCCGAAATGAAATGTAGTTAATTTTTTCTTATTTTCCAAATATTTAATAATGAATCTCGAAATCAGCTTATGTAGGGTTCAACATAACTGTGGTGTCGGGACATTAGAAATAAATCTAATTTTTTAAGTGATTTTATTTACATATTATCTCCTATATTTATAAATAAAAAAGATACCTTTTTGTTGTACTTTTACTAGATCTATTAATAAATCTTGGAAATCAGCCTTTACATGAGTTTGTGTTTTCCCGTTCACTGGCCATTATTACAATACCTCATGCTATCAAATTGGCTGAAATTTTTTTATTAACATGTTTTCCTTATATCATTATATTCCGAAATAAATAAGAGGTAGTTTTTCCTATTTTCGAAATATTACTTAAGTAATCTCGAAATTAGCTTATACGTAGGTCGTCAGTAATCTGTTCACGGTTCAATATGGCGGTTTCAGGTTGCTAAAAAAGAACCTACTTTTTTCAGGAGTGTTATTTTCTAATTATATTTAATATTTCAAAGTAAAAAACGAAATTTAACCGGTTTATTTACTAGTTTGTTTGGCGATGATTGTCGCGGCGAGTGAGGCTGCATCGATACGAACTTCAATTAAGTTTTTCTTTAATAACATAGTTAATACCGTTTCACCAGTCCTCGCTGATAATTTTTTTTAATGTATGTAAGAAATTAACGTATTCCTTATAGTTTACATTTTGAGTTATCCCGAGTTACGAATTAGTTGTGCCCATATAAGTTTAATGGATTTTAATTAATGTGTTCGAAGCACAACATTTCCAAGTTCTTCAGCCCATTCATCTATCACATGTTTCTTAAATTGTGTTTCTTTCTAATTTGCAATTTTTACAAGTTCCTTCTTTAGTAAACCGTTCATAAAGGAAATATATTTTTTTAATAACCAATTTGTAATATCGCTTTTTCAACTATGTTATTGGCAACTTTTCCACCAGTCTAGAATGATAACTGGCGTTATCCAAATCTACAACTGACCTCTCCTGAATCAATTGTATCATTTGATAAAAATATCTTTGAAAGATATCCGGCGTCATTTATTCACGTTAATCTTTGGTAGATTTCGATTCAAACTGCTGCAAAACTCCCATAAATTTCCTCCAATATGAGTTGTAATGAGTTGGTGGCCCTGAGCGGTTTTAAATCTGTCGATAACCTTTCTAAGAATGCTTCTCGAAAAATTGCTGTATTCTTATCTTCATACATTTCTTGTACTATGTGTCCTGTACTGAGACAAATTACATCCACATGCCTTCCCTGTGGTATTTTCTAATTTCCCGCAAATACCGTTTTCTCTAAAAGTATTTCCTCTGTATCACCTCTATTTTCACTTTCCCTACGAGAAATTCATTTTGTTAGCACTTTTTACAGATTGGTTTTTCACATTCTACTCTTGTTTCATAACTTTCAAAACTTTATCGAGACTTGCTTTTTATTTTCTAACTAAAAACTTTCTAATTCGTTAACGTGTCTTTTTATTATGTTTTTGAAGCATTCTTATAATTTTTTCTTTTAGGGTACGGTTCAGGCTAGCACACAGTTCCACTTTTCCTTTCCTTACTTCACCTATAAGTTGTAGATTCGCTAAGTTTTGGAGTAAAAGTAGAAATTTTCAATAGCTAGCATTGAAAGTTGTAAGATAATAACATAGCAAGGCCTTACATTTATACCCATCTGAAGTAAACTTAAAAATGTCATTACTGTTAATTGCCCAATTGAGATGTATACTTCTAAATCTAATTATCTTTTAAGTATACAACTCTTTCCTCAAATACATACTTCAGATACATACAATATCTACCCCTTGCGTTATCCAGTCATTTCCAAAAGAAAAATATATTATCAGCGGCCCATTTCCATATGGCCGACGCACTCGAAATTTTCTTCTCGCTGGTCTCTGCGAATTTTCTGACGCAATTTCATTTCACACATTTACTTCTTTTCTTCTCTAAAATTTTTGTCCATAACTCACAAATTTTGGAATTATTTTCAGGTCCTCTATTTTCTTCCGATCACTCCATATTCACTTATGAACAACTTTTAATCAATTAATGCCAAGTGCTAAATATTTCATTTCATTAACAAAAAAATAAGAAAATCTCGTGTCTTCAGTCTCACTGCAAAGTAAATTTTTTCGAAAAAGCGTGTCATAAACCCGTCTCACTAGATTAAAAAACCCTTTGAGTTCGCACCAAAAAACCGACAGAAAATGGATCACTGCGAGTCTCGGTCGAGCTACTCGAAAACAATAGAACTATAAAAAAATTGACTTCTTGTGACCCAACTGCATTTATTACCTCATTTCAAATTTGCCGACGATGGCCCTCGATAACAATAGAAATCGGCAAAATTTCAAAAGAGTCTCGTTCGAAGCTCGAGGCATACTCGACTCGAGCTCGACTCGCCATATTTATACGCACCTTTAGGTAGACTATAGGTACTGTGTTACCAAAAGAAATAAATTTCCTTTCATCTGATGCATTCCCATGAAAACATAGACGACTTATTAAATTCATAATTTTTTTTTTCACTTCAAACACTGTTGTAGAATTCTATCTACAAGAACCTAAAAAAATCATAAAAATAAAATACACATCTGAAGACCATTGAAATTCCGAGAAATAAACTGCACGTTGTCGGCGGTAACGACGCATAGACACCGACACAGATGGCGGCGCAGACATAAAGCTTTGGGGGACCGCGCTAAGCGCTAATCGGTTCCTTTCGGAAGACCCGAAGGAGTGCCGAGAAATTATAAATAGCACCCGATGTCGCGATTCGTTAGCAGAATCTGATTGTCTATTAAAGAGCATAGATCTCTCAATTTTCTTACATACGCGCACACGAGTATCTAAAGGTGCGTATAAATATGGCGAGTCGAGCTTCCAACGAACTGATCTTTGTCGGTTCGAACCTTTTTTCGCCGCCCGGCGGCAAAAGAGATTTATTGCATCTGGACGTTGTAAACCAATAAAGGGTAAAGAAAAAAATATTTAAGTTTTGATTATTTTCTTTATATTCCGAAATGAAATGTAGTTAATTTTTTCTTATTTTCCAAATATTTAATAATGAATCCCGAAATCAGCTTATGTAGGGTTCAACATAACTGTGGTGCCGGGACATTAGAAATAAATCTAATTTTTTAAGTGATTTTATTTACATATTATCTCCTATATTTATAAATAAAAAAGATACCTTTTTGTTGTACTTTTACAAGATCTATTAATAAATCTTGGAAATCAGCCTTTACATGAGTTTGTGTTTTCCCGTTCACTGGCCCTTATTACAATACCTCATGCTGTCAAATTGGCTGAAATTTTTTTAATATCATATTTTCCTTATATCATTATATTCCGAAATAAATAAGAGGTAGTTTTTCCTATTATCGAAATATTACTTAAGTAACCTCGAAATTAGCTTATACGTAGGTCGTCAGTAATCTGTTCACGGTTCAATATGGCGGTTTCAGGTTGCTAAAAAAGAACCTACTTTTTTCAGGAGTGTTATTTTCTAATTATCTTTAATATTTCAAAGTAAAAAACGAAATTTAACCGGTTTATTTACTAGTTTGTTTGGCGATGATTGTCGCGGCGAGTGTGGCTGCATCGATGCGAACTTGAATTAAGTTTTTCTTTAATAACATAGTTAATGCCGTTTCACCAGTCCTCGCTGATATTTTTTTTAATATATGTAAGAAATTAACGTATTCCTTATAGTTTACATTTTGGGTTATCCCGAGTTACGAATTAGTTGTGCCCATATAAGTTTAATGGATTTTAATTAATGTGTTCGAAGCACAACATTTCCAAGTTCTTCAGCCCATTCGTCTATCACATGTTTCTTAAATTGTCTTTCTTTCTAATTTGCAATTTTTACAAGTTCCTTCTTTAGTAAACCGTTCATAAAGGAAATATATTTTTTTGAATAACCAATTTGTAATATCGCTTTTTCAACTATGTTATTGGCAACTTTCCCACCAGTCTAGAATGATAACTGGCGTTATCCAAATCTACAACTGACCTCTCCTGAATCAATTGTATCATTTGATAAAAATATCTTTGAAAGATATCCGGCGTCATTTATTCACGTTAATCTTTGGTAGATTTCGATTCAAACTGCTGCAAAACTCCCATAAATTTCCTCCAACATGAGTTGTAATGAGTTAGTGGCCCTGAGCGGTTTTAAATCTGTCGATAACCTTTCTAAGAACGTTTCTCGAAAAATTGCTGTATTCTTATCTTCATACATTTCTTGTACTATGTGTCCTGTACTGAGACAAATTACATCCACATGCCTTCCCTGTGGTATTTTCTAATTTCCCGCAAATACCGGTTTCTCTAAAAGTATTTCCTCTGTATCACCTCTATTTTCACTTTCCCTACGAGAAATTCATTTTGTTAGCACTTTTTACAGATTGGTTTTTCACATTCTACTCTTGTTTCATAACTTTCAAAACTTTATCGAGACTTGCTTTTTATTTTCTAACTAAAAACTAATTCGTGTGTCTTCTTGGTATCTTTTTGAAGCATTCTTATAATTTTTTCTTCTAGGGTACGGTTCAGGCTAGCACACAGTTCCACTTTTCCTTTCCTTACTTCACCTATAAGTTGTAGATTCGCTAAGTTTTGGAGTAAAAGTAGAAATTTTCAATAGCTAGCATTGAAAGTTGTAAGATAATAACATAATAACATACATTTATACACATCTGAAGTATACTTAAAAATGTCATTACTGTTAATTGCCCAATTGAGCGAAATTTTCTTCTCGCTGGTCTCCGCGAATTTTCTGACGCAATTTCATTTCACACATTTACTTCTTTTCTTCTCTAAAATTTTTGTCCATAACTCACAAATTTTGGAATTATTTTCAGGTCCTCTATTTTCTTCCAATTACTCCATATTCACTTATGAACAAGTTTTAATCAATTAATGCCAAGTGATAAATAAATTTCATTTCATTAACAAAAAAATAAGAAAATCTCGTATCTTCAGTCTCACTGCAAAGTAAATTTTTTCGAAAAACGTGTCATAAACCCGTCTCACTAGATTAAAAAAACCCTTTGAGTTCGCACCAAAAAACCGACAGAAAATGGATCGCTGCGAGTCTCGGTCGAGCTACTCGAAAACAATAGAACTATAAAAAAATTGACTTCTTGTGACCCAACTGCATTTATTACCTCATTTCAAATTTGCCGACGATGGCCCTCGATAACAATAGAAATCGGCAAAATTTCAAAAGAGTCTCGTTCGACGCTCGAGGCATACTCGACTCGCCATATTTATACGCACCTTAAGTCTTTTGAACTCATATTTTAGTAAAATTCCAGCGTTGTCGGGGAAAAAAAAAATAAGCTTCTCTAAAGAACAATTCCACGCCGATTTTTTTAAATTCTTGTGGAAACTGTTTGAAATTAATTTGCAGAGTATTCACGCGCCTACTTCTACGACTATAATAATCTGCGGGAATTAAATTGCGTAAAGTAAACCTGATAGTGACACACCCAATTTAGACATCTCGATTGCGACAAATAATTTTCTGTTAAAAGAAAATTAGTGACAACGTGATAGTGACATCATTAACGGATCTAAGAACACTAAACGTGCCTTAGTTTGCGCTTAACATACAAAAAAAAATTTTCGGAAAAATTAAATTTCGGAAATTTTATTAAGAGTCCCAACACTAGATTTTAATTTCGACACAAAACTTAAGAGCCCCAGTCTAAAAAATTTTTACTGTAAAAAAATTCTATAAAGCTCACGTCAAAATAAAAACCAAATTAAAGTAAATATTGGCCAAGTTCTCATTCAACCCAAATTCTATATACTTAATTTTTCTCATATATTAAGTATATTAAAGCCCAGCCTTCCGTGATTTTTGTATTTATATACAAAACTTTCCAATTTAAGAGGAAAAATAATTTATTTAAAAATATCCAATCACTTCTCTCACAGTTCCTTCTGGTCTGATGAGGCGGGTGGCATTTAGGGCTGTCCGGGTGGTTTTGGTTGGACCTCCGCGGCCCCTCGTGGGGTTGCGCCAGACCTAACAGGATTCTATATTCATAATGAATCTGACATTACCCGAATAAATCAAAATGCTCAATTATATCTCAACACTTCAATTTCCCCAATGGAACAATTTTTGAATGACATCCAAGCTTCACTTCAAGGTGGGGACCACGTAATGCAGGGGCAAACGCATATTAAAAATGACCAAATTCCTGATACGCAAGTCATTCATAGCTCGTATACGTCGTTCGCGTTCGATGGAAACGTACCTCGTGGCGTTCTCGCGGAAAATCCGATCTCCACAAATAATTTTCCCAAAACGACGGACGTGCATATACGACAACACCTGTTGTTATCTTATCCTTATTGAAAAAACGTTTCTTTAAAACCAAATATAATAAAATTTTTATTGCCCATTTTTTACTTGATATTTTTTGCCAGATGAATGCCAAACGAGAATTTTTTCCGACTGCGGTTTTTTATTTCTGAAACGAAATGTTTAAGTTTTTGTCCATGTGATTAATTTTATATTTTACACCCGCTATTAGCCCCGTTCACAGAATAATCAGAAATCAGTCAACACCAATTATATCGTCAAAAAATTGTTTTAGTTCGCACTGACTGGTTTCTAACATCTTTACGAGCAAGGCCATTATTTTTGTTAGTTTGTATTAAGTTTCGATTGGGTTGTATCTTTAATTATTATCAAGTATAAATTGAGTTTACCGAAAGACTGACTGCTCTCAATATTCATCCCAATGGTCATGATGATTGATTTTGGCAAAATACTCCACGATGTTTTTACGCACCTACTTTATACAAAATAAATCTAATTTCCGCAAAAAATTAATGTTTTGAATGAAAAATTGACCTTTTTAAAATACAATTTAAATTTCGCACTAAAACGCTAGAATAGTAATGGGATTCGCCTGTGACGTCACCCTTTCGTAAACACTGGACAAGTTGCATTTTATTGCTTGTCTCGATTAATATTTTCCATTATTTTGTGAGATAATCATGAATTCTAATGCGTATCGATGGTGTGCAGTTCCTCGATGTAATAATACATCGATAAAAACTCCGAATAAATTATGTATTAACGTGCCAATGAAAAAAAATATCAGAAATACGTGGCTAAATCTTGCAAGGCGTGACCCAGCTTCTGTATCTGTTAATTCAGTAATTTATTTCTGCGAAGATCATTTTGATGTAAGTATTTATTTTATATAAATAAGTGGCGAAGCTCGCAAACAAAATATATGTAAGGTAAATATTTGCCAGTAACACTGTCGATCCCGTTTGAGACTAGGTTTAATTTCTTTATTACTGTATTATATTTAAAGTTCCTAACTAAAAGTATTTTCTTTTTCCAGTTACCAAATCATATAGAAAATTATATACAGTACCATGTAATGGGTTCAGTTTTACAAGTGCGGATGAAGTCAGGGTGTATATACACAAGATTTGAATGCTAACTAGGCAGAAGCAAACGGACTTCTGACACCGCTGGGCGTCCCTATGCTCTCAAGAAACAAAGAAGGTGTCTAATTGAAGAAAATGAGAAAGATGTAGCACAAACAAAAACACCTACAGAACATTTAGAACTCGCAGGCACTTCATCAGAAAGTTCAGGTACGTACCCATTGCTTTTTTATATTGGTAACCTGTTTTATTGAATTCAAGTGTATATCTTTTCTGTTTGCCAGTTTAATCATAACATTATAGGTAGTTTTAATTTCAAACAATCTTTGTGGTACATATTATTATTATAATATTATTATTGTAGTCTGTTGCAAAAATTATAGTACATAATAATGTGTTAATAGTTACAGTTTGTTCACAAGTACTTATTTTTATGTTTTAGCTTTGCACACAATTAAAGATCTAGAAGCTGATAAATTAGTATAAGTATATATATTATATAAATTCAGAAGTAAAGCTGTCGAGACTGAAATTAAAACTGTGCACCAGTTAACCACGCTCCCAGCATCAAAGAGTCAATTCTTGGCAAATTTGAACTACTGACCTTGATAAATCTTTATTCCATGACGTTTTTGTACTTTTGGAAGCACGAAACTGACACACTTGATAGTTTTATCCACAAAATATCTGATTAACGATGCAAATAAAGACAAATTCGAAGGATAAAGGCGATAAACAATGATGACTGATGTTATGTTTACGAAAGCGTGACGTCCCGCGCTTCTGATTGGTGTTCGATCTAATATAGCCGATTTCTATATTTTGTATTTTTATTTATACTAAAATAAATATAATATCGCTTGCAATCTAAAAATAGTGTCTTTTTTGGAATCTGTCTATTCTATATAATTACTTCAAATCATAATTTCAGTGATTCTTCGTTACAGTCATCATGCCTATTCCTAAAAAACAACGCTAGGAAATGCGGAAATAGATTGATTAGTTAAGTGTGCCACGTACTTAAGGTACTTCTTAATATCATTCACTCTCGCGTTTACACCAAATTAGAAGAACACCTTAGTGAGATGCAATTTGAATTCAGAGCAGGCCTTGGAATAAGAGAAGCACTTTTTAGCTTGCAAGTGCTAATACAAAGAGCGAGAGATGTCAACTGTGACGCATTTGCATGTTTCATTGATTTTGAGAAGGCGTTTGACATGGTGCTGCATGGAGAACTAATTGATATTCTAAAAACATCGGGAATTTATAATAAGAATATAAGACTGATCTCAAACCTGTATCTTCAGCAAAAAGCAATAGTGCGCATCGACAACGAACTGTCCGATAGTTTTGTAGTCGGAAAGGGAGTTCGACAGGGATGCATATTGTCACCGGCATTGTTTTATATATATATATATATATATATATATATATATATATATATATATATATATATATATATATATTCCGAAAATATCTTTAGAAGAGCCTTGGATAAATCAAGAGAAGATGGTAAATGGTCAACTTATCAATAATATTGTATATGCAGATGACATGGTATTCCTGGGTACCTATTCTCGTTCTTGAGAGAACGATCACTTGATGGAAAGTGAGCGTGGTTCTCACGAAAAAGTATGAAACAGTATTCTTGGTTGCTTTTCTCGTTCTTGAGAGAACGATCATCTTGATGGAAACTCGCCGTGGTTCTCACGGAAAAGTAAGAAACCGTATTCTGAATACGTTTTCGTACTTTTTCGTGAGAACCACGCCCACTTTCCATCAAGATGATCATTCTCTCAAGAACGAGAATAGGTACCCTGGTAGACAGTGCGGAGGGTCTCCAGATAATGTTGTACAAGTATGCAACGAATACGGACTAAAAATAAATTATAAAAAGGCTAAAATAGTGATTATTAGCAAGAACGTCAACATAAACGCCCAATTTGCAGTAAACGATGCGATGGAGAAAATATGCTATCTGGGTTGCAATAGTGATAAATGGGATCACGGTTACGAAATAAGAAGTATTGAAAAAGCTAGAACCCGCCTTAAGAAAGTACTTTGTAACCTCTCTCTGAATATCAATATACGCATAAGAATTCTCAGATGCTACGTCTTCAGTGTTCTCCTCTACGGAGTTGAAAGCGGGAGTCTTACCGAGGCTGCCGCCAAACGCTCAGAGGCATTCGAAATGTAGTGCTACCAACGCATCTTACGGGTCTCATACACATACCATACAACTAACATTACGATTTTCAAGACGCTCAGAAAGGAAAAGGAAATTATTACTACTAAAAAGAACAGAAAACTGGCTTACTTTGGCCAGATTATGCGTAACGATAAATACCGACTTCTGCAATCGATATTATAGGGCAAGATTGAGGACAAACGAGACCCTGGGCGCAGGCGTATATCCTGGCTGCCCCAAGCGCGGATCCAAGGAGGGGGGGGGGCGATTTCCCTCCACAAGAGCTAAGAACTCAGGAAAATACACCCGATTTTGCCTCTTACACTTGGACTGCGTATGCTGCTGGCTTCCACCCCCCTGTCGACAACTTTTTTTTTCTTGCGATCGCCCTCTTAAGTCCTTTGAGTTTAGGAAAATAGACTCGATTATAGCTCTTATACGAGGAATGTGTATGCTGCTGGCTTCCACACCCCCCCTCCCCCGTCGACAACTTGTTTTTTTGCGATTATCCCCCCCCCCCAAGATCTTTGAGTTTAGGAAAATTGATCCGATTCTGACTCTTATACTAGGAATGTGTATGCTATTGACTTCCACTGCCCCCCTCCCTGTCGACAACTTGTTTTTTCCTGCGATCACTCCCTCAAAAGCTTTTAATTCAGAAAAATAGAACCGACCCTGACTTTTACATTGGAAATGGGAATGTTGCTCTCGCTTGCTATACAGTACTTCTGTGACATCACCGCCCCCCCCCCCCCCTTCCAAAGAGAGAGGCCGGATCCGCTGTTGGGCTGGCGAATCTTAGAGAATGGACTGGCCTAATATCAACTGACCTATTCAGAGCTGTAGTGTATAAGATAACATGGGCCAACCTGGTTGCCAACATCAAAAGAAGATAGGCACCTTTCGAAAACGAAGACAAATTGAGTTATTTAAGGCTAGGAGCTTATACGTATAGGATGGCGCCATAGTGTGACAAAGTACCCTATCTCCCTTATTTTTGAAAATGTTTTAATAAAAGCTGTTAGCCATGAGTATCAAACGAAAAAAGTAAATGTCCAAGTATTATTTATCGTTTATCGTTATATATATATATATATATATATATATATATATATATATATATATAAAGCTTTCGTCCATGCAATTTTAAAATAAAATAAAATAAATCTCGGCTAAGCGGACGTACATTACTCTCGTGTTAAAAAGTGCGAAGAACTACAAAATTATGGAAAAACTCCGGGTCCGAAAAATGATGACAGCCCTGTTTCGTTCTAATATGGGACTCGTCAGACCATTACATTCGATACAAACCAACACCTCGCATTTGTGCCCTATAAGCTGATTTTAAAATTAAAAATCAGCAAACAAGACAACAACGGCGACATCTCGATGGTTCACTCAAAAATGTAATATAAAATCGCAATGTGATGGCACGACGGTAAATTAAAAAAGAAATATATTAAAACTAGATACACGAAATGCGCTGCCCAAAGGATAGGGGTTGTACTATTCGGTACCCGCAACCAAGCGTATTACGCGTTCCGCAGTCAAAGATAGATGTCGCACCATGAGGGGATCTCATTTTACTGGTATTTCCGAATTTCAACTTATTTTAAGCAATATTTAAAAAAAAAATTAATTAAAATGAATTTCACCCTCTATATCGAAAGTTCCATAACAAACTCCAAAATCCAGAAAATTAAAATATATAAATTATATTATTAGGAGCCAAACTGAAATTTTCCAATAAGAACAGATAGAGATTTTCATTAATAAAATAATATAAGAATATTTCCGACAGGCTTCGAAAATTCATTTGTAATAAATTATTGAAAAAGTTTGTTCCGTGCCTTGAAAATTAAATAACTTGTATTAAAGTTAAAACCATGAAGTCTTCTAAATACTTTAGCGCTAATTAAAATTAAAACAGTAAATTGTCAGTTTTATGATAGATGTTGTAACCAGGGGCGAATTCCGCCTCTCTCTTTGGGGGGGGGGGGGAGATATCACAAAAGTACAATATGGCAAGCGAAAGCAAGTTGTCAACGGGTGGAGAGACATCCGCAATAATTAACATTTCTAGTGTAAAAGGCAGGGTCGGGTCTATTTTTCTGAATTTGATGCTCTTGGAGAAGGGGGGGGGGGGATGCCACATACACATTCCTAGTATAAGAGGCAGAATCGGGTCTATTTTCCTGAACTCCCTTGGATCCGCGCCTGGTTGTAACACAGGGTAAAATTGCAAAATTAGAAAGAATTACTATAAAATACAGTTCTCTATTAAGAAAAAGTAAAAATAAAAGCTTTAGATTAAAACATCAGTCTTTTTTGTAAAAGTGTCGTATTTCTCTAAATAGAGAGAAAAATATTTATCTTTCTTTTTTGTTGTGTGTCGGTTTTGTCGTATTAACAGAATATGAGTGTACTTCTTTTAAATTTCGTAACGTCAATAACAATCATGTCCGTTTTCGGATTCCATGTTGTATTAATGGTTTTATTTACCGAATTTTAATTAATTTTTTCTCCTTCAACTACCTTCCGCAATTTTAACTCTTTTTCGATTTTAGCGAGACGTCAACACACCTCGCCTTTATTCGATATTTTTGTACTCATTTTCGAGAATATGGACCTATTTACGCATTTACCGGGTTTATTGGATTAATTTTATCCTTCCGGAAACGTGGAAGTTTGTCTCCGTTGGGATTTATTTATTTTATGGATTTTCGAATTATCAAGTATTTGTGTAAAACCGAAGTTTTAATACAAATTAAGGGTTATTGGTGAAATCCCGCCAAACCTCCCGACTACAATGAAAACTCTAGCCGCCTCACTTTTCTTCTCGCTTGCCGGGATAGAAAGGGAATGAGTGAAGTTCAGAGTTAACGAAGATTAATTTTTATTTGATCTTATGGAACGCTACTAGGGAATGAGTTCATCACGAAAATGTTACCAAGTAATACTTATCATAAACTGTTAGTTAACTTATCAAATTACTTTTTATTTTTTCATTTTTCCTAAATTTTTTCATTTTTTTTATGTACTGAATTCAGTTATTTTCCGTAAGTCAAGTTCGGGGTTATTATACTCTCCACTGTCATGTTAGGGTTTATTTGTCTAGATCGTGTGTTTTATAAGTTTATAGCCAACACCGAGTAGACTTTTAGTAGCAATGTGAGTATCAGATTATCTCGTACGCGCCGCTAACATCGCCATTTTAAGACACATGCACGATCTTTGTCGTCTGTAGAATGTTATGTCGTCAAAGACAACTTATTTTAAGAACTACGAGCTACCTACAAAACAGAACTATTCTCGATCAGAAAAAGGACGAGTTGTTTCAAGAAGAACAACCCGTAATCTCCTTAATTTCGTGGCTGACTTTTCACTTTTATAGCAGTGGTGACGTCGTGCTCTAAAATCGGGAAAACACCGCGTCTTGGTTTCCCCGATCCAACAACACGAATTTTGGAGTTTTAGCACTGTATGCCGATTTATTTAATTTATTTTATTTATTTAAGGAGTTTGGGGCAATATTAAATCTCAAATTTAATATTTTGTAGTAAAATAAGCGTGTATATACAATTACCGGTAATTTTATAGATGCCGTTTGACTAGCGATATGTTTCAGTCTGACATCGAAGTCGGCAGGTTTTTAACATCCTACCGACATACTTTGGAATTTTAATTTTATACAGCAGTTGTTTTCTGTGAATGTTGATATCGGTTCGATACAGCTCCACTGATGAGACTATGAGGTAGTCAAAACGCATATGGAGAGAGGACCACAGTTATATTTCTAGGAAACAAACTATTTGTATATATTTATTCCTTTTCTCTGTTTGAAAGGATAGAATATATATGTATTCGTAAACAACAGATCAAAATACATATAAAATACTTTGGTGAAGCCATATTTCTTCATCCGCTACGAAAAGCCATTAGGTTTTCGAACTAGAACGCCTTTTGTCGCCTGTTTGAGATGAAGTAATCTGTGTTTCAACTATTTACATACCAAAAACATTATGATTTGCATATGTCAATTCTACTAATTAACTGAACCATCCGTCATTTACAAATGATACATATGTATATATTATACTTACAATATTAAAAGACTCTCCATAGCGGGAAATGCGCCCACAGATATACTGGGAATTTGATTATTTCCGAGATTTCTGTAAAAAAAAAAACAATTTAATAACAAATTATATGACTTATCAAACTTTTAAAAACTAAGCATTCCGTTTCAAAGCTTGCAAAATGTAAATAATTATTACTAAACAATGATAAATTTTATTATAGAGAAGATTATTACTATCCATAAATAAAGTAAAACAAAGCCCTTTGATGCGTCTATCTGTCTATCTATGCACGATTTCCTCAGTAACTACTAAACTAATTTTATTACGGTTTTATTGATGGATATAGTGTTTTACGAGGAAGGTTTAGATACATAGCTTGTAGATTAAAAAGTGATATAAAAAAAAAACTCGTCTACGTTTTTTTTTATAGTAAAAGTTTCCGATCTTAGAATATAAAAAACCCTACTCGCTCGTTTATCCACTTCTCACATTTTGTTTTTTCTTATTTACTGTCGAATAGGTAAAAAGGTGACCAAAAATGTAAGCTTTGCCCATACAAACAAATAATTATATTGCATTATAGGCATTTAATAAACATATCCTTTTGTTTCCTTAGAATTTGCTCAGATTACAAAGAACACTCATTGTGATACCGACCACAAGTGAAATAAACAAATATAGAATTTCTTTGGCATATTTATTTTACAATGTTAACCAGGATACCACCGTTTTGATATTATGTCTAACAACTCCAGAAATAAAAGAATCGAGTTTAGGTTTAAGTTTGAGAGTCAATTTATATGTCTTTATAAGAAACGATTCTTGGGTAGAAACATAAAATATACATTGTAATAGTCCATATACATACACAGTGTGCCCAAAAAGAATTCCTCTGTTTATTGAAATATATTCTAAATTATTCGATATAAAATAAATTTAAGTGTTAACTAACGTTTGTTTTTTACAACTATATTGATTTACGAAAATTCTAATATGTTATGAATTAAATTTTTAATATGTCGTATAAGAGAAATGGTATTAATAGTACAATATCTGCAGCTTACTTATTCTATATTTAATCGGAGATATATAACACTTCCAGGTTCTGATAGGCTTTTCCAATGGTTAAAAATCTATTTTAAAGATACATATGACGATTCTCTCTTGACTTCGCAATTTTCCATATTAATATCATCGTTGGTGTCTTGCTTATTCATAAAATCAGTTTTTGCGAAATTAATTTATAGTCTTATGGGACCCGCCTGGTTATGCGATTGTTTCATCTTTCTCAGCTCTGGTTCATTTTTGGATATTAAAACGATGTCATCTTCGAACCTTTAATTATTTATTTGTTCACCCGTAATAGTAATACGTTTACTTTTCCAATAAAGTTTCTTAAAAATGTCTTCCAATACCATAGTGAAGAGTTAAGCCGAGATGACATAGTATATTTTTGAAATTAAGTTAATAAGCTCATTCCTCGACAGTATCAAATGCCTCTCATAAATCGACAATTGCTATCTAGGCGGAAGCATTGTTTTTATTACCTTTTCTATTAAAATTTTGACTGTTAGTTCGATTGTACAAAAGCCCGTTCTAAACTCCGCTTACAACCGCATATAAAAACAAGCTGCTGATGAAAATACATGTTTTTCACAAAGAAAATTTAGGAAAACACAAAGCAAAATTATTTTTCCAACATGGGTACACATGCTAAAAGCATTTTCAAGAGGAAATATTTATATCCGGCGACATAATCCGACTTCAAAATTTGCGTCGAAAAGTCACACCATTCCATTAGTAACATCATCTGGTTTTGGGGCGTGTCGACCTGATCACTATATAAACCTCTCGTTTTTGCGGAAATTTAGCAGCAGATCAAGTTTCAAAAACATCAATTTGCAGCAAGAGCGAAGCAGTACGAAGAATACCTGAGACGACTTCGAAGGACCGCTGGATTAAAGCAATACTTTGAATTGCTGATAGAGTTTTGGTCTCTAAAGGCTGTTTTCATGACTGATTTCGATAATCTAATCGTTTTCATTGACCAAAACTTCTATTTTTGAAAAGATCGATTTTCAAACAGAATTTTCCAAGTTTTCATCATAAAAACCCCCAATTTCTGGAAACAAGAGTTTCTATTTTCTCTTTCAGATCAACGACGATCTTTCTGACGGCAGCCTAAACCTTCCAAATCTTATAGAAGAGACACAAACTCTACGAAAATAATCTGATTAGGCGCATACGTCAGGGAAGTTCGACTATAGCACCCCTGTCCGACGTTCTCTGAGTAGGCTATCATTGCACACCGATAGATGAAAAGCGGATTATTGTTGAAGATTCCAGGATCGGTTTAAATAGTGTCTTTGGGTTTTCCCCTTTTTTAAAACAAAGTGCGGACGTAAGAAGTATCTGGATTCCTGGGTAAGGTTTCGGGATAAAAAGGGACCCCAGATTCACTTGTGTTCGACCAAAGATCGCGTATACTCCGTATACGTGAAGGAGATTGCGGTGGAAATGGATCTGGCAACTAAAGATTGCGAAACTTTATACCATAACTTGACTTTTCCCATACTTAACCAAACAAATAACTTTTCAAAAAAACAAGTGATCTTTCGCAGAAAATAAACGAAAAAAGACATTCTTATTTTTCGTCAAAAAATAAAAAATTAGATAGAAAAACTTCAACCCTCCAGAGACATTACGTTCGATAAAATTCTAATATTTTACTGCCAGTAAACACTTAGCTTGTTTTTCGGGAATATCTAATTTTTGCACTTGTTTTACCGAAGCGATCTTCTTACCCATACATTTTTTCAAAGATTTTTGCGAAAAAATCAAAAAACGTCTTGCGGTAATACAGAGTTATTAAAACAAGACTGTTTAAAGTCGTCTAGAGCATTTCAGCTCTTCTCTCAGACGCATATCTATAATCCCTTTTTAAATTTTAGCAAGAAAAATCTTTTCTTTTTTCAATATTTAAGAGCATGGCTCATCCTTCACAAGTGCCACAGTCAAACAGCAAGAAAGGTGAGGCGGCTTGGCTTCTGGCTGGGTCGGGTGGTAATAGTGGGTCCTCTCGGGCACCACCTGCGGGGTGCCCCTTTCAACAACCCGAACATCAAATGTTCACTTCGTCCCAAATAAATCCCTTGCGTCAGGGTTCGTTCGAATCGGAATTCAGACAATTTCCGCGTTTCGGCGATGAAAGCAGCGTTCAATTTAACCGGTTCCTAGATTTCACCAAAATATTAATCAAGAAATACAACCTGATGAAGATAATGAACGACTGTGCTACAGGACAAATCTTAATCAAGACTCGTGTACGATAACCAGCGCTGATCTATTGTCAAATTGTCGCGCGATTTCGACGGATTATGGCAGGCACGTACCCGTAGAACCGGTACGCAATCCGAAAGACGGCGAGGCGTATATGTGATACTGCATGCAAGATTTTCCCAGTTTGTCTGCGACCAGCAAGCCTCGAAGATTTTATATGTCAATTTCCACAAGAAATCAAACTAAAGATCGATTGTACTACTTTCAGATTAATATATAATTTTATAAATGGACAAGACATAACGCAAATAGGTTTTACACTAAAAATTTTAATTCAATCTGTAAAAAGAGGATACATGTTTTGAAATAAAACCCGTATTATACCTTATTTTGATAACGAAGTTTTAAAAATATAAAAAAAAAGTAAATTCACGCTTTAGAACTCAACTCAACCTCTATTGAAACGACACAAATATCCTAAATTAAAATTCAGATCACTACGTAAAAAAACGAACGAAGATTAACGGAGATTGTGCTAAAAAAACGAGACAGCTTTTAGAACGGAACGAAGAACAACGCGTGCACACTCGTAAAAACTTTTCCTGCATATATCAAGACCGAATGATAAATACTTTGAGGGCTTATAATCTATTCCGGATGCAAAAATGCGTGAAGTAATCGAGAGATCAGTGGTTTCATATTCGCACGAATAAAAATGATGTTCCCGAAAGGTCGATAATAAACCCGCACGCAAGATATATGAAGATTTTATTCAGGGGATATGATATATGTCTGACAAACGGGGGAAACCAGAAATTTGCTTGCTAGAGCAAATATCGACTAATGCTCACATTTATCAAATTCTGAAAGTTTTATACGCACTAATGCATGGGTTAATTTGATATTTTTACATTTAAGGGTCGAATTTGTGGATTTTAAAGCAAGCTGATGAAAAAAAAAAGATAGATAGAGAATTTGTTTCATTAATGCGTCAGTAAAACGAGTAGCATTAGAAAAACTTTCTTTCTTCCAAGTACCCATTAATATATTTTTTGAGCTAAATTACGTCTAGTTCGATGCTTTTTCATGTTTATAGGTCAGATGGATCCAAATCTGGACTATTAGATGATGGTTCAGCTCAAACAAGTTAGCCGAGGATTAGTTGTACAGGGTGAGTCAACGATTGGATGAAGTAGGTTTGTGCCTTTTCGGTGAAATTAACAAAGAAACTATAGTTATTGTTTGATACAGTTTATTTTTACGCAGATTTTAAAAATATTTAGGACTCTACAGGGTGAGCCAAAAAACTAGGACAGCATAAAGTTGTATTTTTATAAATAGAACACCCTATATACGAATCGTATTTTCGATTTAGCTTATAGTTTCAAATCTTTTTTATTAAGGGTTTACTATAACAAAACTTTATAGTTTCTGAGATAATTAAGTTTAAAGAAAAAAAGTCACATTTTCAAGCATCAATTCAATCCTAAATAACGTTTTCAATTTTGTGACAAATATATTCAAATTTGGAATTTAGCAAGGCCAAGGACAAGTTAACATAATTTTTACCTAATATTTGCAATAAAAGCTACAGGGTGTTGAACACATCGGCTCAAATTTGAACAAGTTTAAATGAATAAATATCTTCTTTTTATTGGTACAGCCTGTATATTTTCATGTTATTTAATACAGTAATAAAAACCCTAAAAGTTTTGTTCAATATATCCTATACCTATTTATAATAGTTTTTGAGATATTTCAGTTTTTCTTATTTTCCATACTTTTTTACAGAAATAGTCTTCATTATCATAGTAGCCATGGCAAAAACAATGTAAAAGAACATTTTTCTGTGTGTCAAATTTATAACCGCAATCGCTTCTTTTGGTTTTTATGTAGTGTAGTTTTTTTTTTGCATTCATCTTATATTGTAAAATGAATTTTCCAAAGAATGAGTTAATAAATATGATTTATACAATAGGAGAGGCTCAAAAAAATTGCCTTCTTGCTCAAAGAATTTACAAAATGAAGTATCCTGATCGACGCCAGCCTAATACTCATACTTTTCAAAACTTAATGCAAAGATTTGATTCTTCTGGTACTGTTGATTATCCAAAACGTAAAGTGGTCAACAAACCAGTAACTAATGAAGAAAAAGAACTACAAGTATTGTTAAATGTTCAGGAAAATCCTTATATTGGTAGCCGTCAGTTAGCAGCATTATGTGAAACATCACAATCCACCGTTAATCGTACTACCAAGAAATATAGGTATCATCCATATCACATGGAATTACACCAAGAATTGCATGGACACGATTTTGAAAGTCGTGTAAACTTTTGTCGTACAATAAATGCGGAGATTCAATTAAATCCAAATTTATTATGCAAGGTAATGTTTAGTGATGAAGCTACTTTTAGAAGTAACGGTGCCGTAAATAGACGCAACATGCATTATTATGCCACAGAAAACCCATTTTAGACTAGAGAGGTGCAACATCAAAACCACTGGTCATTAAATGTTTGGTGTGGTATTTATCATAATCGAATTATTGGACCCCACTTTTTTAATGAACCACTAAATGGCCATAGTTACCTGAACTTTCTACAAGAAGAACTACCCCAACTGCTTCAAGGTCTCGATAGGGATGAGCTCGACAGTATGTGGTTCCAGCACGATGGTGCGCCTCCGCATTATCATCGTGAAGTTCGTGCGTTTTTAGACCAACGATATCCGCAAAAATGGATTGGACGTGGGGGTTTCATTGAGTGGCCACCAAGGTCTTGCGACATCACCCCATTAGATTTCTTCCTATGGGGTTACATTAAAAATAAGGTGTATGTTAATCCACCAATAACAGTGGAAGATATGCGAAACAGGATTAGGGATACCTGTAGAACAATAACGCCACTAATTTTTTCCAGGATCCGAGAAAATCTTCAAAAAAGACTAAATTTGTGCATTGCACAAGAGGGTCGTTTATTTGAACACTTATTAAAAAGAAATAATTAATCTCAGTATTTAATAGGTAATTTTTTTGTTTCAATTTAGTATAAAAGTAAATATGTATTTGCCTTGTTATTGTTGTGTTAATTTTTTCACATTATGTTTAATTAAACTATTGCCGTTGTAATATAACGAATAATGTATTTCATCATATTTAACCACATTCTGTTTGTTTCTGTAGTTTCTTTTTATTATTTTACATGGCTACTATGATAATGAAGACTATTTCTGTAAAAAAGTATGGAAAATAAGAAAAACTGAAATATCTCAAAAACTATTATAAATAGGTATAGGATATATTGAACAAAACTTTTAGGGTTTTTATTACTCTATTAAATAACATGAAAATATACAGGATGTACCGTTTAAAAAAAAAGATATTTATTCATTTAAACTTGTTCAAATTTGAGCCGATGTGTTCAACACCCTGTAGCTTTTATTGCAAATGTTAGGTAAAAATTATGTTAACTTGTCCTTGGCCTTGCTAAATTCCAAATTTGAATATATTTGTCACAAAATTGAAAACGTTATTTAGGATTGAATTGATGCTTGAAAATGTGACTTTTTTTCTTTAAACTTAATTATCTTAGAAACTATAAAGTTTTGTTATAGTAAACTCTTAATAAAAAAGATTTAAAATTATAAGCTAAATCGAAAATACGATTCGTATATAGGGTGTTCTATTTAAAAAAATACAACTTTATGCTGTCCTAGTTTTTTGGCTCACCCTGTAGAGTCCTAAATATTTTTAAAATCTGCGTAAAAATAAACTGTATCAAACAATAAATATAGCTTCTTTGTTAATTTCACCGAAAAGGCACAAACCTACTTCATCCAATCGTTGATTCACCCTGTACTTTGGCTGCATTGTGAAGCTGGGGATTTTCCTGATACTTTTGGTCTTACAGGTTCCAAATTTACTAATTTTTAGAGATTGGGATTTCAGAGTTTAGAATTTAAAAAGAGAGATTTGAGGGTAGATTGTAAAATGTGGGTTGATCGTTAGGGCTTTCTCGCCCCTCTACAGCACTTTGATCTATAAGATATTTCAGATATTTCGTATGTTACCCTAATCTAACAACAATTTCTGATCTTTCTAAAAAATATCCAGAGTTTAGAGTTTCTTTGTGAATGGCACGAAGTAATTACATACCTCAGTTAAAACATCATGAGATTTGAATTTCAAGTTCAAAACGTTAGATTTTTTCAGGGTAATTCTCCGGAAAATTTATCGATCGATTGTGAAAAAACTATAATTAGGAAGGATCTAAAAATTTGACAGTGTACTAACGTGCATGGAAGAAAGCTGACTAAAATATTTTCAAGATGGCAGCACTTCCGGTTATATCAGAAGTAGATGTCAATTTGCTTATTTTAAATAGAATACCTTATATATTATTGCATTTTTGATTACTACGTAAAATTCTAGACATATTTCATATATAATGTTCTATATTTAAGTCTCACCGTTTTGGACATATTTAAATTTTTATGTCAAAATGACGTTTGCGGACCAAAACTTAATTATAAATTTTTGATATAAGAAAGTCTTTATTATTCAGTTTGGCTTAGTTTTCTTGTAGATGAAGATCTTTTTATGATATTTTGAAAATTATTAGTACAGAGTGGTCAAAAAAGAAGAATAAAAATTATATTTAAAAAATCGTCAAAAGTCAATTTTTTCAAGTAGAAAGCACCTATTTTTATAACGTTATCATATTAAGCATTGAAAATAAGAGTAATTTTATATAACATTGTCCATTCCAAAAATTTGTAGTTTTCAAAATATTAACAATTCAACATTTTTCTATTGTAAAAATGCTATACGGATTTTAAATTCTGTTATTAGTTGGCCATGACGGCGAGGCGTGGCGAAAATAAAATAATCGAACCCTACAGAATTGTCACTATTTCTTACCATTTGACATTCATTAATAATAATCATGCCGGAGCGATTAAATTACATGCACGAAGATTATTTAAACTTATTTGTTATTTATGGAGAATGTAACAGAGTTATTTCAAGAACGTGCGATACAATCGCGATCCGATATCCGAAGAAACAGAAACCAACACCACCAACTGTTAAAAGGATTATAGAAAACTTCAAGAACTTTAGATCCATGAAAACAAAAAGAAATAGGGTAAAAATTAGCAAAGCGTGAAAAGCATGAAAATTAAGTTTTTTTTTGAAAAAATTTCGATACTCACCCCCTATTTCGAGGTCCTAGAACACAATTCTGGCCTTGATTTTTCACTATTTTTCCTCACTTTCCCGGAAAATTCAAAAAAAGAAAAGCGTCACTTCACAAAGCACTTTCTTTTCAATTAAAAACCGAATTTACATCTTCATTTTCAATGGAACTAGTTAAAAAATATTGTACGTAATATATTTCAATTATTTTTGCACAAATTTTAGCAAACCAATTTAGAAAAACTTATATTTTCAGTGAAAAATCAAAAACACGTCTCGAAAACGTCATCGACGGTCAGACTGTCTAAACTGGCCGCCGAATCACGTAAAAAGGTGCAACGTTGCCAGATTTAAAATTTCTTCATAATATAAACTATAACATCTGTTTTTCTCAGTCAACAACATGGTTTAATTCAGAAAAGTTTCTAAGTAAAAATAATCTTAACCCTTCAAAATTATTGGTTGGTTTTGGTTAAGATAGGTTGGTTCAGGTTTAGCTTGATTTTGGTTAATTTGGAAAACAGAAACTAACCTGAACTAATCTAAATTAACCTAGATTTAAAGTTTCCTGGTATAAACTTTAAAATTTACCCATTACAGTTAACAACATAGTTTAATGTTTGTAACGTATAAAAAGGGGTACAATGAATCTTAACCTTCCAAAATTTTTGGTTAGTTCTGGTAAGTACATGTTAACATTAGTCTTGGTTACTTTAAAAAACTGAAATTAACCTGAACTAACCTAAACTAACCTAAATTGACCTAGATTAAATAATTAAAAAATGTCATTGTCCAGCAGAAACCTCGTGGAGGCGGGACAATCTCTGCCACTCGACACTTTCTGCTAACGGACATAAGCAATATGATCGATTCATATTATCCGTTTAAAACTACTGGTATTTGGAGGGAAACAAACAAAAGCAACTATAATCCTTAAAACCTTTAATATTTAGAGTCAAAATCGCACATCAAAGTACTGGTATTTGGAGGGAGATAAACAAAAGCAACTATAATCCTTAAAACCTTTATTATTTAGAGTCAAAATCGCACATCGAAGACATAGACATAAGAGTAATTAATAGTTCTTCAATAATCAAAGGAAAGGAAAACATTCTTTTTGGAACCTTTTCTTTCCAATTCAAACAGAAAGAGATTAGTTAAAGAAATCGTTTTTGCAATCTGGCAACATCGCCCACTTCAACAGTACGCCATCTTTAGCGAACTATGTTAACTATTATTTTTGAGTACCGGCGTTTTCTTTTTATTTTGTTGTGGTTTTTGTTGTGGTAATTTTTCGGATTTTTTTGATAAAAAAAGTGCATATTTTTGAATTTTTGTATAATGCAGAAGCTTCTATCACTGTGGAATTCGTTGTTATAACAAAAGTTTAACGATTTAGTGAAAAAAATTGAACCTAAAGTGAAAAGTTATTTTCCCTGTTTTCCGCAAAATTGAGGAAAAATTATGGAAAACCGAGATCAGAATCGTGTTCTACGACCTCGAAATAGGGGGTATGTATCAAAATTTTTTCAAAAAAACATCATTTTTCTATCATTTCACTCTTTACGAATTTTTTCCAGAAATAGAAATAAACCAGTTGTTAATAATGAAAATATTGAAACTACAATTTTAAGATATTTCACAGTATATCCGACAATATCTACAAGGCAATTAGAGTCTGGATTATCTCAAATATCAGTTTTAAGGATTTTTATGGAAACACAATTTTCATCCATATGTATATTCCATAGTAAAACATTTAAAAGGCACTGATTCTCCACGAAGAATAAAGTTTTGTGAACTTATTTTACTTCAGTCACAAGAAGATGCTGTATTTCTGGATAATATTATTTGGTTATACGAAGTCAAAGTCACAAAAAATGGATTGTTCAATTGAGTCAATTTCCACTATTGGAGCGACTCAAACGTACACCCATTTAGAGAACTAAATTTTCAAGAGTCTTGATAGTTTAATGTGTATTGTGCTATAAGAAATGACGGCGTCGTCGCCCTAGAATTCTACCAAGGTAATTTGAATGGTAAATTAGCCATTTTTGAAGAGTTCTAGATACAAAATACGTTTTTAAACTTGTAGGTGAGCGCTACTTCGACATCTTGAGAAATTTGGAACTGAACTATTTAGATAACTTGCCGCTGGCTGATCACATAAATCTATTTTATCAACATGATGAGGCGCCTCCACATAATAGTCATTTAGTTAACAATCATCTGCAAAACTTGATTTATGATCAAAGGATAGCCAAGAATGGGTCACATCTTTGGCAACCTCGCTTCTCCGACCTAACAGTACTTGATTTATTTGGGGGACAATCAAAAATAAAGTATACAACACCCCATTAACCACAATGGAAGATTGCATGCAGCGCGTCAGAATAGCATTTGAAGAACTTAATCCTCAGTCAATAAGAAGAGCTACCCATGAAGAGTTCCTGTTTAGGTGCGATATATATTTGCAGTTCAAGGGCGTCAACTTGAACATTTACTCAAATAATTTTTGTAACTAATTTTTAGAATAGACAACCTTATACGAAGTTACCCTTATTTTTAATGCTTAAGGCGGCATTTTTCAAGGTCATTTGCGTCAAAATAACCTATTATTTTGACCCAAAAATCGTCATTTTTAATACGTTGAAATTCAACGAGGAAAAACGATTCTTACCTAAAACTTTCAAAAAATGCTTAGGAAAGGCATAATGAAGGGGAGAGTTACATAATATGCAGAGAAAAAAACTTAAAAATAGCATTTTTTATTACTTGAGTACACACAAGTTTATAGTCGTCAGAAAAGACATGTTTTTTCAATATCATTTAAAATCTAGCCAACATTTCACAAATTTTATTGAAGTCTCCCGTTGTATTTTTACAAACACTATTCTGTCTAAAAAATCACAACCAATGGATATTTATTTTAAAAAAGTCAACGTATATAAAAAAAAAAACTAGTAAAAAGTAACAAATCATAATTCTCGGGTCGGCCCTAGGTCTATTCAAAAACTGTAATTGATGTGACCTGAACAGTCTGACAATAGTGTTCTTTTTTTATTTGCACTCAACAGAAAAAGACATTCGACTACCAAGTAATAATCAGCGTAGAACGTTACTGTTAGGATACCGGAAGTTGATTTAGTTCGGCCTTGTTGGCGCAGCAGTCGCTGCCGAATTATGAATGGAAATATTTCAAATGGGAATGATTTCTTTAGATTAGGATTCTACAAAAATAAATTCGAACAAAATGTCATAAAAAAAAGATCTTGCATCTTCGTTACCTTTGTGGTAATGCATAAGTATGTCACTGTCTTGAACAGATACGGAAAGGAAAAGTCAAAAAATATGCTACAGGAACCTAACCTTTTTTGTTCCAGGACAGGAACTTTCTGAACCTTATCATATGAGGTTGTTAATTTCTTATTTATTGTTAATTTTGTTACGAATAAAACTTTATTTGAAGTTTAAAAAATTTGTAGAATTCTTCCATTTCAGGAGATTTTTTCATAAGGTAAGAATTTTACTTGTAATCTTGTAAGGTTGGCCACATTGAGGATATTTTTTAACATTGTTTATTCGATATAATTTTAATATTATTTGTGTGTTAAAACTTTCTAGCATCAACGAGTTATTTGGAAGCGATGATGAAGTCATTTAAAAAGTGAAAATGCATTGGAGTCCAATCACGTAAGAAAATTCAGTTTGTTTATTGAAAAAAAAATCCCTTGCTAGTATGAAGAAAAAATCAGACAGCGTTGAGGTAAATTATGAACCTTTGTTTAGCGTTATTAATTATGAATTATAATTTTTTTATTACAGATTTCATTTAACAGATCTGGAGATCTTGAAATTATAACTTATGCTTGTCCAAGGGAGATAAAATGTCACCATATTGGTAGTTTGGACAGGAAACATGCCAGTAAAAATGTATCGAGGTGAAAATGAGCCAGGAAGAACTAAATAAAATAAAAATGAAATTAAGCGTAATACTGTAGGATTTATTAAGTTGTGGCAAACAGATACTACAGCAGGAGTAAGATGTAAATTTACCCATTATTGAAAACAATCTTTCTCAGATGGTTTTGTCAACTCATCTGACAAAATTAAATATTTGCCATTAATTGTGATATCATTAAGAAAATTGCAAAAGTTGCCACTAGACATATTGTAATGAAAATTGGTACCTAAGAACAAAGTTCACTTAACTGCAAGCAATTTGGTGACCATTTTATCGGCTTGTCTAGGGAATCGATATCCTGATGACCTGTTTAAAAATCTTACTGGTATATAAGTATTTAGTTAGAAAATATGAAGCATAAAATCTTTTTGTTGTTTTCTATACTACTAACATTTAACACTTCCTTTATTAATAAATACAGTTCAATAATATTTTAGGTTTCTACAATCTTTGTGGTATCAAATCCATTCAGTGAAGAAGAACCTATAATAAAAATACCATAGATTTTCTTAAAAAAGAATTAAATTTAGATGTCAGTATGAACAAATACGTGAAAATCTTAATATTTAACAAAAATTGAAGTGTTACCTCTGTATCTGAACATTAAGAGAAGTAACAGTCCGATAAAATATGATACTTCATGGAAAGAAAGTTTAGTAATATTAGAGAATTTTTATATTCATCAGTATTTACCAAAACTTTTAGGAAATTAAGTAATTTATCAAAAAAGTTGTAAATAAATGTATATATTTATGTAGATTTAAGTATTATTTAATTGTAAATATACTATTTTATCTATGGTTTATGCATATTTACTCATTATCATTTAATATAATCGCTTTAATATGCAATTATATTGATCTGTAATTTGCTAGGTTTAAGTAATAAATACATATTGTTTTAAAAGATGTTATTGTTAATATTTTAGTTTTATATAAATGTCATTAAAACGTTTTTATTTTGGATGTATCCAGATTTCATGTTTTTTTTTTAATTGTAAAAAATAAATTAGTTTTTACCTGGAAAAATTAAACAAAAATGTCCTAATCTTAAGAAATAAAACAACACCTACAAAAATATTTTCTTTTTATTAATACTTAAATAAAATATGATTTACTAAATATAAAAAACAGAAAAAAAAATATTTATAATTTGGAAACATTTATTTATTCAATAAAATTCCCCATCTTTTATTAGAGGATACTGGAAATTAAAACGCAAATGATATTCAAAAATTCTACGAATAGCTCTTTCAACATGTATTTTTACCCTTGCTATAGTTTGTGTTTCATACACTTTAAATTCTGTGGAAATTAAAATAGTGGGATATTTAAGGATGCCTGCAGGAAGTAATTACTTGATCAGGAATCATTTATCAGCTAGTATAAGATCACTAAAAAATTATTTGTTTCAAAATGTTCTATAACTAAAAATAATTACATAATTTGGTGATACACCCTCGAAATCTTTCTGTGTTTATAGAAACTGTAAGTCTTCCTTGAACTTTCTAGGTTTGTTGGAATCGATGAGTAAATTTATGTGCAGTGTAATTTTCTACAATTTCTAATTGTATAAAATGCTGTTGGAAACAAGCTTTCGTCTTCATTAATTAGTTGAAAAGAACTTAACGCAGTGCTATATTTGTCACTGTAGTACTTTACAACTAAAGCAGATGTCCCAAATCAAAATTTGAATAATATTTGATAGTAGTTTAACTTGCTATGCTGCATAATACCTAATATTAATTATTTACTAATAATTAAAAGTTTTCATAGTTTTGAACAGTGTGCCCCTGAATTTCTGCTGACACTTTTGGATCTTGATGCCATATCTTCTACAATGGAATTTGCCCGTTTACATCTTGAAGGGTCTAAAGATTCAAAAACACTTGCTATATAAGGCCCAGGCTATTATTATTGTTTTCCACTGTGGAAAGAATGACTTTGTCATCTTTTTCTTTCAAAGCTATTTTCCTAAAAAAAAAAGAAAGTTTATATAAATATGCAGTTCTCTTAAAAAAAGTAATACTATTTCTTAAAATTTCATTTCTAAATATTTTCTGTTATATTTTTAGATTTCAGTCAAAAAAAATATGATGAACAGGCCTCTTAAAAAAAAGTTTATATTTTGATATAGATACATACCGTTTCTCTGGAGAAGGAAATTTAAGTTTTCTTTGAATGTTAAATTTAAATATGTTGATCCACTTCTTTGATCCGTATTTACAAAATGACAGTTGCATAGTAATTAATATTTTGAGGGTTCTCTGTCTTCTGTCCTACAAATTTGAATTTATATACAAAATTGTAATAAAATGTATTGCCAGGTTTCTTCTTCAACATATTTCATGACATAAATGCTATTATAAGTAGATACCTTATTAAAGAAATCCATTTTTTTTTGTTTCTCTTGAATCTGCAGCAAATGCAAAAAGTTTCATATCTTATGGTCAGTGTAATGCTTCCAGCCAGGTACAAAACCATTTTGGTGAATTTATAAAGCTAAAAACATAATAATTAATAAGGATTATCATAGAAACAAACACTGATTTTTGCATGCTATTTTTTGTAATGTAAAATGTACCATATTGTACCTACCTATTATTTTTGAAAAAACACGAGTCCCGACCTGCGATGAAATGCTTACGTCGTTTTATATAAAGCTTTTTTTTACAATTTTAAAAATATTTATGTTTTTCTGGCTTTGTGTTCCGATCTTGAACACATCACGCAAAATTTATTCTTTATTCCTAGAAACAATGTTTTTGTTTGTATCTCAATCTTTACCTAACTTACTTTTAGGTTATACGAGTCAAAATTTACAACAGCTTAGGTTGAAATTAAATAAGCTGTCAAGGTCAAGTGATTAATCGGGGCCAGACATGAACTTGAGTTATAAAACGTCAGAACATAATTTTATTCCCGTTTTGCTAAATAAAATGCAGGATGTCATATGTTTCAAAAAAAAGAGACTCATGGATTGTTGATAATAATATCTGTCGAATTCGAAATCCAATAATAACTCTTAAAATTCTAAAAATTATTCACTAAATATTTCCTTATTTTTTATTCTGCAACACTTTAGATTTAGTGCTAGAAAGTGACCAAAAAGTCATTAAATTTAGGTAATGAAATGTAAGATGTAATGTTTGAGACAACACCGCCTTCATCAATGGAGATTTCTTAAATTGAGGATTTACTATTTTTTACGCTAAGAAATTTATTTCGTCCATTCTGCATAAGGGTGACATCTAGTATAAAACAACGGAATTAGCTGTGAATGACAAATAAATGGGCAAAAATGGCGGACCTAATGCCCCCTTAATATGATAAAATTATAAAAATAGGTGCTTTCTATTTGAAAAAATCGACTTTTGACGATTTTATAAATTTGATTTTTATTCTTCTTTTTTGACCACTCTGTACTAATAATTTTCAAAATATCATAAACAGACTACTAAAGTCGATCTTCGTCTATAAGAAAATAACTCAAATTAAATAATAAAGACTTTCTCATAGGAAAAATTTATAGTTAAGGTCTGGTCCGTAAACGTCATTTTTGACATAAAAATTTAAATATGTCCAAAACGGTGAGACTTAAATATAGAACATTATACATGAAATATGTCTAGAATTAGATGTAGAAATTAAAAATGTAATAATATAGAGGGTGTTCCATTTAAAATAAGCAAAACTATAGTTTTCTCACAATCAATCGATAAGTTTTTCGGAGAATCACCCTGTTTAGACAGTTGGAGGTTACGCTTTGTAAGTTTGTAAATTAGCTTTTTTGGTTCACTGTATATGCCTAATTAGGTGCATAAACGTCCAATAAAAACGAACACAAATAAGCTATGTCGACGCAATATAATTAAGTGAACTCGTTTTGTTGCATAGCTTTACATAATTGAACCAATTACGACCGTTTATTATTCCATATATAAAATTTATTTTATTTGGTCAAATGGTGTTTTTGTTACAGAAATTCATAAAAATAAAAGTACGTGACAATTTGCTTAATTTATGCCATAAAAAAGTTTATCTCATTTTTTATGTTGATGCTCCAATTTTGGCTTTATTACGCTTTTAGCACAATTACTGTAATTACAAAAGTGAAATTGTAATCAGTTCTTATAAATTAATGAACATAATGCAATCATAAGAACTTTAATTGAAAGTATCTTTATAGACTCCTGTTGTTAGGTGTCTGCGGTTTTTTTTTGTTTGTTTTCCCGAATAGACTTGCCTAATCTTGTACAGGGTGAGGCAACGATTGGATGAAGTAAGTTTGTGCCTTTTCGGTGAAATTTACAAAGAAACTATATTTATTGTTTGATACAGTTTATTTTTACGCAAATTTTAAAAGAATTTAGGACTCTACAGGGTGAGCCAAAAAACTAGGACAACATAAAGTTGTATTTTTTTAAATAGAACACCCTATATACGAATCATATTTTCGATTTAGCTTATAATTTTAAATCTTTTTTATTAAGGGTTTACTATAACAAAACTTTATAGTTTCTGAGATAATTAAGTTTAAAGAAAAAAAGTCACATTTTCAAGCATCAATTCAATCCTAAATAACGTTTTCAATTTTGTGACAAATATATTCAAATTTGGAATTTAGCAAGGCCAAGGACAAGTTAACATAATTTTTACCTAATATTTGCAATAAAAGCTACAGGGTGTTGAACACATCGGCTCAAATTTGAACAAATTTAAATGAATAAATATCTTTTTTTTTTAAATGGTACACCCTGTATATTTTCATGTTATTTAATAGAGTAATAAAAACCCTAAAAGTTTTGTTCAATATATCCTATACCTATTTATAATAGTTTTCGAGATATTTCAGTTTTTCTTATTTTCCATACTTTTTTACAGAAATAGTCTTCATTATCATAGTAGCCATGGCAAAAACAATGTAAAAGAACATTTTTCTGTGTGTCAAATTTATAACCGCAATCGCTTCTTTTGGTTTTTATGTAGTGTAGTTTGGTTTTTTTTGCATTAATCTTATATTGTAAAATGAATTTTCCAAAGAATGAGTTAATAGATATGATTTATACAATAGAAGACGCTCAAAAAAATTGCCTTCTTGCTCAAAGAATTTACAAAATGAAGTATCCTGATCGACGCCAGCCTAATACCCATACTTTTCAAAACTTAATGCAAAGATTTGATTCTTCTGGTACTGTTGATTATCCAAAACGTAAAGTGGTCAACAAATCAGTAACTAATGAAGGAAAAGAACTAAAAGAATTGTTAAATGTTCTGGAAAATCCTTATATTGGTAGCCGTCAGTTAGCAGCATTATGTGAAACATCACAATCCACCGCTAATCGTACTACCAAGAAATATAGGTATGATCCATATCACAGGGAATTACACCAAGAATTGCATGGACAGGATTTTGAAAGTCGTGTAAACTTTTGTCGTACAATAAATGCGGAGATTCAATTAAATCCAAATTTATTATGCAAGGTAATGTTTAGTGATGAAGCTACTTTTAGAAGTAACGGTGCCGTAAATAGACGCAACATGCATTATTATGCCACAGAAAACCCATTTTGGATTAGAGATGTGCAACATCAAAACCACTGGTCATTAAATGTTTGGTGTGGTATTCATCATAATCGAATTATTGGACCCCACTTTTTTAATGAACCACTAAATGGCCATAGTTACCTGAACTTTCTACAAGAAGAACTACCCCAACTGCTTCAAGGTCTCGATAGGGATGAGCTCGACAGTATGTGGTTCCAGCACGATGGTGCGCCTCCGCATTACCATCGTGAAGTTCGTGCATTTTTGGACCAACGATATCCGCAAAAATGGATTGGACGTGGGGGTTTCATTGAGTGGCCACCAAGGTCTTGCGACATCACCCCATTAGATTTCTTCCTATGGGGTTATATTAAAAATAAGGTGTATGTTAATCCACCAACAACAGTGGAAGATATGCGAAACAAGATTAGGGATACCTGTAGAACAATAACCCCACTAATTTTGTCCAGGGTCCGAGAAAATCTGCAAAAAAGACTAAATTTGTGCATTGCACAAGAGGGTCGTTTATTCGAACACTTATTAAAAAGAAATAATTAATCTCAGTATTTAATAGGTAATTTTTTTGTTTCAATTTAGTATAAAAGTAAATATGTATTTGCCTTGTCGTTAGTGTTGTGTTAATTTCTGTAAAAAAGTATGGAAAATAAGAAAAACTGAAATATCTCAAAAACTATTATAAATAAGTATAGGATATATTGAACAAAACTTTTAGGGTTTTTATTACTCTATTAAATAACATGAAAATATACAGGGTGTACCATTTAAAAAAAAAGATATTTATTTATTTAAATTTGTTCAAATTTGAGCCGATGTGTTCAACACCCTGTAGCTTTTATTGAAAATATTAGGTAAAAATTATGTTAACTTGTCCTTGGCCTTGCTAAATTCGAAATTTGAATATATTTGTCACAAAATTGAAAACGTTATTTAGGATTGAATTGATGCTTGAAAATGTGACTTTTTTTCTTTAAACTTAATTATCCCAGAAACTATAAAGTTTTGTTATAGTAAACCTTTAATAAAAAAGATTTAAAATTAAAAGCTAAATCGAAAATACGATTCGTCTATAGGGTGTTCTATTTAAAAAAATACAACTTTATGCTGTCCTAGTTTTTTGGCTCACCCTGTAGCGTCCTAAATATTTTTAAAATCTGCGTAAAAATAAACTGTATCAAACAATAAATATAGTTTCTTTGTTAATTTCACCGAAAAGGCACAAACCTACTTCATCCAATCGTTGACTCACCCTGTACTTCACTTTGATAGCTGGGATTTGTTGAAATAAACACTGATGTGCCAATGAAAATGATTTTTAATTTGTAAATAATCAAAAACTCTTTAAACTAAACTTACATTTACAATTCTTGTATTAACATGCTAAATAAATCGTAAAATCTGGAGTAAAGTCTTTTTAAACTACACGTCTTTGCAGGTACTTGTCGAATACTGCACGCGAACTCCGTAATGGTATAGAAAAGAAATTTCTTTGCTACTTCTTTCTACTATGGAAAATCATTCAAAACTTACTCTATAAGCACATTCGGCAACGGTCGGATATGGCTGAACAAGCAATCGTGCTGTAGAAATATAAACAGTCTTTGGCTTGTTGCTGTTCGTCTATCTCTCTCAAAGCAATTTAAATGCTGCATAAGTTTGTCTCATTTTTTCCTGATTTACGGTGTTTGAATTTGTGGTTATGTTGAATGTGAGATATATTTGTTTCTAAAAATGAAATGAAGTTCAAAAATGTGTTTTTATATTTTATTTAGCTAAAAGTATAGATGTACACGTTATATAAGAAAAAAATAGCAATAATTATTTTTATTTCTGATCCTTTCTTAACGTTAAGAATCAGAACAGTAATAAATTATTAGAGCTTAATTAAGAAAAAATAAATAAATATATACATATTATATATCCAATAAAAAAAGTCTTTAATTCCATTTTACGGAACTGCACAAACTTCTGACAGGGTTCAGCTAAATGTCGGTTGAGCACACAAAATATACCTCTACTTTTCAATATTTTATACAAAATACATAAATATTGGATCCATATTTTCTAATAGGTAATTTATTTTAAAAAAAAGTCTAAAATTAAATACTTTAAAATATAATATTGGAGATTTAACGATAAAAATTTGTGGTCAATTAACCTAAAAAATTACAAAGTAAATATGTTTAGTATTTTTTTCTTTTAGTTATAAAGTCCCTGGAAAAGATAAGTGTTTTTAGAGATGGTAGTTTGTAGTTATTTCTATGCGAACTAGCCCGAAGTTGTAAGGAAATATCCTAGAGAGTAGGTTTCGTTGATGGAAAGAAATTTTCTCTCTTCTTTATTTCTTTTCTGTTTCTATTTCTATCTTGTTACGGAGTCCGCGTGCTGTCGTCTTGTTCCCGCGCTAATACGCCGAGCCGCCGAGCGGTCTTTGTCGTGTAACATCGCGCCGAAGCGACCGAAGGGTTCGTGGAGAGCGTCTATTTAACTGTTAGGGGTGGTTAGGGTCAAGTTAACACTGGAACTAACTAAACAAATTCGGGACACCTGTCTTGTCCACTGATCTCTATTATGGATCCCTACTTTTGTCGGCTGCTAAAGCCAAAAAATGGCAAACCATGGGCGAAAAAATGCGTTTCTGCACATCGAGCGGCAGTCATATTTTTGGATGCTGGCCAGATGAGGGCATGCGCATAAGCGACTTCCTGTTATCGATCGGTTGTTTCGTAGTGCCATCCGTAAACAGCACAGTATCGGCTTAACGCCATCTTTGTGTTTATTTTTGCTTTGCAAGTTACGTGCGATTTAAATGGATTTATAGCGTTTTAAGAAATTTATTTTATTTGTTCTTGTGTTTTTATTTAATATAATGGAATGTGTACATATTTTATTTTATTTATTTTCCTTTTTCTCTATAGGGTAAAAAATAGTGTTGCTTTACAACGTTTTTGGATTTACGTTGTTTTCGTATAATATTAAATTTCCAAAACATGTAGTATGATATATTTCTGGCACTTTCCAAATGATTACCAACAGATAAACTGAATTTTTAAACAGTCAATCCAAAAAAAAATCAAAATTCGCACCAAACCATAGAATACTTTATTCTATCATATGAAAAAAGTACATTCATCAATATGTCAAGAAATGGTATAATTTCTCCATCTATTACATTACTTACATAAATAAAAACTAACGATTCATTTCAAAATATATTTATTTGGCAATGCAAGTAAGTATAATTATGAATAAAAACATACTTCCTCATAATGAAGTTGGAATATTTTAAAACATACATATATAATTTACAATAATTATAATGTATTATTATTTGGTTATATACATAAAATACTTGAGTACAAGGTTTTTATTGTAGTCAGAATCGGCTATTGGCTCTATAATTTCTAAACTCTGTTTGAATTATTTTTCCAAGTTGCCAACGAATTTTTTCCAGTAACTAATTTGCACAATGGCCATATTCTTGCATAACTTCATCTATCTTATATTTAACCGATGTTTCCAACCAGCTCAAATGTTTTTTTTTTTGTTCTGCAGCCAATCTGATTTATAATTTTGTATGTTTGAAGATTGTGGACATGACGTTAAAAAGCGTCGTTTATTATTAATACTGGTTTTGGAAGTAAATTCAGATTAGTTATGTCCGTACTCATTTTATGAAATTGTCATGAATCATGTTGTCATGGAAATCCTCACTTTCAAATAAAAAATTCATTAATATGTTAAGAGAAGCAAAATATTACGAAATAAGTTAGACAAATCTGAATTTCTTTTGTTGGTATATTTTTTTATTCACTCCCAGCAATGACCTTGTTCACTTATTTTATTTGAAATAACATTTTTATCATTTTGTCGAAAAAATTAATGCGATAAGAAAATATATGCTCCGTTCACCATTACGGCAGAAAAATCACTACATAGTATAAAACAAAGTCGCTTTCTCTGTCCCTATGTCCCTTTGTATGCTTAAATCTTTAAAACTACGCACCGGATTTTGATGCGGTTTTTTTCAATAGATAGAATGATTCAAGAGGAAGGTTTATATGTATAATAACATCCATTAAATAGTGGAGAAATACTGTTATTTTTGAGGTTTCTAATGTGATGTCGTTAATTAACATATTTTTTTCCGCTTACATTGCAAACGCAGGCTGAACCCTACGAGATTTATCAAAATAATGTACTAAGTATTTGTACACATTGAAAAGGTCTACAGAAAACTCCGCGATGGTATATGTCTATCTCTCATGGATATCCCACAATAACATTTTTTTGTCATTTACTTTTTACGACAAATAATGGCAAATTTTGAAGCGATTTTAACCAATACAGCATTAATCCTTATCCAATTAAATAGCTTAAATACATTGTTGATTTAATATAGATCTATATGGTCCTTTACAGCACAAGATTTAAATGAATATTTTCGAAGATATTACAGATTTAAAATTGCGGGAAGTAGCGCTTGAGGCGGTACTGGCCGACCGGGGCGGCGGCAGCGTGCCTATAAATAGCGCGTCGGAGGCCGATGTAATAATTGTTGTAAAAATAAAATAAATAGTCACAGTTTTTCTGTAGTGTATTTAGTATCAGCATTGCACCCGTGCGAAGCCGGGGCGGGTCGCTAGTATTATATAAAATTATTTTTAAATCCTGCATATCCGTTAAAAAACCCATTTCGTATCAATATTTTCTTAAAAAATTAAAAAAAAAAGACAAGGAAAAGATGGTAATTATTTTTAGAGAATAAATTGCCGAACTTTAAAAATGTTAATTATTCACTCCCACCCCACAACAAGAAAGTTAACGCACACAAACGGAAACAATAGATTAGAGAAATAGTAAGATACATTTTTTCACAATTTTACTTTCACAGTATAAGAAATTACTAAACTAACTCCCATCGGTACACTGATCGGATTATTCCCTTCTGCTTCAGATATTATTTGTGCCCATATGATATAACTCCCAGAACAAGAAAGTTACATGAGACCGACTTCTTTACTAAAGATTGCAACTTTGATAACTTGTTTCATTTAGACACCATTTATGACTAATTGAACTAACTAAATAGATTTTCGAAGTTCGGTCCTGTCGATGGTCACCTGATCAATTTGTAGTGCGCATGCCGACATCTGGTCTAGGATGTTTACATTTTATTGTCGTAAACTTGCCGTTTTTGGGATTAAGCTTTGCGGATTTATAAATATTTTATCTATGGTCTTGTCGAACTTTTTCAGATGTTTAAAATCCATCGTTGGAAAATTAGAGGTGGGGAATGTTTTAAAAGCATCTCTGGATGATGCAAATAAATAAGAAGTGTTATACAGTGTGACCCACGACGAAATATCGCAATCGATTGCTCGGAAAATAGACGTTGGAAAAATTTTAAAATTTTGGCAGTTTAGTAAAGTCGATGGGGGCAATTAGGTTAAAATATTTTGATGCCTTCTTACTTATTTTAAATGGAACACCCTATATATTTATATATTATAATTTCATTTTTAGATTCTACTCAAAATTATAGATGTATTTTATGAATAATATCCTATACATAAGTCTAACTGTTTTTGACTTATTTTAAATCGCAGAAGTAGTGAGAAATTTTTTAGTTATCAAAATTTCAGTAAGAAATAGAAAAATCTGTCTTGCTCCATGGAAATTAGATCAAAAAAGAGTTGTCTTGTTAACCAAAATGTTGCTGGAATGTGTCCATTTCGGCATCTTATAAAACATATCTCGATGAAAACTCTGAATGACCTATGCAAAAAAAAATGGCAGACCAAAAATCGTCACGATTTTCGGTTTTTTGAGTTTATCTCGAAAAGTAAAAGTTGTATCGAAAAATGTTTCAAACAAAATTTGTAGAGAAACAAAAAACCTATCGATTCTTATAATATAAGTTATAGGTGGCGCCACTAGTTATGGAAATATATATTTTTTTCGACAAAATTTACAGTTTTTGTTTAAAAAAAAAAAGATATTTATTAACAAATTACCGATTTAAAATTTCACATAAATATAGGTATTATCATTCTAAAAAAGTATGTCAAACCCGGAATCTGTGAGTTTTTTATTTTCCGAGAAATTCGAATTCAAATTTGAATATTCGTCCTTAATTTTCCGCTTTCCTAATTAACATACAATGTTCAATTTTAATGGAAGTTGTTTGTATTGTTTCATATTTTGAAGATCTATTTTAAAAAAAAATTTTTCAATCGTGGGCCGAGAAATTTTGCAAAAACCAATTTTTGCACCAAAAAAATTGCGATAACTTTTCACCGAATGGTGATAAAATTTTTTTAATGCGTGCATTGGATTTAGATGTATCACTTCCGATCTCAAAAAGAAAAAATTTTAATTTTGGATGAAAAAAAAGTTTTTTTTTTTCTTAAATTCATAATGGCGTGGCAAATGAATATTAAGGGCTCAAATTTGCAGAAGATGCTTTTTAATATTTGTACTTTACCTGTGAATTTTTTAGATCCAAGAAGTACACTTTCATACAATCCGTGAACCTTCGAAAATTGTGCCGAATCTAATCGAAAATAGTTGCTGCAGGCCACTGTTGGTGGGTTGCCATAGTTCAGGCGCTTTATTCATTGGCGTTTCAAGGAAACTTATGCATCACAAGAAATATTTATAATATTGATGTGGTTTTACTACTTTATATGATAGTAACAATTTGTTTAGTAATATTAATTATTAATTTGTTTATTAACAAAATTTTTACAAAGAATTATAGAGAAAATCATAAAAATATTCAGTTATATATTACATATTATTCTGTTTTTTCCTTTACATTATTATTACCTAATAGTTTATTAACAAAATTGCTAATAGTTTATTAAAATTTTTTTAATGCGTGCATTGGATTTAGATGTATCACTTCCGATCTCAAAAAGAAAAATTTTTAATTTTGGATGAAAAAAGGTTTTTTTTTTCATAAATTCGTAATGGCGTGGTAAATGAATATTAAGGGCTCAAATTTGCAGAAGATGTTTTTTAATATTTGTACTTTACCTGTGAATTTTTTGGATCCAAAAAGTACACTTTCATACGATCTGTGAACCTTCGAAAATTGGGCCGAATCTAATCGAAAATAGTTGCTGCAGGCCACTGTTGGTGGGTTGCCATAGTTCAGGCGCTTTATTCAGTGGCGTTTTAAGGAAACTTATGCATCACAAGTAATATTTATAATATTGATGTGGTTTTATTAATTTATATGATAGTAACAATTTGTCTAGTAATATTAATTATTAATTTGTTTATTAACAAAATTTTTACAAAGAATTATAGAGAAAACCATAAAAATATTCAGTTAAATATTACATATTATTCTGTTTTTTTTCTTTACATTATTAATACCTAATAGTTTATTAACAAAATTGCTAATAGTTTATTATCAAAATTTTTACGAAAATTTCTATAAGCAATTTTATTAAAAAAACTATTAGGTAATAATAATATAAAGGAAAAAAAAACAGTATAATATCTAATGTATAATTGAATATTTGTATGATTTTCTCTATAATTTTTTGTAAAAATTTTGTTAATAAACAAATTAATAATTAGTATGACTAAACAAATTGTTACTATCATATAAATTAATAAAAAAACATCAATATTATAAATATTACTTGTGATGCATAAGTTTCCTTGAAGCGCCAATGAATAATGCGCCTGAACTATGGCAACTCGCCGGCAGGGGTCTGCAGCAGCTATTTTCGGTTAGATTCGGCCGAATTTTCGAAGGTTCACAGATCGTATGAAAGTGTATTAGTAGTGGATATATGAGAGAAGGAAAGAGGAGGAGAAGGAGGAGTAAGAAGAGTAAATCATCAACACTTTTCATCCTCCTCCTCTTCTCTTCTCTCATTATACTTTTCAAATCTCTCATTATACTTATTAATAAACCTAGTATCATCAACACTTTTCATCCTCCTCCTCTTTTGTTCCCTCATTATACTTTTCAAAAAGCCTAGTATACATCACCTTGAGTTTAATCTTAAAGTTAACAACATGGCTAACCTTTCATCGAATCCGATCATAGTAGGAGATCTAACCTTATGTTTGACCTTGAGGTGGATAACCTTATTTGACCA
Source organism: Diaprepes abbreviatus (assembly GCA_034092305.1). Taxonomy (NCBI): domain Eukaryota; kingdom Metazoa; phylum Arthropoda; class Insecta; order Coleoptera; family Curculionidae; genus Diaprepes; species Diaprepes abbreviatus. The sequence continues at coordinate 885,476 of JASJET010000219.1, forward strand.
TGAAGTCGATATAAAGTCCTACCACCAATGAATTTTCACTTCAGTAAATTTATAAAATAGATACGTGGAGCAACAAAAGATGATAAATTAAATACCAACAAATAATAAGTAAATAATTTTATATTTAATAGTAAATATTACAAAGTAAATATTAAAAAAATTCATTCAAAAATTTATGGATAATAATATTGAAGAAGAAGATCCAGATCTAGATGAATTAATTGGAGTATTGGATTACAATACACATCTTAACGAAAAAAAAATTTCAGAAGAACTTCAGAAATTGTTTGAACTACGATATAAATAATTTCGAACAAATTGAAGCTGACTCTGGTGACTCCGATATTGAAGAAGATAATGAAGAAGACAGTGCTAGTGCTAAATTTTATTTAGTGAAACATAAGTACACTGATCCCAAAGAAGTTGTGTTCTGTATTACCCAGAGTTATATCGTAGTGTTTGTAGTGACGGAAAATCAAGAAAAAACTCTTTGTCACGCATACTATCATATTATACAATATTATCAAAGGGCAGGGGCTCATAGACATGTAAATACTCATAATAAGAGAAAATTAAAACGCTTAAGTGATGATTTACATTGCGATATGTGTTTAAGACAGTTGTATCAAATTATTACCCCCAAAGTTTGTTTAATTTGCAATAGTAGTGTTAAAAATATTGATTTAGATTGGGACGCAAATGTTCCAGTGGTGCCAATATAATGCCTGAATCTAAAAAATTCACAGGTAAAGTACAAGTATTAAAAAGCATCTTCTGCAAATTGGAGCCCTTAATATTCATTTGTTACGCCATTATGATTTTTGAAAAAAAAAACATTTTTTTTCATTCAAAAAATTTTTTTTTGAGATCGGAAATGATATATCTAAATCCAGTGCACGCATTAAAAATTTTTTATCTCCATCCGGTGAAAAGTTATCGCAATTTTTTTGCTTTTTGCAAAATTTCTCGGCCCTCGATTGAAAAAAAAAATGTTTTTTTAATAGATCTTCGAAGTACAATAAATATATAATAAAAAATATAAATACAAATAATTTTCATTAAAATTGAGCATTGTATCTTAATTAGGAAAGCGGAATATTGAGATTGAATTTTCAACTTTGACATCGAATTTCTCGGAAACTAAAAAACTCACAGATTCGGGGTTTGACATACTTTTTTAGAATGATAACACCTATATTTATGTTAAATTTGAAATCGGTAATTTGTTATTAAATGTCTATTTAAAAAACAAAACGTAATTTTTGTCGAAAAAAAATGTATCTCGATAACTAGTGGCGTCATCAATAACTTATATTATATGAATCGATAGGTTTTTTAATTCTCTACTACTTTTGTTAGAAATATTTTTCGATACAACTTTTACTTTTCGAGATAAACTCAAAAAACTGAAAATCGTAACCATTTTTGGTCCATCATTTTTTTTTGCACTGGTCTTTCAGAGTTACCATCGAGATATGTTTTTCAGCAAAAAAATCAATGTTACATTTTTGTTACTGACGAAAGTCTATTTTCCATGGAGTATCTGCCGTATTTATAGATGTTCGATTGGCGATATTTTTCAATCTGACATCGAGGTCGGTAGGTGGCAGATTTGCAATATCCTACCGACATACCTTGGAATTTATATTTCATATATCAGTTATTTCCTGCGAATGTTGCTCTCCGTCTGATACAGCTCCACTGACGAGACCATAAGGTGGGCGAAACGCGTATGGAGAGAGGGCCAGAATGGTATTTGCAGGAAATAAACTGTTTGTATATATTCCTTTCGTTTCTTTGCCTGAAAGGACAATACGTATATAACAACTATTTAAATACGGCAGCTAGATTTCTTTGTTTCTTATTGAAATTTTGATTTTTTATTAAATATTAACTTGAAAAAGCTTCGAGAGTCAGTTTTTTTTTAAGCGTAAACCCCCTATTTTTATAATGTTTTTTTTAATTAGCAATTAAAATAGAGATGGCTTTGTATCATGTTGTTTTTTTAAAATATTCGCAATTTCACATTTATGAACGGTAAAAAGGTTATGCGGCTTTTAGGTTTTGTTATTAATTAGTAATGACGACGAAACGCGATAAAAGAAAACATAATACTAAAGAATTATCAACATTTCTTGTCACTTGACAATTATTAATAAAAACCATGCTTGTGTAACGAAGTTACTAAATTTTTGGGCAAGTGTATGTTCGCCGGGATTTAATTTATTTATTTAACATCCGAAAAATCTGATTCTTGCGGGACAAGAATGCTTAAAGTTTCAAGATTACCGACATATAATTAGATTTACCGCGCTATGTCGGGAAATATCATTTTCCGAGATTTTCAGAGCGTTCGACCATAGTAATCGCGCGCCGCATACGGCAGTATTGTATGCGCGATCACCGCACGCCGTCATATGTCAGCGTAGTGGGAGCTCGGGCCGTCTATTTAAGCCTGAGCAGACCATTATTTCGCTGAGAACTACACGTTCTCCACCCGGGTCAACAATTCAAACGGACTGGACTGGGTCGCCTGCCGGACCGCGCCTTCCTGGTCTAACAATGTAGGTGAGGCTGGGCTTGTGTGTATACGGTGTTTTACCATACACTTCCTTCCTTACGTCCTACCCCTCTAATGGCTAGCAATGCCGAGGACCCTTATAAGAACGGGCAATGTTGTGTCATCCTACCGTCACTGCCGAGGACCCTTATAAGAACAGGCAGTGTCGGTTCCTTTCCTAATTTTCCACCGCTACTGGTCGACATTGTCGAGGACCCTTATAAAACGGGCAATGTCGTTCCATCCTGCTGACGCTGTCGAGAACCCTTATAAGAACGGGCAGCGTCAGTTCCTTTCGTTCTTTCCTACCGTCACCGATACACACACGCACTGAAGCCGTAAGTTTGTTATTGTTTCCGTAATGACCAGGAATGTGTTTTACCGCCAGGTGCCCGCCGATGTCCGTTGACAAGGGCGCTAAACAACTGCCGCCCCGACGCTTGTCGCCGCCGCCACGTATAGAGATCAATGTCGCCGTGTAGAGACGCCGCTATTGCCGATCGATGCCGAGTTATTGTTACATACCGTATATACCGCCGTCGGTCGAATTTTAATACGAAGCATTGTGAATTGTGAACACGGATTTTAGATACGAGGCGCGATAATTTGCGTACGAGTCGTCGTGAATAGCGTCGCAACCGTATAGTACGAGGTACGTGAATAGCGTCGTGAATAATACCGCCGGGTTACCGTCTTCAGCGCAACCGACCAGTACGAGCTACCGTGATCAGCTCTCAAAACATACTCTTGCCCTCCAGACCGTTTTATTTGTTTTTATTATTGTCCATCTTAGATTGTAAGTTAGTTTTAGGCCATGTCTTTGTATAAAAGAATGGAATACAGGATACAGGATGTTTTATAACCGCTTGTTTCATTACCTAGTCCCATTTTTAACATTACAGATAATAATTGGCAGCCGGCAGCCAGCACTAATACACGTAATTGATCTCTGGCTTGCCGTTTCTCCACTGTAACAAGCTGCCCGGTGCATAAGTGGGCCCTCGACCACATTAATCCCGAGGGTGGCGCCCGAGAACCGACCACCGAGTGGATGTTTTGACTTTCAGGCAGTCAAACCGTTGATCAGTTGAGAGAGCAGGGATATCCCGAATATACGTAGATACCGCCGACCCGATACCCCTGCGCTGAGCATTTGACCGATGACTGTCTGCACGAGAAATATCCACTGACCGATGTTCCGCTGCCGTGAACGAAGAAGAGCCGAAGAGCACGGCCTGCTCCCCGCTTACGTAAACACGCGTTACACTTGAACGATTAAATTATACGCACAAAGATGATTTATTATCTATGAGAAATGTAATAAAGTTTTATCAAGAATATGCCAAACATTTTCTGACAATATCTAGATAAACAGAAACAATCACCAGTGTTAAACGAATATTTCAACAATTTTGGCACCGTTAAGGCAAAAATGCATAAAAGGAAACCTATCCTCAGCGATAAAAGTGTCGAAATTGCAATTCTGGGATATTTTGCGGCATATCCTCTGATATCGTTAAGACAAGTGTCTCTACAAACAAGAATCTCGAAGAACTCAATACTTAGAATTCTATTGAAACACAACTTCCACCCTAAAAATTATGGGTCTTGGGTTTAGACCATGTCAAATTGGAATTATTATTCGACGTTTCGCCTACGTCTACATCTTCAGGGATCTTTATTCCACGAGATTAGAACACTGAATGACTATCGAGGAGCAACAGCTCGGTATTTATATTCAACGAATCGTGGTCCAGCGTTACAATCGATTTCTACGTGTGATGTAGACAGTAAGCTGCATTTCTATTAATATTATTTGGATATTTGCATTGATTCTTTAATTTTACGTTTAAGGAAACCAGACACTGACACTAGCACCTTAGTTTCTTTTACATTAAAAGTGTGACCTGAGCGATGCTGGAATTCAACTACTGTAGATTGCACAATTTGTTTCTTTTTTATACATCTTTCACAATCCTAAACCGTCCTGTTTCACCCACATACACTTTACCACAAGAGCAAGGTATCTTGTAAAAGCCTTCTGTTTGAAATGGTATTGTGTCCTTTGGTGACTTCAAACATTGTCCAACTCTCTTACGTGTTTTGAAAATTGTCCGAATGTTTGATTTTCGGAGCAATCTAGTAATCTTGTTGGTGGTTCCGTATATGTAAGGTAAGATAACACTGGCTATAGAAGGTACATTTGTGAAATTTTTTTGAGGAGTTGGGTTATTGTATTTATTAATAGAACGTCTTATATCTTCAGCACAATATCCGTTGTCTCTCAGAGCATTAGTCAGTTTTTCTGTTTTTGATTTCAGTGATTGTTCATCACATATTGAAAGGGCTCTATGTACGAAAGAGTTTATGACGGACTGTTTTTGAGAAGGATAATGGTGTGACGTTGCATTGAGATATCGATTTGTATGTGTTGGTTCACAGAATATCCTAATTTGACATTTTCTTTGCTTTGTACCAATACATCAAGGAACGGAAGGGCACGCCTTGATTCGGTTTCCATAGTGAATGTTATGCTAGGGTGTCGTTAGCCTCGTCTTTTGCTCTTTTAAAATCTAAATTTTGGTGCAGATATGTAGATGATACGTTCGTAGTATGGCCGCATGGCTTGGACAACCATCATAATTTCGTTGATCATCTAAACCAACAACATCCTAGCATAAAATTCACTATGGAAATTGAATCAAGGAGTTTACTTACTTACTCCGTGGCGTTACAACCCCGTGTGGGTTTTAGCCGACTTGACAATATGCCTCCATTCGTTTCTGTCCTTTGCTAGCTCCATCCAGTTCTCTACATCCATAGCTTTAAGGTCTCCTGCTATATTATCCCGCCACCGGAGCCGGGGTCGTCCAAGTGGTTTTTTTCCAGTTGGGGTTTCTTCCCACACCAGTCTCACTATTCTTTCGTTAGAGTGTCTTATGAGGTATCCCGTCCACTGGAGTCTTCTAGACTTTATTTCTCTAACTATGTTGGCGTCTGCGTATAACTCTTCTAACTCTTTGTTTGTTCTTATTCTATATTGTCCCGTTCCCCCATCCAGTAACGGGCCAAAGATTTTCCTTAGGATTTTTCTCTCCCAAACTCGCAGTCGCTCTTCGTTTGCCTTTGTTATTGTCCAAGTTTCGCTGCCGTACATCACTACTGGTCTTATAACTGTTTTATATAGATTTATCTTTGTTCGTCTTGTTAGTTGTTTTGATTTTATCAGGTCTCGAAGGGCGTAGCTACATCTGTTCCCAGCTTGGATCAAGGAGTGCCCTTCCCTTTCTTGATGTAGTAGTACGAAGCAAAGATAATGACAAATTAACACATTCTGTGTACAGAAAACTAACACATACAAATCGATATTTCAGCACGTCACGCCATCATCCTTCTCAAAAACAATCGGTCATAAACTCTTTGGTATATACGTGACGAACAGTCACTGAAATCAGAAACAAAAAAACTGACTAATGTTCTGAGAGGAAAAGGATATTGTGCTGAAGATACAAGACGTTCTATTAATAAATATAAAAACTTAACTCCTCAACAAAATGTCATAAATGTACCTTCTATGGACAGTGTAGTCTTACCTTACATACACGGAACCACTGACAAGATTGCCAGATTGCTCCGAAAATCAAATATTTGGACAATTTTCAACGTATGTGAGAAAGTTGGACAATATTTGCAGTTACCAAAGGACATAACACCATTTCAAACAAAAGGCGTTTATAAGATACCTTGCTCTTGTGGTAAAGTGTATGTAGGTGACACAGGACGGTCTATATCCACTAGGTTTAAGGAACATGAAAGATGTATAAAAAAGAAACAGATTGTATAATCTGCAGTAGCTGAACACCAGCATTACTCAGGTAACACTTTTAATGTAAAAGAAAATAAGGTGCTAACATCAGTGTCTGGTTTCTTTAAACGTTAAATAATAGAATCACTCGAAATTTGTAAATTTCCAAATAATATTAATAGAGATGCAGGTTACAGTGTACATCACACGTGTAAATCGATTGTAACGCTGAATCACGTTTTGCTGAGTGCCAGTCGGGTATAAATACCAAGTTGTTGCTGCTCGATAGTCATTCAGTATTCTAATCTCGTGGAGTAAAGATACCTGAAGATGCCTCGTGCAATCGTAGGCGAAACGTAGGATAATGATTCCAATTAGACATAGTCTAAACCCAAGAACCATGATTTTGAACTTGACCAAGGCTGCTAAAGCTTTCGTTCTTTAGTTTATTGGTAAGTTCTTAAAAATAGATACTTACCACAAGAAAGTGTAATATTTTCAAATCTAAAACTTCAATATAAGAAACTTTGTCTACGCTGTGCTCTGCGGTATCAAATAAGCAAATCAATATCAAATTAATTGTCTATTAACTACTTGAATGTTAGTAAAAGCTGCGTGTTACACAGTAAAAACATCTCTTAACACTAAACTCTGTATATATATATATATATATATATATATATATATATATATATATATATATATATATATATATATATATATATCCACACTATTTTGAAATTAGTTTTACTCGGGTTTACACTTGAGCTGTGTTAAATAACACAAGATAGTGTCAACTTAACCCATTTGATTGAATTAACACTAATATAAGGTGGATGGATATAGACATCATTTGGTGTCTTAAAATTTTTACTGTGTATTTAACCATATGTCCTATTTTCTACAAAGCACTAAAAGCACCATAGCAATCGCACTACATCAACTGAGCAACTCAGATACTCACAAGACCTCTAAATGGGTCAACGTTGCCAACGCTTCCGTTGGTATCCTATGCAGTTGATTACCATCGACGCGTAGACTACGAAGACTTGGCAATGTTGGAAATGAATCATGTCCTAGGAGTCCTAAAGCGTTGTTGCCGACTTGTCTGTGATGATAATGAAATTTACAGTGATTAGTGGTGAATATTTTGTGAATATGGTTAGTCACAACATAAAACGTATAATAGGAACATGAATTATTTATATACAATTTAAAAAATAAATTATTTAAATTTAATTTGAAAATATTTTCTTACTAGCTATACTATTAAATAATACTAGTTATCAATACCAAAATCATTATTTAATATCAGGAAATGCAAGAATTACAAAAATTATTCTGTAAAACAGAATATTTCAAATTGGAATGCAGTTTAGTCCATAGGACGTACCTAACCTCTTTTTTATCATGACTACTACTCTTTTGAAACATTGTGAGTGGCTTCATTTTGACGAGTCAGATAACTTTTTTACTTGCGAAAATTGTCATATACGCTGCGTTTTCGAACGCAGAAAATTGAAAATTTCCCAACGTCGGACTGGAAAATGGCGCATAAAATTTGTCGGACGATATGATCACTCAATTATACAAATATTAAACTGTTAAAAAATCAGCTGGATGGTAATAAAAAAACAAATACGTTATATATATATATATATATATATATATATATATATATATATATATATATATATATATATATATATATATATATATATATATATATATTGCTACACTGGTATTTAAAAAGGCGCGAGACCTCGCAAAGAGGCTTATGATATGACATAATTTAATCAGAGCAGAGCTGAAAGCTAGTTGCCGCACCAGCGAGCAAAGTACCAAGCTAACCCCTATGCCGGAGAGTAGAGGTGGGAAAAATGTAAAGGTGCCACTGCATCTAAGCTAGGTCGAATGCAAAGACCTTCCACCTACTTTCAACTCAACTCTTGAAAATATTTAAAAAAAATCAATCGTAACACTAAATGCAAGAAGCTTGTGACTCAAAATAAAACTCGTGTTGACAAGTTCCAATAAAGTTTTTTAATTAAAATTAAATTCGTTGAAGAGGATAAATAATCTTCAACCCTCAAGGTTCTTCTGCAGCATACCAAATCCACTGATGGTATATTGCGGTATTCTAACCGGTAGGGTGGAATGTAGTTTTCCGCCCGGTAGGATGAATTGGCCCGGTAGGGAGGACCCCGATGTTTTGGAGTCTAGACTGATTCCTTGGTTGACACGTGCAAATTGCCCAAAATCCCTGTCTCCAGGTTTATCGCGGTAAAAAAACCATAACTGCCAACCAGGCAAAAGATGCGGTACTAAAAAACACAACAAAATTACCAGGATATTTTTCGATATTATATCTCAAAATCCCAAACATTTGGCAACTAAAAATTGAAATCGAAGTCTGCAGCTGCTTCAGCCGAATCAAACCAGGAAAAAATGAAAAATCAAGGCAAAATGGCTTTTCTTTATAACCATAGGCCAGCTTGCGCACTAATTAACTTCCGTTAGGCGTGTTCAATTGCCACGTGTGAAAGAAATGAGAGTTCCAAAAGAATGACACTGGGCAACAACAGTTGGCTGAAATGCATTTGTTAGTTAAGCCAATTCGTTAATCATTAGGCTTTTCTACTCAAAACAAAAATAAATCTAATAAGTATCCCAGTAGTTATTTTTAAATTCAAAAATGTTTATAATAATAAGTTTTGACTCTCTTTCTCGGTATAGTGGTACAGGTAGGCCATCATCTCGATGATGGTGGAATAGGATAAATTGTGTTCCTTAGCAATTTGTTCAAACTGTTCAACCTCTAACACGGGAAAAATATGGTTGGAATGCAATTTGCATTTACTGTTCGCATTTTTTTTCATTCATACACGGAGCTGCATATGGTTGTACGTTTGCTGAATGTGATTTCAGCACTACAACGACATAATGTGGATATATCCACTGCTATTGCATCTCGCACGGAGGAATCCGTGAAAGCCGCATAAACATATATATATATATATATATATATATATATATATATATATATATATATATATATATAATGTTAAAAAATTTTTTGGGATCGCTGAATTCCAATCCAATGTCCATTTTTAAAAATTCAAGGCGACTAATCCAAAATTGAGACTGTGCACGTAAAAACTATTAATGTTAGTCACAAAAATATATTAAAATGTCAGTAAAAATCAATCTCTCAAATTTCAAAGATGTTATTAAGAATTATATCTCTGATATTTTTTCTATTATCTGCTAACATAGATAATAATATATTCTGGGGCGGGGGCAAATTGGCCATTATGTTGACTAGTTGTATCGAAAATCATATTTTAGTTGAATTGGAAAATATCTGGATAATTTTATGAAATATTGAAGGTGTGGTACAATTTTGACATGAAACCAAACTGGAACACACTCTGATCTGAATGTTACAATTTGTTTTAATGCTTTCCTTTGGATTTTCAGTTGCAATATAAAGCTTTAGAAATCTTGATGCTATATTTAGCCAACGAGATCATGGTATCCTCCCCAATGCTATTGCTTTTAGCTTTTTAAACATCTTCTATTTGAGGCTGCTTGAGCTATATTCCATAAAATCTTCTGATCTGTACTCAATACTTCAAGATCTATATCCACAAACTCACTTTTTTCACCTTCATAAAAATGATTTATTAAATTCCTCAATGTCAGAGTAAGCATATTAGGCACTGGAGAAGTCTTTAAAGATCTTTTTCCATTAATCGAATGATTACATTATTGTATCTGGTATGAGCGTTTGTTCCATATTGCTATACCTCTATTTGGACAAAATGGAGTGAAGGAAAGTTTTTAATCAGCTCGATTGAATTCGACATATAGAATTTTTTCTAAATAATTTTACATTCATTTTATACGACCATAAAAACTCCCACGTACTAATTTTGGAGAAAATAGGACCAAATTATTTTTTTTTATCCACTACATTATCAGCGCCATCTTGAACCATACTGAACCAATTTCATCCAAAATAATATGGAACCACCTCAGCAATACATAGCGATCGAATCTAGAACCTCTTTCTTTTAGAAGTTGGTTAATAAAACTAAGTGCAGCTTAACAGTTTACCAGAAAATAAGGTAAAAACTATTAAACACCAAACATGTCAGTGATGGATCCAAGAAGGAGCGGTGGAGGCGATCACCCCCCCCCCCCCAAAAAAAAAGCTTCGAAATCAGGTAAATAGACCCGACTCTGCCTCTTATGTAGGAATGTGAATGTTGTTGGCATCCCCCCCCCCCCCGGTCGACAACTCTCTTTCGTTTGCGATCGCCCCCACAAAGAGCTTCAAATTCAGGACTGCTGGCGTCCCCCCCCCCCCATCGACAACTTGCTTTCACTTGCAATATTGAATTTTTATGATGTCATCATCCCCCTCCCCCCTAGGGAGAAGCTGGATCCACCAGTGTCTATTACAAGTTCTTGATAATTTGGTTGGTATACTAAAAAATACGAATTGCCAAGTAAGTTACGCGGCAGCGGCAAATCTAAGAGGGGATAATGCCGCCCCCTCCAAAAGCTTCCAATTCAGGAAAATAGATCCGATTCTGCCTCTTACACTAAGAATATAAATGCTGTTGGCAGCTCTCTCCCCGTTGATAACTAGCTTTCGCTTACGATTGCCTCAGATTCCGAACTGCTAGCTTACCCCCCCCCCCCCCCCCCGTTAGGAAACTTGATTTCACAGAAATCATTTTTAAAATAAGGATTCTCTTATTATGAAGCAAAACGAAAATAGAGGGGATGGTCATATATAGTATTCCAAGCCCTACAAGTGTTTAACAATGAACAGTTTATTTGGTACTTCTATGTCAAACACTTTTTGAGAATTTTCCTGACAAATCTGGTTGTACGTTGCGTTCTACATTTTTAAGGATTTATTTACCTTATAAGTCAATACAAGGGCTCAATATAAATGGACATCTAAACGATCAATTCAAAATAATCTTAAAATTAAAAATATGTCACCCCAGAGCCCTCTTAACATAATGAGAAATTAAAACCGGTATTAATTCAGCAATATTTTACCCGCTGTGGAAGTTTAACGGACAGTTTTTTTATGAGGTTTTAAAAACGCCGACCCTAAAACCAATTAAATTTGATCCCGAGGGTTTACTGCGCATTTAACCGTGCTTTTCCCATCTGACACAATGGTAGGCACGTAATTTTTATGACTGACGATTCCCTTATCTTTTGAATTAGGTAAAAATAATTAAATTTTAGGACAACCTTTTAAACGTTATGTAAACAAAAATTACATAAAGACGTTTCAGCAATTTTGATTATGAAGAATTTAATTATGTTTGTCTTAAAGAAAATTTCCTTAGTCCCATTACTCATCTGGAAAAAAAACAAAACCCTCAACGGGATTCTTGATAATTTTTTTTGATGATAGAACTCGTAAAATTCTCAAGTTATGTCGTTTTAAATGAACCCCCTGTGTAATTTTTAGAAACAGTAAAATTTGGTTTTTAAAGTTTATATATATATATATATATATATATATATATATATATATATATATATATATATATATATATATATAATGTTATGGATGTGATGTTACGGGTGTGATGTGTAATCGAAGGTTTTCGGGCATCCCGTGTATGTGCCGAGTCCCTCTCAGGACTATAATGCAGCTGACGATTCAGGGAAATCTCATTCACCATTTTCTGAGTTCACTGTACGTCGCCTATGAGGGAACTGACGCCCGTGACTCGGGTGCTGTCGGTCCCGTGTGTACGTCAGACGCGTTCGTTTTCCGAATGGTTCTGGTCAATCAGGTTGCGAGGTCTGCTACGGCCATCGGCCCTGTTGCCAGTGTTTAGGGTTGCGTTACTGAGTTGTAATCTGTTTCATTGCTAAGTGCTACTGGTTGATGTTTTGTAAGCAGATTTTTCCAAGTATTAGGCACTCGCTGGCTATCATCTCTGCTATTAAAGTTGTTGGGTCTCTTTGTAATTTCGATGGCTTTCCTTATAACTCTTGTGGACAGTTTTTCACATCTCGATAGCATTTTTGTTCCTGAGAAATTTATCTTATGTCCTGTGCTTAACCAGTGTTGGCCCAGTGCAGAAAAAGTTGTCTTTTGCTTGACAGTGTTTATATATTCGTCTCTTCTAGTGCTTATTTTACGGTTGGTTTGGCCTACGTAAGATAAGTTGCATTCTCCGCATGGAATTTCATACACTCTCTGGTTTTCCAGAAGGATTCTTTCTTTAGATGTTGGCAAGAGATCTTTTACTTTACGGTTTTAATGTTGTGTCTCTTGGGAATATTTGCGATTTTGTCTGTGGTGCCTCTGATATAAGGAAGGAAGGCTTTGGAGCTATTCTCTTGGTTTTCGCGATTTTTCTGCAAGATGCCTTAACAAAAAACTGTTATAAAAAAGAGCATATAGACAAGGCTCTAAAAAAGAAACTAACCTGAACTAACTAGACATGATGTCTTGAGAGCCATTTTACTATCTTCATTTAAATCTGATAGAAAAGGGGAAACAGTAGACTTTTTATTATCTGCCACTCGGATATACAAGAGAATGTGGCTGCGGATCGTCTGGCGAAGATGGGTTCACGAATAAACCCCACAATCAACTTGTTGGAAAGTAAATTTATTGAATCATGGAGAGGAGCTCCTGATATGAGGTGTGCTTGGGAACATATAGCTAGACTTAGCGCATGATTTACTAGAGAGCTTCTCTCCTTAGGAAGGACAGAGCCGCCAATTGTGATGGGATTATTGACAGAGAGTTGTCCCTAAGGGACCATCTTCATAAGATTGGTGTCGAAGATCACCCGGTGTGCAGTACATCTGGAAGAGGATGAAATTGTCAACAACGTTCTCAGAAAGTCTCCACCACTCAACGGACTGAGGCAGAGACATTTCTAAGATACACTTTTGTATACTAGATAGTAACGCAGTGTTTTAAGAAACGCTGTATTTTCCATTTTTTATTAAATTATTTATATATCAACAAAACAATTCTCATAAAAAATTGATTGTTTCTCCTCGTTTTTTTCATAATAAGTGTAAACTCGGGTTTTTTTGATTATTAAGAGACTCAAAGATCTTCAGTGTTTTTTTTTTACAAAAATGTTCATTTGACTCTCCCGTATGAGCTTAAAAACAAATAAAAAGGCTTTTTTAATTATAAAACCTTTTTTTCTTTTTCTTGATTCTGTCTGTGAGTTTTGTAAACAAAATATCTTTGTTGTAGAGCTCAATATGTTGAAATATGAGCTTAAGCTGAAACGCGGTGCTCGATATTCTTCCAATAAATATGCAATAACTCAAAATAGAAATATCATTTCGATTACAACAATAATGATGATGTAATGGAAGACATGAAAATTTTCAATTTATTTATAACAATTCCTTACAAAAAAACCAAGCTGCAATTTTTTGAAGTTGTGAAATTCATAATCAGCATGTCATAACTCTTTGGTTGGAACGTCCTCTGACATCCCGGCCGTATATGTAACGCCTTGAAAAATTAAAGTTATTTTTCCTATAAAAGAACCATTCGAAAAAACATATTTATCATTTTTTTTATTAGACAATATCGATATATGAGATTCATCTAACGAATGTTGATTTATTGCCAAATGCTTAATATAGATAATATAACAGTCACAACATTTTAACGTTTTGAAATGGAACGAAATGTAATATGACGATTGAAAAGTGGAATAACTAATAGATTTTTCTATTTGGAGAAATATATAAATTGTACATAAAATAATGATAATAAATGCTCTTCTTTGTATGTATCTTGTTTCATATAAAATACTAAAGAAAGTAGTTTAATTATTTCTTCGCCGGAATTTGACAATTTTACCATTAACTAGATTTCGATTTTACAATATGGGATGAGCCGTCAAAATAACAAATAAGCAGGTCAGCCTCCCCCTGGTCTCTGCAAATTTTGAGCATTAGTTTCTGAAAATCTATCCAAATTTCACGAATTTATATACCAACCATGGTTTATTTTAAAACTTTTGTCTATGAATTCGATGTACTACATCTCACATAAATATTTTCTACATTATACTAAAAACTACAGCAAAATAACCCAACGAAGACAATTTAAAAGTTTTTTATCAACAAAACTTTTTAATTTCTCACCCCCTTGCAATAAATCTATCTTAGAAATATCTTTATGGAAGCACTTTTGAAGAACTTCCAGAATATATTGAAAATTGCGTCAAAATATCTCACGCCTGTCAAAACTTACATATAAATAAAATTGCCGAAAAATTTTAAACTAGTCAATAAATTTTTCAGTTTTAACCACATTTGCAATAAATATATCTTTCAAATATTTTTATAGAACCACCACTGAGAATCCGTTAAAACATCTTGAAAGTGCAGGATAAAACACGCAAAAATCACTTCTATATAAGAATCAGCAAAATCTACAATAACACGAAAGCAAAAAACAAATATTTATGATAAGAAGCATAAAGAATAGGGCCTACTATGAACTGTTCACGCTAGCTTTAAAAGAAATCTTTAAAAACCTATGTAAAGGGTTTTCCAATAAGAGGTGTCATTTTGAAAAGCCCGCTATTTCGGTAGATGTCACTTTTGAAGCTGTAAGTTTTTGACGTTTGACAAGTAGAAACTACGCCATAAATAAAGATGGAACGATACACGCTTCAACAACGCATTGAAATTATTAAAATTCACTATAAAAATGGTGAAAATTTGGCAGAGACGGTTCGTAAAACTCGAACATTTTTGGGTCGTCATGAAGCACCTTGTCGGAGCGCAATAAAGAAATTGGTGAAAAAATTCGAGCTGTTGGGACAAGTTAGTTATGTGAAGAAGAAAACCCGTGCACGTCGCTCAAGAACAGCCGAGAATATTGCTGCTGTAGCCGAAAGTCTTGAAGAAAACCCAGGTTTGTCCATTCCTCGTCGTTCTTTGGAATTAGGGATTCCACAAACGTCATTACACCGTATTTTGCATAAAGATTTGGGTCTTAAGGCTTATAAAGTTCAGTTAACGCAAGAACTCAAGCCGGCCGATCATCAACAACGTCGTGCCTTTGCTGATTGGGTTCTTGAAATGCATGAAAATGATCCGGAATTCCATCGAAAAATCATCTTCAGTGATGAGGCCCATTTCCACCTCGGTGGCTTCGTCAACAAACAAAATTGTCGCATCGGGGGCTCGGAAAACCCAAGAGTTATTGTTGAAAAGCCTCTCTATCCTGAACGTGTGACTGTTTGGTGCGGTTTATGGTCCGGCGGGGTCATTGGACCTTACTTTTTCGAAAATGAGGCTGGAGCAACAGTTACGGTGAATGGATTGCGCTATCGAGAGATGATTAATGATTTTTTATGGCCGGAATTGGATGGTATTTATCTGGACCACGTTTACTTTCAACAAGACGGCGCTACGTGCCACACAAGCAACGAAACCATTGATCTTTTACGGGAAAAGTTTCCGGGCCGTGTTATCTCTCGAAGAGGTGATCACAATTGGCCACCGAGATCTTGTGATGTGACACCTTGCGATTTCTTCCTTTGGGGCCACGTGAAAGACAAGGTCTACGCCAACAGCCCAGCGTCGATTCAAGACCTCAAAGATGGAATTCGTGAGGCTATCGAGGACATAGGGCAGCCACTTTGCGATTTGGTTATGGAAAATTTCATGAAAAGGATATCGTCCTGTAGGCATGGTCGTGATGGTCATTTGGCTGATGTTATTTTCCATCATTAACGGCATACCTTCCTCTTTATAATGTAATAAATATCCGATCATTTATCTTAAAAAATGGCATTTTTCTTTGAATATCAAAATAACACCTCTTTTTGGAAAACCCTTTAGTTGCCAATATTATTAGAAAAAGTGAGTGAAGTCGTTGAATAGACAGAATGTGTTTATAGTCGATCTGCTTTTATTTCAAATTTTAGTGGTTATAGTTGTTAGAAAATTGTAATTTTTTTGCAAGTTGTGTATTACAGTGCACTCGACCTAAAACTGTTAATATCATAACTAGAATACTTCTTGTTTTGGACTTAATCTACTTTTAAGTAAAAACAATAGACAACAAAAAAGTAAACAGACACTTTTTTTTTGCTTACTCTGATAGGCAGGCCAATACCTTATTTAGTTTATTTCATGCAGCAAAAAATATAAAATTCATATTATAATATTTTAAATAAACAATAGTCTAGCAAAACAAAAATCCAACATTAAAAATGGTCAAGTGTAAATCTTGTAATGCTGAGGAAACAAATTCATATTCCCATGCCAAATGTGATATGTGTAAAACCTATCTTTGCGTTAACTGCTCTACACTCTCCGGTTCGAAACAAAAGGGTGTAACAGTGAGGAAAATATTCCCGTATATTCGATATGTATGCAAAGACTGTACCAATCTGAATAAGATGGGATCTAATGACGATTTTAAGTACAACACTGAAAATTTTACTACTAGCATAGAGGAGATAAAATCATTATGTGTTAGGAATGGTGAAAGAATCGCAGAAGTAGTGAGAATGGTGGAGACCAATCATCAAACCATTGTTAAAATCGAGGCAGATACTTCTTCTTTAAGGGAGACCCATGAAAAGATTAAAACCATTGATTTATTGCAAAATAAAATTAATTCTAATGTTAGTACCCAGGCTAAACTGATCAAAGAAGGGTTTTCTGATTGCAAAAAAAACAATAAGATTATTTTGGACACAGTGAAGTCTACTGATGTTGAAATAAGAAATATTATTGATATGAACAAAGAGGGTATGCAGCGTATGAATATAGGTTTGGATCATAGAGGATATTCAATTTCTTGTTAACTCCAGAGATTTTGACAAAAACATACGAGATTTGAACAATAAAATAAACTATTTACATAAATAATTTGAAAGGATCTAACTGGCATTTGAACAATACACAAATAATGCTACAGTAGATTACAAAAATAGCTCTGAGAGTAGAGGTGCAACTCCCTTGTTGAGAGTTAAGTCTCCATCTCATGTGAATCCACAAACCATACCGAATGACAGTGAACAGCCCACACTGGTTGTGCGAAAACCACGAAATGGTAGCAGTAAACAAGTTTATATAGGAAATTTTGACAAAAGCATGAATAAGGATGATATATAAAAAAACCTTAGTGCAAAATTTATTGGCAACTCATAGCTGTCTCGGAGTCATGGTTAAATCAATCGGTTTTCAATGGTGAATATTGTGACAATTTTAATATATTTAGGAAGGATCGTGGTGCAGTGGTTACTGGTCAAAATCAAGGTGGAGGTGTTCTTCTGGCAGTGGCTAAAAATATAAGGGCAAAAGAAATTAAAATGTTTGAAAGTGTTTCGGATTTCGATGGTATTTGCGTTCAAGTCCATGGTGATAATATAAGATCTTACATTGTTGTGGTATACATACCTACAGGGAATAATCATGAGAAATTAAATGCTTTTTATGAATATTGTGAACAGAACTTGTTAAATGAAATATGTATTATTGTAGGTGATTTTAATATAAGTGAGTATGGTAATGATAGAAATAGTAGTCGCTTAGGAGATTCAAAGCAGTTTTTGGATTTTAATGGTTATCTTCAATATAATTTTGTAAAAAATGTAAATGATCACACTTTGGACCTAGTTATAAGCAATTTTACTGAAATATATGTAAGTAAATATAGTGTGCTCCTGTTGTCAGAAGATGATCATCATCTTTCTTTGTCCATGGAATTAAACATTTTTAATAGTGGTTGCTCACGTGACCATTTTAATGACGTTGTACATTACAAAAAAGGTAATTTTGAGCTTCTCTACTGTGAATTAAATAAGGTTGATTGGTCTGATGTTCTTAACTAGAACAACTTTAATGTAGCAGTAAATAATTTCTACAAATGTGTATTTAATGTATTTGATATTTGTATTCCAAAGGCTATTCATTCTAAAAGAAGATATCCAGTTTGGTATAATTCCAAAAAAATAAAAAATATAAAAAGGAAAGAAAGTTACAGAAAAAAATTTAGAAAAACAGGTCTAAACCAGTGGGAGTTAAGATATAAAGAGTATAGGCAGTTAGTAAAAGTACAGAGTTCAACCGCATATCGTTTATATCAACAACGTGTGCAGGATGAAATTAAATCAAACTCAAAAACCTTTTGGGATTTTACAAATAATCAGGAAAATATTTCCGATATTCCCGAAAATATGTTTTTAAATCAGCAAGAAATTAGGGGTGTTTAAAATGTAGTAAATGCCATTGGGGAATACTTTAGTTTCATATACATTGGTGGCAACCAGTTTAATAGAAGAATTTCTAATAACTATGGGAAATTTTGCTTTTTAGAAATTACCGAAACGGAAATTAAAGAAGCCGTTTAAAAACTGAAAGTTCGTAGATCATTAGCTACTGATAATGTGCCGGCCTACGTTATTAAAGGTTGTATTGATTCATTTATAATACCTTTAAAATATATTTTTAACCTTTGTTTGAAACAATGTATTTATCCCTCAAAATGGAAAGAAAGCAAAGTTATTCCTATATTCAAAAGTGGTGATAGAAATGAAATTTCTAATTACCGATCTATTAGTATTGTCTCAGCCTACTCAAAAATTTTGGAATTAATTCTTGTAATAGAGTATATAATGATTGTAGATATAGAATCTCAGACCAACAACATGGTTTCTTGCCACATCGATCAGCGTTACAAATTTAGTAAACTTCGTTCAGTTTGTTCAGGAATCAATTCAGGAAGGATGTCAGATTGACGTAATTTTTAATGATTTGGAGAAGGCATTTGATAGAGTGAACTTTGGTGCAATAGTACTTGCCCTCCAAGATTATTCTGTAGGTCCAAACATAGTTTCATTGTTGATATCTTAATTGCATGATAGAACTTTATTTGTTGAACTTAAGGGGTATAAGTCTCAAAGCTATGTACCCACCTCAGGAGTGCCTCAGGGTTCAAATCTTGGGCCATTTCTGTTTTTACTGGTTATCAATAACATAGGTGTGAATGTAAAATTCGCCAAAGGCCTTATCTTTGCGGATGATTGTAAAATGTTTCGTGCCATTAGAGATGAGTCAGATGCGAGGGCTCTTCAAGAGGATTTTAATGCGGTTATGAGATGGTGCAAGGTACATGATTTAAATGTAAATATAAATAAATGTGTGGTAATGTCTTTTACATGTAAAAAGCAAATAATTCATTTTAATTATAAATAACATGCCCTTAAAAAGAACTGATTTACATAGGGATCTTGGTGCTTATTTAGATACGAAGTTGAGTTTTGGTAGGCACATTGATAATATAACTGCAAGTGCAGTAAAAATTCTTGGTTTTATTAATAGGAACTGTAAATATTTCAATAATATCAATACCAGGATTGTCTTGTATAAGTCATTAGTGTTTGCTAAGCTTCAATATGCTTGTGTAATTTGGGATCCACAGTATGAAAATAAAATTTACAGCTTAGACGTGGTTCAGCGAAGATTTTTAAAGTTTTTGCATTACCAGGCATTCTCGGTATACCCTCAAAGAGGAACTGATCAGAAGCTTTTGTGTTCTTTATTCAACTTTCTCACTTTGAAGCACATGCGTATTGAATTATTGGGAACACTATTGATGATAAAGAGTTTTTAGAACAGCTTCCATTTATAATAGGCCGAGTTAACACCAGATCCAGAAATTTATTTTATATTAATGCCCCTAAGACTAACCTGTATAAAAATTTCCTACTAATAAGATTATGTTCATATTTTAATAAGTATTGTAGTGCCATTGACATTTTTAACCTAAGTTGTAACAGGTTTAGAAGGGAAGTGAGAGATGAGTTATGTAGGCAATTGTAGTGCTTTTTTATTTAGGTTCTAATTTAGATTGTAGTCTTAGTATATTAAGTTTAGTTGTATTTGTATTTGGCTTTGTAAAAGTTGTTGATACAATGAATAAATAAATAAATAAAAAACTTAAATATCTTAAATTAGCTGATCACAATCACCTATTTGTTAAAATAAAGAAATTAAAAGATCTTAAAAGAATGTCAAAAGGTCAACATAGGAAATAAAGCGAAAACTAGAGATACAAAATAATAATCAAAGAAAAAACTATTGAAAATATTAATTGTACTTAAGAAAGCTAATAGAAAGAGCAAAAAGGGAACAATAATCTCGAAATTGAAAGAAGAAAAGAATTGCCAAGCTACATGTTAACCATCTACATCGCGTTATAGCTACATCAATAATTTATCATAATGCGTTCCGGTTGAATATCAAAAGGTCCTTAAAACGAAGATTGAACTTGCCAGAATGCGTTATAAGCATTTTTAGGCGAATCTAGGAAATAAAAATCCCTGCGATGGATTTTTTGCTCAATATTGTTGAAGGAATTAATGGAAGAAGCTGTTAATTGACATTATTTTTACTAAATAGAAGATGAAACAAGTACGGTAGTGTAGGTAAAATTTCGACTAAAATAAAGAAACATTTTCTGAAATATTTTTTTTATTGTATATCCTTGTAAATTCAGCATTAACTAGAATGTTTTATCCCTTTTGCGTAGAAAATACTTTATGTGGGTGAACAAATCTGCAGCTATATTTTTTCTAAAGAAAAGAAGGGTATCCTCGATATTTCCTTTTTTGTTAGAACAGATCTTCGGTCAGATTTAATTTTACTATTATTGATTTATTATCAGATTTTCCAATTCAAATAAGAAGTTGGTATGTTTCAATATGTTTTACGAGATGAAACAAAAGTCTTTTTTGATTTCAAAATTGGATATTCTTTGTTTTTCTGCATTACTTTATTCTTAACTGAGTATACATATAAAACTAAAACGACTGTTTTGAAATCACTGCACGGTTTAAAAGAAATTTTCCCAGCTGTCTCTATTTCGTTATACAAGCAAATCGAAAAAATTACCGAATGAATTTTGATCCGATTTACCTTGTTTTTCTTACGAGTGAGTGGTGAGTCAACGATTGGATGAAATAAGTTTGTGCCTTTTCGGTGAAATTAACAAAGAAACTATATTTATTGTTTGATACAGTTTATTTTTACGCAGATTTTAAAAATATTTAGGACTCTACAGGGTGAGCCAAAAAACTAGGACAGCATAAAGTTGTATTTTTTTAAATAGAACACCCTATATACGAATCGTATTTTCGATTTAGCTTATAATTTTAAATCTTTTTTATTAAGGGTTTACTATAACAAAACTTTATAGTTTCTGAGATAATTAAGTTTAAAGAAAAAAAGTCACATTTTCAAGCATCAATTCAATCCTAAATAACGTTTTCAATTTTGTGACAAATTATATTCAAATTTGGAATTTAGCAAGGCCAAGGACAAGTTAACATAATTTTTACCTAATATTTGCAATAAAAGCTACAGGGTGTTGAACACATCGGCTCAAATTTGAACAAGTTTAAATGAATAAATATCTTTTTTTTTTAAATGGTACACCCTGTATATTTTCATGTTATTTAATAGAGTAATAAAAACCCTAAAAGTTTTGTTCAATATATCCTATACCTATTTATAATAGTTTTTGAGATATTTCAGTTTTTCTTATTTTCCATACTTTTTTACAGAAATAATCTTCATTATCATAGTAGCCATGTAAAATAATAAAAAGAAACTACAGAAACAAACAGAATGTGGTTAAATATGATGAAATACATTATTCGTTATATTACAACGGCAATAGTTTAATTAAACATAATGTGAAAAAATTAACACAACCATAACGACAAGGCAAATACATATTTACTTTTATACTAAATTGAAACAAAAAAATTACCTATTAAATACTGAGATTAATTATTTCTTTTTAATAAGTGTTCGAATAAACGACCCTCTTGTGCAATATACAAATTTAGTCTTTTTTGCAGATTTTCTCGGACCCTGGACAAAATTAGTGGCGTTATTGTTCTACAGGTATCCCTAATCCTGTTTCGCATATCTTCCACTGTTGTTGGTGGATTAACATATACCTTATTTTTAATATAACCCCATAGGAAGAAATCTAATGGGGTGATGTTGCAAGACCTTGGTGGCCACTCAATGAAACCCCCACGTCCAATCCATTTTTGCCGAAATCGTTGGTCCAAAAATGCACGAACTTCACGATGGTAATGCGGAGGCGCACCATCGTGCTGGAACCACATACTGTCGAGCTCATCCCTATCGAGACCTTGAAGCAGTTGGGGTAGTTCTTCTTGTAGAAAGTTCAGGTAACTCTGGCCATTTAGTGGTTCATTAAAAAAGTGGGGTCCAATAATTCGATTATGATGAATACCACACCAAATATTTAATAACCAGTGGTTTTGATGTTGCACCTCTCTAATCCAAAATGGGTTTTCTGTGGCATAATAATGCATGTTGCGTCTATTTACGGCACCGTTACTTCTAAAAGCAGCTTCATCACTAAACATTACCTTGCATAATAAATTTGGATTTAATTGAATCTCCGCATTTATTGTACGACAAAAGTTTACACGACTTTCAAAATCCTGACCATGCAATTCTTGGTATAATTCCATGTGATATGGATGATACCTATATTTCTTGGTAGTACGATTAGCGGTGGATTGTGATGTTTCACATAATGCTGCTAACTGACGGCTACCAATATAAGGATTTTCCTGAACATTTAACAATACTTGTAGTTCTTTTTCTTCATTAGTTACTGGTTTGTTGACCACTTTACGTTTTGGATAATCAACAGTACCAGAAGAATCAAATCTTTGCATTAAGTTTTGAAAAGTATGGGTACTAGGCTGGCGTCGATCAGGATACTTCATTTTGTAAATTCTTTGAGCAAGAAGGCAATTTTTTTGAGCCTTTCCTATTGTATAAATCATATCAACTCATTCTTTGGAAAATTCATTTTACAATATAAGATGAATGCAAAAAAAACCAAACTACACTACATAAAAACCAAAAGAAGCGATTGCGGTTATAAATTTGACACACAGAAAAATGTTCTTTTACATTGTTTTTGCCATGGCTACTATGATAATGAAGACTATTTCTGTAAAAAAGTATGGAAAATAAGAAAAACTGAAATATCTCAAAAACTATTATAAATAGGTATAGGATATATTGAACAAAACTTTTAGGGTTTTTATTACTCTATTAAATAACATGAAAATATACAGGGTGTACCATTTAAAAAAAAAGATATTTATTCATTTAAACTTGTTCAAATTTGAGCCGATGTGTTCAACACCCTATAGCTTTTATTGCAAATATTAGGTAAAAATTATGTTAACTTATCCTTGGCCTTGCTAAATTCCAAATTTGAATATATTTGTCACAAAATTGAAAACGTTATTTAGGATTGAATTGATGCTTGAAAATGTGACTTTTTTTCTTTAAACTTAATTATCTCAGGAACTATAAAGTTTTGTTATAGTAAACCCTTAATAAAAAAGATTTAAAATTTTAAGCTAAATCGAAAATACGTTCGTATATAGGGTGTTCTATTTAAAAAAATACAACTTTATGCTGTCCTAGTTTTTTGGCTCACCCTGTAGAGTCCTAAATATTTTTAAAATCTGCGTAAAAATAAACTGTATCAAACAATAAATATAGTTTCTTTGTTAATTTCACCGAAAAGGCACAAACCTACTTCATCCAATCGTTGACTCACCCTGTACATATAGAAATTAATCCATGATTTATTTTTTGGTACCCCACTCTCCCTATAAATAATAAGGCATTGTCAGAGTAGTAAAACTAGTTCAATAATAGGAGGCTTCAGTCAGAGCCTCGACTCGAGACAGTTGTCAATTAGTAATCGTAAGAAGGTATTTAAAGGGATCAACCCAATAACTAAAAAAATAGAAGATCAGTAGTGGTGGTTTGATCATGTGTGTCGTATGAATAACGACAGACGCGATTGACAGGGAAAATAATTAAGAAAGACTAAGAATAAAATGGAACGACGACATTAAGAAAACAGCGGAAATAAGAGAGATAGCACAATTGAGAATCAAACACCAGATTAAAGATAGAAAAAGAAGGAAGGAAAATACAGAATATGAAAAAATACAGATAAGTAGAAGCTTAACTCCAAATACAGAAATGTAGAGAGACATCGGATTAAGTAAGTAAGTATTTATAGAATGCACTACTCGACAAAATAAATTGTTTCTAAACTTGTTTGCAACAATGATTTACCCACAAAGGACCCCGCACCAATCAAATGGAAATTGGATCCTGGTCAAATTCGTTAAAAATTCAGTATGTTGTAAGTCTAGATGTTTTGATCAAAAGTTCCTATGGGCAAAAAGTCCAAAAGTTAATAGTTTTCGAAATATAGTGGGATGAGTTGCGTCCGCACCAACTAAACAGAAATTGGACCCCGGTCAAATTCGTTGAAAATTCAATATATTGTAGGTCTAGATGTCCTGATCAAAAGTTTTTATGGGCACAAAGTCCAAAAGTTAATAGTTTTCGAGATACAGATTGATAAGTTGCGCCCGCACCAACCAAATGGGAATTGGATCCTGGTTAAATTTGTTGAAAATTCAGTATGTTGTAAAACATTGCAAACTATGTACCAAAATATTGAAATATCCTAATCATAAAAAAATACTTTAGTCGATAGGTATAGGATAATAAAGGAGATCATCAATCTTGACTATAACCTTTAGATCAAGGGTCAAGGCCAAACATTGTCAAGATGCCCTTTTAAGGGCTGTATGATGTATAAAATCCGATCGCACAACCTCCACGTGGAATACATCGGGTATTGCTAATGCCGACGGTTCATAAAATCATTTGTAAAAATCCGTATTTAAAAATTATGGCATCGCTGTTCCTTTGCTATGTTACCATTCGTTAAAAATTCAGTATGTTGTAAGTCTAGATGTTTTGATCAAAAGTTCCTATGGGCAAAAAGTCCAAAAGTTAATAGTTTTCGAAATATAGAGGGATGAGTTGCGCCCGCACCAACCAAACTGAAATTGGACCCCGGTCAAATTCGTTAAAAATTCAGTATGTTGTAGGTCTAGATGTTTTGATCAAAAGTTCCTATGGGCAAAAAGTCCAAAAGTTAATAGTTTTCGAAATATAGAGGGATGAGTTGCGCCCTCACCAACCAAATAGAAATTGGACCCCGGTCAAATTCGTTGAAAATGCAGTATGTTGTAGGTCTAGATGTCCTGATCAAAATTTTCTATGGACACAAAGTCCAAAAGTTAATAGTTTTCGAGATACAGAGGGATCAGTTGCTCCCGCATCAACCAAATGGGAATTGGATCCTGGTTAAATTTGTTGATAATTCAGTATGTTGTAAAACATTGCAAACTATGTACCAAAATATTGAAATATCCTAATCATAAAAAAATACTTTAGTCGATAGGTTTAGGATAATGAAGGAGATCATCAATTGTAATCTTGACTATAACCTTTAGATCAAGGGTCAAGGCCAAACATTGTCAAGATGCCCTTTTAAAAGCTGTATGATGTATAAAATCCGATCGCACAACCTCCACGTGGAATACATCGGGTATTGCTAATGCCGACGGTTCATAAAATCATTTGTAAAAATCCGTATTTAAAAATTATGGCATCGCTGTTTCATGATCTTTGATTCAAATTAAATCGAGTATTTTAATATATATATATATATATATATATATATATATATATATATATATATATATATAAGGCACTAAATTCTAACCTATTGATGATTAAATTAGAATTTAGTATGTCACTAAATTCTTAGCTTTTGACGATTAAAAATAACATGAATAAGAAAACTACCCAAAAAAAGAGGTTAAAAATGGACTTTTGCGTTCAAAAAATCATTCAAACTACAAGCCTCACCTTGACCATTGACCTTAAGGTCATATAAACTTCAAATATTACGAAAATCGAAAAATATCTCAGAAAAAAAGTTTTTATCTTTTAAATCTTAAAAAATAGTTTTTCCGTAAAAAATGACATCTTGACAATGTTTGACCTTGACCCTTGATCTAAAGGTCATAGTCAAGATTACAATTGGTGATCTCCTTCATTATTAACCTATCGACTGAAATCTTTTTTTTTATTTCGCGATTTCAATATTTTCGAACATAGTTTGCAATGTTTTACGCTGCATATATACACACATGCAATGTTTTACGCTGCATATATACACACACATGTACATTATATATATATATATATATATATATATATATATATATATATATATAAATATATATATATATATATATATATATATATATATATATATAGAATATGTATTGTAGATTTACAATATTTTGGAACATAGTTTGCAATGTTTTACGCTGCATATATACACACACATGTACATTATATATATATATATATATATATATATATATATATATATATATATATATATATATATATATATATATATATATATATATATATATAGAATATGTATTGTAGATTTACATTCGCTTACGTTAACCAAACAAGCTCACAAGATAGGGAGAGAGAGAGAAAAAGAGATAGATAGAGAAAATTGACTCTTACGTCTTGACTATGTAAGTGGTGGATCGGGCGTAACTCATCCCTCTGTATCTCTAAAACTATTAACTTTTGGACTTTATGCCCACAGGAACTTTTGATCAGAATATCTAGACCTATAACATACTGAATTTTCAACGAATTTGACAAGGATCCAATTTCTATTTGGTTGGTGCGGGCGCAACTCATCCCTCTGTATCTCTAAAACTATTAACTTTTAAACTTTGTGCCCATAGGAACTTTTGATCAGGACATCTAGACCTACAACATACTGAATTTTCACCGAATTTGACCGGGATCCAATTTCCATTTGGTTGGTGCGGGGTCCTTTGGGTATATATTCACAATAATTCGCTTGGACGCACCCTTTGACTAATTCTGCTGTTATTATTATTATCGATATTTAATGATTTCCTTATTTTACCTACTTAGGTGTTACTCTTTTTAACGCTGGAATCGAGTATAAAATTTTTGAAATTAGAAAATATGTCTTCAGGAAAATATCTAAATGAAAGGAAAATAAGCAAGTGAAATAAAGAAATTGATGGAGCAAATAAAAACTACCTAAAATGAATAAATACTTTAAAATTAGTCAGTTTTTTAATGGCGAATAATAAGATAAATAATACGGGGAAAGCGGTGAAATAGTGACTAAAATGTGCTTTTTGATCTTGCATTATCTTCATTTTTGTTTGCTTGTAAAATGTTTCGATAAAATTGTCTCTCTAATAATTAACAATTATAAACTAAATTATTTATACATTATTGATTTGATGTTACAAAGTAGTAGTTGCCAAAAGTCACAAAACGATTGAAAAATTTAGAACTACAATAAAATCAAACCTTACAAGAAGGAACCAATTCTTCATTTTGACTACAAACCCGAGACAATGACGTAATTCCTATTAACATTAGGGTAATAGAGTACATCGTATCTTTGACAATGCCTTCTTCTTCAAGTGCCTTCTCCATTGCGGAGGTTGGCAATCATAATAGCTATTTTAATTTTTGATGCAGTTGCTCTAAATAGTTGTTTTGAACTGCATCCAAACCATTCCCTTAGGTTTTTTAGCCATGAAATTCGTCGTCGTCCCACGCCTCTTCTGCCACTTATTTTGCCTTGGATTATGAGCCGTAAGATGCTGTACTTTTCTCCTCGCATAATGTGTCCGAAATATTGCAGTTTTCTCTGTTTTACTGTTATCTCGACTTCCTTTTTTTTCCCCATTCTTCTCAACACTTCGGCGTTCGTAACTCGATCCACCCACGAAATCCTCTGAATTCTTCTATAGGTCCACATTTCAAAACAGTTAAGTCTTCTCATTGCCTCTCATTCAGTGTCCATGCTCCCATTCCATAATATAGAACACTATATACGTAACATTTAGTCAGTCGTATTTTCAGGGCTAACGTTAGATCTTTGCTGCAGATAACTTTTTTCATTCTAATAAAGTTGGCACGTGCTTTCTCGATTCTGGTTTTTATTTTGACGGTATAGTCATTATTTTCTGTTATTAGGGTTCCCAAGTAAGTGTACTTCTTAACTCTTTCTATGTGCTGGCCTCCTACCAAGGGTTTCATTATTAATGGTGTTGTTTTTACTAATTATCATGAACTTGGTCTTTTTTGTGTTAAGAGAGAGTCCATATTCTCCACTAACTTTTAATATTTTATTCATTATCTTTTCTAGGTCTTTCAAACTATCAGCTATTATTACGGTGTCATCTGCATACCTAATATTGTTGATTAAAACGCCGTTTACTTTTATTCCTGCTGCTTCAGACTCAAGACTTTCCAATATGACCTCTTTAGAATAAGCGTTAAATAGTAAAGGTGACAATATACACCCTTGTCTGACTCCCCTTTGTATTTTCACATCTCCAGATATTTCCTGTCCAAATCTTACTGCCACTCGCTGACAATACCAGCATAGCACAAATATGATAACAGGTAATTATCACCGATGACGAAAAGCCCTCTCCTAGGTGAAGCAATACAGCACTAAAAATATATTAAACCCTAAACACTGTTCATGTTCATGAATCAATTTTTCATAAAAGGATAATATTAGCAACAAATTGAAAGAAAAAGAAAGACCAAAATAGACTCAAGAAACTAAAATCACGACAACAATCAACTCCACTTATAAAAACTTCATTATAAATTTATCCTCAAAGATACTCACGACAACAGAAGAACCACTATTGAAAAAAGGTTTTAAGTTCGCTGTAGTACTTAAGAACACACTTGCTTTATACATCATAAGGTCTGTAGGATCTACACACTTTGATGAAAGCCATTTCGACAAGTTTAGGTAGAAAATAAAATCAACCCTAAAAAAATATCATTTCAAATCTGTCCAAGACAGAACCATTAGCCCTAAAAGAACTTCGTATGGGTAAATTCAATAAAATTTCATCAGCAGATAAGGGAAATGTACCTGTAATTATAGATACTTCAACATATGATCAAAAAATCGGGGATATACTGGAAATAGAAAAATATAGACAAGAAATACAAAGACAAACTATGAACGCGCTCACGCCACACTACACTAAGACACCACATCTCTACGAACTATCAAAAATTCATGAAATCAACAAAGCTCTTCAGACCAGGAGGATCTACAGCAATTACACCAATGAATTTTTCATAAAAATCATACAGTCTTTAAAAGGTAAAGACAATCTCATATGTCAAAAGATCGACACATTTTGTGAATATAATTACCAGTATTAATCAAGAGCCAAACAACAGACTAATAAGTTTTGGTGTAGAGAGTCTCTATACTAATGTGCTCTAAGGGAATCACTAAACATAATCAAAAATAGTAGATATCTGTTGGACTTCCATTGTCTTTATTTTTTGTTGAATATCACGACGTTTCGGCTAGTAGTTATCTCTAGCAGTTTTCACTTGAAAACGGCTAGAGATAACTATTAGCCGAAACGTCGTGATATTCAACAAAAAATAAAGACAATGGAAGTCCAACAGATATCTACTACTTCGCAAGAAATATCATTGTCTATGACCTTCAAACAAACAATAATCAAAAAATTGAACATTATCAGACCGGCCCCGTTAACACTGGATGGAGTTCTACGCTTAAAATAACAGAATTTTAATGGATTTTTCGCTATCTCAAGTCGTAGCCAAGATATATATGTAATGTTTTATAACTCAATCTATAGAAATAGCAACACTAGAAACGAAAATCGGGTTAAGATATATTGATGATATCTTTATCATATGGAAAGATAACCCATCTAAACTCATTCGTATACTGGACAATATCTCAACCATAGGTGTACCAATTCATTAATATCCAAATGGGGAATTATGCGTAACCTTATAAACACACGATATCTATATTAAACAATGCAGATTCACTTGAAAATAAAATAGCAAATATTAAATCGGATTTACAATAAAGTTGTAATCCTATAAAATTAAAAACATGACAAAGACCACACGACAACAAAGGAACACATTCTTTCTTAACAATGTCGCATATCAAGAGAACTTCAGACAAATATGACGAATTGCCAGCATCTATAACATACTCGTGAAAACAAACTTCAAATCAGGAAATACATTCCGAACTCACTTAACAAAAATAAAACCTAAAAACATCGATAAAAATAATGTATTTACAAAGTTCCATGTGAGTGTGGTAAAACGTATATTGACGACCACAAAGATCAAACACAAAAAAAGATAAACAACTCCCTATGAAATGGTCTAAAGCTGCAACAATATATATGGAACTCAACTTTAATATATATATATATATATATATATATATATATATATATATATATATATATATATATATACAAGTAGCTCACGCTAAAAATAATAATGGAATTTTCAGTAAACCCAGTGTTGGGTTACTTGATTTTTGACAACCAGTATTTTGTAACACCAAATCATTGAAGTATGTACAGTGAGGTCAAACTTCACTTTTCAATGAACCCAGATCATGTATAGGCTCATAGGAATAAGACAAAATATTCAATTTTGATTCGATAACAATTAACAACCTAACTGAAATACATTACAAACAAACAATGAAATTTTTATAAAAAAAATTGACCCGATTTCTAAAAGTGCGCTAAAAAGTGAAAATTAACTATAAATTTTTATATGAAATTGAAATTTTTGATGTCGACGCCAGACTAATACCTGAATAATTGTAATTCGCATAAACATATTAAAAATACTTTATTTGTAATTACTTTCTTACCATAACTTTTATATATTAATAATTTATTTCGTTTAGAAATAATTTGGCACCGACTTCAAAATTCCAATTTCAAATAAAAATTTACAGTTATGTTTCACTTTTTAGCGCACTTTTAGAAGTAGGTTCAATTTTTTTTATAAAAATTTTATTTTTCGAGTATTAGTTTTGAATTCATTATGATATCCATAAATTATTTGAACTAGGAACTAATCAAGATTAGTTTACCTCGCAATGACTCCAAGGTGGCAAAAAAGTACCTATTTTATCCAAAGTTGTAAATCACCCTAAAATGAACCACTAAAAATTCTTTGATTCCTAGAGTTCTCCAAATACCAGTAAAATTGTGTTAAACTAATATTTAGTGTCTCATAGTAAATCCACAATCTTAAATTTTAAATTAATTTTAGTTTGGTAATATAGATCCCAAAACGTTTCAATATTGATATTTAGAGAACTTAAGACATAAATTTCTTATTCTGATATATTTTATATTGCATATTGAGTTTGTATACACCCCAAGAACCCCGCAATATCAATTTTAGACAAAATCGGAAAATGTAAAATTTTCACTCCCTCATATTGTATCTTATTAACCTAATAGTTGTAAAAAATCAACTTCATATTCGTAATACACGGCCCTGAAATCCCTCTAAAACCAAATCTGAAAAAATGCGAAGAAAGTAAAATTTTCAACACACCATATTGGATCCGGCATATTGAATTTCAAAAAAAAAAAAATTAACGTCTTAACCTAATCTAAATCTAAACCCTTTAAAGCGAATTAGCACTAATTTTTGATGAAATCCGGAAATTTAAAATTTCTAAACCGTCATATTGCATCTGACATAGTTTAAATAATTTTATATTCGCTATTTATCTCCTCAAAAACGATTCAGTCCCACCTTTGAACAAAACCGAAAAATGTAAAATTTTTAGTCCGCTATATTTAATTCGCCATACTGAATTCTGAAAACATACTTTTAAATTCATAATTTATACTCCCAAGAACCCGCCATATAAGTTACGGAGAAAATCGAAAAATATAAAATTTTTAGGATGCCCATATTGAATCCGCCAAATTGAGTTTTTCAAAAAAAAATTTAAATTTGTAATTAGCACTAACAACAATCCCTCAGTACTGATTTTAGACAAAATCAAGAGATGTAGAATCTTTAAAAAATCGAGAGATGTAGAATCTTTAGTCCGCCATCTTGTATCCGCCATATTTATTTTTTTTTTAAATAATTTCAAATTCGTATCAATTTGAAAAAAATCTGACAAAATTAATTTTTTATCCGCTATATTGAATTTTAAAAAAATAATTTCAGATTCTTTATGTGCGACCCCGAAAACTCCCCCTTACCAATTATGGAGAAAATTGGACACAATTGATTTCTTGTCCGCGATATTGGATCCGCCATATCGAATTTTTTAAAAATATTTTGGATTCGTTATGTGCGATCCCGAAAACTTCCCCACTCCAATTTTGGAGAAAATCGGACAAAATTAAATTTTTTTGTCCACTATATTGAATCCGCCATATTGAATTTTTTAAAAATAATTTCAGATTCGTTGTGTACGACCCCGAAAACTCCCCCATACCTATTTTGGAGAAAATCGGACAAAATTTAATTTTTGTAGCAGCCATATTGTCAGCGCCATCTTGTATTTTACTGCACCAATTTCGTCCAAAAAAATATGGGACTACCGCAACAACTTCTTGAATATAATGTAAAAAATTTCATTCAAATCGGTGACGCCGTTCCGGAATTATCTTCTTCTTCTTTAGGTGCCGTCTTCGTTCCGAAGGTTGGCGATCATCAGAGCTATACGTATTTTCGAGACTGCTGACCTAAACAGCTGGTTATTGCTGCAATTATACCATTCTCTTAGATTTTTTAACCAAGAGTTTCGTCTTCTTCCTACGGATCTCTTTCCCATAATTTTTCCCTGCATAATAGTTCTCAGTAGTTGACATCTTTCTCCTCTCGTAACGTGTCCCAGGTATTGTAATTTTCGTTTTTTAATTGTAAGTATGACCTCCTTTTCTTTATTCATTCTCCTCAGTACTTCAGCGTTTGTGATTTTCTCCATCCATGATATTCTTAACATTCTGCGGTACATCCACAATTCAAAGGCTTCCAACTTGTTAATATCGATCTTTTTAAGCGTCCATGCCTCCATTCCATAAAACAAAACTGACAGTACGTAACATCTTGCCAGACGAACCTTTAATTCAAGACTCAGGTCTCTGCCACAGAACACTCTCTTCATTTTCGTGAATACGGCTCTTGCTTTCTCTATCCGGATTTTGATTTCTTCAGAGCTATCGTTGTTTTCATTGATGACGGTGCCTAAATAATTGTATTTTCTGACGTGTTCTATATTTTGACCCTGTATGCGTATATTTGGGACATTTTGGGTTGATTTGGATATTTACATGCATTTTGTTTTTCTTATGTTTAGTGACAGTCCATATTCTTCACTGACTGTTGCTACTCTATTGATTAAGGTCTGGAGATCCTCGAGTGTTTCTGCGATAAGTATTGTGTCATCGGCGTATCTGAGGTTGTTTATTAAAATTCCATTTATTTTAATACCAACGAATTGGTCAATAAGTGCTCTATTCATTATGTCCTCAGAGTAAAGATTGAACAAGGTCGGTGAAACTATACACCCTTGTCTCACTCCTCTTTTTATTTCGACTTCTTCAGTCGTCTCATGCTCCACTCGCACTACTGCTTTCTGATTGTAATAAATATTCGATATAATTCTGATGTCTCTTTTATCGAGGTTCTTTTCCGTCAATAGACTGATAAGGTGATCATGTCTCACCGGAATTATCGGTGTACCTATATAAAAAACATACATAGTCGACGAATTGAGAACCTCCTTCTTTTAGAAGTCGGTTAAAAATGAAGCTAAGGCAATTACAACAACCATATTATAGTTAATTTTCTCAAACAAAGGTTGGATACATAACAAAACTTCCATATCAACGTGAGCAAACAATTTTAATGGTAACTGTGGAAAAAATATTCATATTCGATAATCTTCTATTTTCCAATATGCAGCTTAAAAAATAATATATTTACCTTTTCATTAGAACATATCTATTTTGATACAGTTAATTTCGGAAAAATTAATTAATTTTTGTTCCTAATTTTGCGTTAAAATGTTATCTCATTTTCCTTTGAAAAATTTATCGTTATTTGACTTAGCTTTTCCGGCTTTATAAATATTAATAACTTTCTGCAAACAAGTTGAAATTAACATAATATTTTAGCAAAGTAAAAAAAAGCCCTTCAAACTAGACCCTAGAAAATTTTTTTCTTGGATTTATTATTGTTTTTCTATTTTCCACGACAAAAAAGAAAACATCTTATTTATCCTATTATTACTCATTCGTCCTATATTCCCTTTTACGTGAAAACACTGAAATGTTCCGACTTCTTTATTTGAATCGGTCCGTTTGCTATAAATCAACAATGGTAAGATGTTTCCAAAAAATAGATCTTTCTCTGAACAAAGAAAGCGAATAATAAATATCTTCTCCGCTGTTGAATATAACTGCCATGATTCGTCTTTTCAGAAAATACCTTTAAATATATTTTGCCAAAAAGGGATTTTTACGGATAATATAATTAGCCGTCAGTAGGTAATGGAACAAATAAATTAGTTTTCAATGACAAAAAGTTTTTTATCTGTGACATCCCAGAACTACACAACATCAAGAGTTTTTTTTTTTTAGATTAACTATACCTCATACGAGGGATTAGTACAGCTCCGACTTTGCAAGTTAATGGTCATTTTGGTAAGGCTTCAACAGCTTAGATCCAGAAAAACGTCACCAAATTTTGAGGACTGCGGTTGTCATTATGAATATAATACAGACGTTTCTACAAGACGGGGCAGTAGTATTATCGACGTTAGAAGTCTACGGGGCTTAGACGCAGACAGTGATCATTTTTTGGTTAGGGCCAAATTCAGGATAAAAATTTCCAACCAAAAGAGCAACAGGCCAAAACAGATTCCCAAGTGGAACACTGAAGCTTTCAAAGACACACAAAAAATAACTGCATACCAAACCACTCTGGAGAGTGTACTAGGATCTGTAGCAAATCAAAACACATTTAAAAATTCAGTTATACATAGTACTGAAACCACCATAGGAAAAAGAAAGAGCTCTAAAAAGAAGAAATGGTTTGACAACGATTATGAAGGAGTCTTAAAATCAAGGAACCAGGCCCGACAACGAATGCTGCAAGATCTAAATGAGCAAAATGCACAGAAATACAGTGAGGCCAGAAAAAAAGGCAAAGAAAACAATAAAAGCGAAAAAAAGAGCATACGAAGAAGGTATTCTTGAAGAAATAGAGTCAAATAGAAGGAACAACAGAACTAGACGTTTCTTCCAAGAGATAAAGGATATAAAAAACGGATTTAGACCCAGAGTTGGAACAGTAATAAAGAATGACGAAGGTAACCTTATTACAAATGAGGCTGAAGTGATAGAGACCTGGAGAAGATACTTTGACGAGCTACTGAATGTCCAGGCAGATGAAGCCTGGCCTGAATATACATACCTTACGGCCGAACCCATAGTAGAAGAAGCTACAGTGGAAGAAGTGTCACGAGATATTCAAAAACTTAAAAACAACAAAGCCCCAGCAAACGACACTATACCGGGAGAATGTTTGAAAAAGGGAGAAGAAACCTTGAAACGTGCTTTCTATCAACTCATCTGTCAAATATGGAAAGAAGAAAAAATACCAACCTCCTGGAAAGAAAGTGTGATAATATCAATACTTAAAAAGGGCGATAAAACGTGCTGCTCAAATTATAGGGGTATATCCCTTATTAACACAGGATATAAAGTCTTCTCTCTAATGATCTTAGAACGATTGACTGCATGTGTGGAGTATCAAATAGGAGATTACCAGTGTGGATTTAGAAAAAAACCGCTCAACTGTAGATCAGATATTCACGATTAGGCAATTAATGGAGAAATGTTGGGAATACAACAAAACATTGCACCAGCTATTTATAGATTTTAAACAAGCATATGATAGCATCATAAGAGTGGATTTGTGGAATGCCATGGCAGAACTGGGCATACCGAAAAAGCTAATTAACCTCACCAAAACATGTGTACAGGGATCTACAATTTGCAGTAAGACTTGAAGGAAGATTGTAAACCTTCTTTACGATCAACAGTGGTATTAAACAAGGCGATGCGCTATCTCCACTCCTCTTTAACGTCGCCTTAGAGAGCATCGTGCGAAAAACCAACACAAAAACGCTCCTCTTTAGAAATCAAGGTCCGCGCATCATATTGGCGTTCGCTGATGATATCGATATTGTAGGTAATACAACTACCAGTGTCAAGGAAGAGTTCTTCAAACTGAAAAATGCCGCAAAGAAAGTTGGCCTACAAATCAACGAAGAAAAAGCAAAACAAGAACGGAACGGCGAGACAGAATAGGACAGAACGTGACTATGGACCACTACAATTTTGAAAGGGTCCATCAGTTTAAATATTTGGGAGCTACGATCACCTCTGACAACAACAAGAGATTAACAACAGAATACAAGGAGGCAACCGCTGCTGGTATGGGCTGCAAAAGATAATGAAATCGAAAAATATATCCCGCTGCACGAAAATAAGAATATATCAAGTAGTTATTAGACCGGTAATGACATATGCATGTGAAACATGGACGTTGACAAAACAAAATGAGAATAGACTGAAAATCACAGAAAGAAGAATGCTTAGAGGGATATACGGACCGGTCAGGGACAACACAACACAGCAATATAGAACGAGAACAAACAAGGAATTGGAGGAACTATATAACCAGCCAGATATAATGGAAATAATAAAAGCAGAAAGATTAAGATGGGCCGGCCATGTTAAGAGACAAGATCAACGTATCGTCAAGTTGGTATGGGAAGAGAACTCAGAAGGAAAGCGGCCGCTAGGAAGACCAAAGATGTTTGCTTTGATTATGAAGGTGTTGTGCACCACGAATATGCTCCGAGAGGTCACACGATCACTAAAAAATGCTACGTTGAAGAATTGAAAAGATTGCGTGACGCAGTCAGGAGAAAACGGCCACAGCTTTGGACAAGCGGTGATTGGCTGCTTCACCACGACAATGCGCCAGCGCATTCATCGAACCTTATGCAGAAATATTTAACAAAGCACCAAGTCGTACAGCTTTGTCAGCCTCCGTACAGTCCCGACGTAGCTCCCTGCGGGGTTTGGCTCTTTCTCAGATTAAAAATGCCGCTCAAAGGATACCGGTTCGATGACAAAGAGATGGTTGAAATTAATGCGATGAATGCACTTCCGAAAACTGACTTCCAGGACTGCTTCAGGAAGTGGAAACACCGCTGAGAACGTGTTATTCAATTAAATGGGAACTACTTTGAAGGATGTGACTCACCGGATGATAAAGAATAATACTAATGCGGAGATATGAAGGTAGGTTCGATAATTTTGGAACAAACCTCGTACATGCGTGCTGACGCTGAAAGTGACATACTGGATATACATCATGTGGCTTCTTTCTATGATGCATGCACCGCATTGGGCACTGAGATAGCCTAGTACAGTCAGGACTAAACAACATTGACAAGGTCCAAAGAATGACTTATATAAAATGATGAACGCCATGAGGACTGTCCCCACTAAGGCGCTAGAAGTTCTAATGAATGTTCTCTAGCTCCACTTAATAATTGAAAATGAAATCTTGAACGTAATTTACCATCTCAGTTGCTAGAGGCACCTCAGAGCAAGAATTGGCGGCTACCTGTTTGGTTGGAAGAGCAGTCTGGAAAGAAACTCATCGCCTCCTATGCAAACAGACTATATGGTGCCAGTTTTGGAACCAAACCACTCTCTTATGATACTTTTACCATGCGGAGAGGATTGGGAGGAAGAGCCAACTCTTCCCAGACATGGATCCTGGTAGTTGATAGACAAAAATCGACAAGATGAAAGAATCAAAACTCAAGTGTTTGGTTGAAACATTGAAACTCAAGTGTTTGGTTGAAACATTGAACTCAAAATTTTGCTTTCTGGGACAGTACGCAATGTAGCTATCTCTGTGAGAAGAATATAAACAGAAATAGGACTATTAACCTATGTTCAAACAGTAGGGTTGAAACATATAAAGAAATGCGGATCTTGATGAGATTGTTGACGGGATACTGTAACCCGTGAGGCAACCTTCATAAGATTTGCGTCGCGGATGTCCCGGTGTGCAGATGGTTCTTTGAGGAGGATGAAATTTTTTTCCATGTTCTCAGGGAGTGCCCATCACTCAATGGACTGAAGCGGGGACATTTCGGGGATGAAATGATATCACTTGAAGCAGTGGGACAAGGTCAGAGAAGGAGGTTGCTTGATTTCACCAAGGTGAATTAATTCAATCAACTGGGTATTCGTAGTAAATTGTGACCCTGGTTTGAATCCTATTTGTTTGCTAGATAAATAAAGCTAAATTATGGACCATCCTTGTTGTCGCCTAAGCCAGTGACACCAGGAGTTCCTGAGAGATCGGTTCCTGAAAAGCTATTTTTTATACTTTTTACGATTCATGGTGCTGATCATGCGCCTATATATGCGAATGATGCGACTATGGTGATGTGGAAGCTGCCCTCCAAGAATCAAAACTAGTTATAAATATTATGGAAAGTTATAAATATTATGTAAATATTATGGTGTTGCAATAACCATTAAATTGTGTTTAGCGACAAGAAATTTAATTTTCGTTAATATGTTCAAGGTGTCAAATTTTCTGTGGTTTTACGGGTTATCTCTGTTTTTAGTAAAAATAGAAGGATAAGGTCTTCGTGGCACTACGCTACTTTTTTAAGAAACGAACGATGAAAATTTGTGTTTTGTTAACCCTTAACTTATTTGTTTCAAGGTTGTAGACAATGTGGAAGACTGACTAAAATGTGGTTGTCGGATTTGCATTGTATTTATTTTTGTTTCTTTTACGACGTTTCGATTAGGTTGTATCTCTAATCGTTATTAAGTATAAACTGAATGTTTTGTCTTAATGCTACGAGTATATATAGAGACCGTGTCCATTAAAGCGTGCAAAGTTTCGCTTCACTGTAGTGGTTGCCAGAGATTAGGTATCTCAACACTGGGTTTACTGAAGATTCCATTATTATTTTTAATGTAAGCTGCTTCTATAAATTTTCTTTTTTTAATGGTGGGTTCCATATATATTGGCGCCGCTTCAGACCATTTATATGGTGTTGTTTATCCCAGGCGTGTTCTGCAATACCTGATCTCGACGTTTCCCTTTCTTATCTATGAGTTTTATATTCCTTAATTCTAACTTCTAGTGGTCGTTTGGTTTCTCCAATATATATTTCACCACACTCACATGGAACTTTGTAAACACATTCTTTCGTGTTGGTAGTTTTTGGTTTCGTTTTTGTTAAATGAGCTCTAAGTGTATTTCCTGATTTAAAGGCTGTTTTTATATTATAACTTCTGGCAATTCGTTTGATTTTCTCCGAAGTTTCTTTAATGTACAGAATTGTAAAGAAGGAATGTGTTTCTTGCTGTCGACTGGTCGTTCTTCTAAAGCTATTTATAACATCGTTAATTATTTTTAAAGGATAACCATTATGTTGTAAATTGGATTTAATGTTTGCCACCTCTTTTTCCAATGAATCAGCATTATTGCTCTTAGATATAGCGCGATTATAGAGGTTGCGTATAATTCCCCATTTTGTTACAGCAGAATGGTTAGAACTAAGGTTAAGATATTGGCCAGTATGAGTTGGCTTCCTGTATACTGAAGTTTTAATAGTTCCGTTTGAACGATTCACCATGACATCTAGGAAGGGCAATTGATCATTTACTTCTTTTTCCATGGTAAACTTAATTGTAGGTCCAATGTTGCTTAGATGTTTCAAGAAATCATTAAGTTCATGATCATCGCCCTTCCATACGATGAAGGTATCATCGACATATCTCAACCAGACTTTCGGTTTCAGTGTTGCACTTTGTATGGCATGAGTTTCGAACCATTCCATATATAAATTGGCGATGACTGGAGAGAGTAAAGAACTCATCGGAAGTCCGTCATCCTGAGCGTAGACCTTGTCTTTTACTTAAAAGTTAGCGCTACGCAGGTAACACTCCCAAAGGTCCATCACCCCGTCCAGTGGTAACGTTGCTCGATCTAATAATTTGAAAGTCTAGTTTTGATTATGTCTAGTGATCCCCTAATGGAACATTAGTATACAGACTTTATACATCAAAATTTATTAGTCTATCGTTTGGCTCTAGATTAAGGCTAATAATGTTTACCAATTTTTAACATATGTGTTCGTCTTACCTTCTAAAGCTAAACAAATGTACTGACGAAGTTTCTTTTAAAAATCATACTTACAGGGTTTGAAGTTTAACAAGAGACTTGAGGGCATCGGAAGGAATCTTTCTGAGGGCACAGTTCTGTAGAATCCTGGAATAAAATGAATATTTATTTATTAGAATAGTCGTTCTGACGTGTTTCATTTAAAATAAGAAAGCTATTTCGCTTCAGTGATAATAAAAATATAACGTAAGTTTTTATCAACCCTTTATTTTACAATAAATTGTGATGGTTTTACTAAAAAAGTAGCATAATGCGAAACATCTAGTTTGAATAGGCAAGGCAGACGCGCCTCTTAAATTTTCATCTACAATTTTA
Source organism: Diaprepes abbreviatus (assembly GCA_034092305.1). NCBI lineage: Eukaryota > Metazoa > Arthropoda > Insecta > Coleoptera > Curculionidae > Diaprepes > Diaprepes abbreviatus. The sequence continues at coordinate 926,356 of JASJET010000219.1, forward strand.
AGAATAGTTAAATATCTCAGGAATGGCTTGTCTTAGATATATGAAATATGATAGTATATTACCCTTATTTGGCCTCCGCTATCAAAATATGCAATGATATATCAGGCATTCCATTTAAATTTTAACAACTCTGGCGTGAAACTTTTTTGAGTAACCCTGTATCCTTCACAATAATTTTAAAATGTGTTCCCAATAGACCTACACATTTCTCTTTAAAAATATTTTTTAAGCTCATAATTTATACGGCTTTAATATCATTACAGTCCAGGCGCGGATCCTGGGGGTGGGGGGCGATCGCCTCCCCCCCCCCCCCCAAGAGTTTTGAGTTCAGAAAAATAGACCTGATTTTGCCTCCTATACTATAGTTTATTTAAGAACTAGAGAGAGTAATAGATCATTTTTTACCCTTTTTTTCTTTGCAAACTACCTGTGTTCTTTAGTCCGGTGTCTTTAGCAAAATCTGTCAGACACATATATTTTTCATCGGAATGGGTTAGAAATTTTATAATCAAAAATACCGGTCTATAATAATGGACTATTTGGGTTGGATAATAATAGATATTTGGAAGTGTCAAGTGTTAAAGAGGATTTTAATTCTTGTCATAGGCGTCGAAAGGAGGTTTATTTTATCACTAAGTATTTATGGCATAGAATATTATTTCGGTAATAAACTTTAAATAAAATTTTTTATAATATTATTTTATTTCTTATGATTTCTTAATAATTCACCTAGATTACAAAATATAGATAATTTTGACATATTTAACACAAATCACAACTGTATTTTTATTATTTTTAATTTTGGCATAGGTACCGTTTTAGCCACATTCAGACTAAAACGTAGCCCTTTTCACTCAAAAAATTCTAAGTTATAATTTAAATACTTACAAAATACCCATTGTCAAACATACAAAAAGTTAAACATGAATAAAAAATAAACTCGTCCATATAATATTAAACCTTTTTTGAGACTATCGGTCATTTTATTATTAATTAAAACATTTTTAGGACATTCGACGTTTCAGTTTATTTATTTCTTAAACCATCTGCAGAATTACAGTTAAACACTAAAAAGGGCTTCAAATGTAATTATTTTTTATATGTTACCGAAAATTTAAATAATAAATTGTGTTTACGCTGGTAAACGTTACGTATCTAATTCGTAATCAAAGTCAGTACAGCTATCTTCGCTCACATTAATTATAATCGGTTCCTCTATCTCAACGATCATGAGATCGAGTTTCCACATTTTCTTTTATTCTTTTATTATATGGATTTTTCCCAATTTTCTGCAGTAACTTTATTCAAAAAAATCTTTCAAAAGTTCAGTTAAATTGCTAATTTTGTAAGTTGTGTTATTTCTAGCAACTTTATTTTTTACTTGAGAGATATATTTCCTTCTCCGACGGACATTTTCCGGGCGATCTATAAGAACAGATTTCCTATCTGTTTTTCCCCAGCAAAAATTACATTCTTGGAGCAATTTACAGAGCTCGGTTCTTTTAATTTCAGGTAAATCCCGATCTTCATCGATTTTAGTTAGAATCTCTTCTTCCAACGAGGTTTTTCCTGTGCCTGTGATCGAATGTGGCTTGGGAGTACTAACAATTCCAGTCGTTTTCTTCATCTACAGTATTCGGTACATAGTAGATTTTCCAACTTCTGTCATGTTGAAACACATCTCAACAGAGCTTGTAACATTATTATCTAGATATTGATATCTTAAGGCATCATAAACATTCATCGTAATAAGTTTTTCGTTGAGGAAAAAATGCTCTGGTTTAACGATTTTGGAATAAATATAGATGTGGAAGCCATATCTTTTGAGTATCTCACTAATCTCAAATAATATATAGAAACAGGCACAAACAAGATAAATCACTAAGGACACACTGTAGGGTGTACTTTGCTCACTGACAAAAATCAAATTGAACTATCAGAAATTTTATTGTTGCAGTAAATTTATAAAACCTTATAATATTTAAATATAATTAAATATAGTTAGATTTACGGCAGTCCTCAGTTACCTGCGGCACTGGAGCAGATACTTTGGAGGTTTCGCTAACAGTTTTATTATTTTCTCTAGTTCTTGAATAAAATATAGGAATGTGTATGCTTGCGATCGCCCCTCCCCTTCCCAAGAGCTTTGAATACAGGAAAATAGAATCGATTCTGTCTTTTATATTAGGAATATGTATGCTGCTGGCACCCCCCCCCCCCTCCGTTAATAATTTATTTTTCGTGCGATAGCCCCCCCCCCCCAAGAGCTTTAAGTTCAGGAAAATAGACCCGATTTCGTCTCATACTAGGAATGTGTATGCTGCTCGCATCGTCCCCCCCCCCCCTATCGACAAGAGCTTCAAATTCAGAAAAATAGATCCGACCCTGTCTTTTACACTAAAAATGGGAATGTTGCTGGTGTCAACCCCCCCTCCCCCGTCTACAACTTGCTTTCGCTTGCTATATTGTACTTTTGCGATATCACCGCCCCCCCCCCCCAAAAAAAAAAAAGAGAGGCTTGATCCGCCCCTGTTACAGTCTCTTTTTGATGGCATGTTCTGACTTAGTTCACCACAAATAACTTCATTCACTTAAAGTTTTATTTTATCCAAGGAAATTTTATCGCCATTAATACTGACTGAAACTACATTTTTTAAACAAGTAAAAATATCTGCCTATTAGATTAATACCATCATCATATGTAAATATTTGAAGTACTAGTTCAAAATTATTTTCAAGGACGAGTGATAATAAAAAATATTCGATTATTTCGTCCATGAGTGTATAATGATACAATCTGAAACCAAATCATTTTTATAAACGCTTTTCCAACATTTTTTTAATATTTATGATTCATAAGTAAAGGGTCTGGCTCAAAAGGAAAAGTACTTTCCTAGGATACTTAAAATACCTACAGTAAAACTTTTTATAGCATTGATAAGAACCACCATAAATCACCATCTCGAGCTATCAAAATTTAATTTGAAATACCATTTATCCCACAAGCACAAAAGTGGAAAAAAGATAATATCAGCTTCGAAATGGATTTTCTCTCTTATCTCTAATCTTCATTCCATGTTTATGCATTGTCGTTCGTCAAACCTGTCGTCGGTTTCTTGTACACTTAAAAGTTTATTGACGTCGCAAACGGTTTCTGCAAATCTCCGTATCTCTTAAACGGAAAGAATGTGGTTTATGCGATTACACCGAGAAAACTACAATCGTAAATATCAATCCAGAGCCTATTTGGTCTAAGACTGGGCAGATCCGAATTGCTCTGATTTTTTAGCATAATATTTTATAGCCAGATTAACTTCTACTTTTAAATCCGATCTTGTTTCAATGGATTGAGACCGTTTGATCTGATAAAAAATAATTAATAATTAAATCTTCCTTGTATTTTAGTAGACATGACATTAGTACAACCCTTAATATTGATGTAGAATTTAATTATTTACAAGATGGTTCCTTAATATTCAAATATTGAATATCGCGACATAGTCCAATCCAATAGGTAAATATAGTGACGTAAATTTCGAGATCGATCAGACCTACACAGGGATGTTGGGAGCCATGTAAAAATAAACCCTACATAAAATGTAACAGCAAAAAATAGGTTGGGGTCAAGCGAGTGGGGGGGGGGGGGAGGGGTTAGGTCAATGTTGGCTAAAAAAGGTTTTTTAATCTATTTTGGAAAAAAAGTTTCAAACAGAAACTGCAGAGATTTTCTTTAAAAACCTACAACTTTCGTGCGATCATTTCTGTTAATTTGTTATTACTAATAGCCCAAAAAACCTTCAAAATCGACCATTTTTTTTCATATCTATTATTTATTGCAAAATTAACTCTTTTGCACTTTCTTGCTTTTAAAGGAAAGTCCTCGTCTTTCTGAACAAGATAATATTTTATAATAGTAAATCGGGTAATTTGTTGCTGAGATATTGCTAATTGTTTATTCCAAAACGCAAAATGTTGATTGCTATTATTTTTTTTTTGAGGGAACATTTTAACCTCCACAAAGGTTCAATCTCTTCTTGAAGGGCTAATATTTTATTAGGGGCAAGTAAAAAAATTAATTTCTGACCCTTTAAAAAAGGAGGTGCTTATTTCTATAATGGGGAAATAGAGCTGGAGCCTCGTCGTTAAATGTTAGATATTAATAATTTAAAAATTCGAATAGCTGAGTTCAAGACGAAGATTTTGAAAAGCGAAAAACTTTTTTGGACCAATAGGAGCCAAATTTGGATTTTTTTTTCAAAAAATCGCAGTGTTTTTGTTTATAACAATTAAGAGACAAATAAATCCCACGGCGTTTGATACTTAGAGAATTGTATTTTCAAAATCCATGATCACATTTTACAAAGTGCTGCTTTTTGTTATTAAAAATCATACGTAAAATAGGGCGTCCGAAAAGCGACTTCTTGACCGTGGTAGTGGAGGAACCCGCCGCCAAGGTCTCGAACGCTCGAGAAAACTGAACTCGCAGCTTCAAATCAGCGGAAAAATTCATTGTTTTTATAAAAATCAAAATTTCAGTAAGAAATAAAGAAATCAGGAAGGTCTTGCGTGGATGCAGTATTTATTCTACGACAGATAGTCGAAAAATCTCTAGAATACAATAAACCAACATTTTTATGCTTTATAGATCTAACAAAAGCATTCGATCGCATAAAGCTAGATGACGTAATCCACCTGTTATATAAGAGAAATATTCCTATCAATATAATTCAGACCATCGAAAACATATACGCACACAATAAAGTTCAGATTCGCACTAACGGTAAATTATCAACACCCATACCAGTCAACAGCGGTATTGGACAGGGAGACTCGCTTAGTCCTTTATTGTTTAACATGATAATGGACGAAATAATAAAGGAGGTGCGACTTAGTAGAGGATATAAAATGGGTGATACAGAAATAAAAATTATCTGTTACGCTGATGACGCTGTGATATGTGCCGAAAATGAAGACGACCTCCAGAGATTGTTAAATACTTTTTATCTTACGGGAAGAAAATATAATATGATTATCTCAGCAGAAAAAATTAAATGTATGACAACCTCAAAAGAACCCCTCCGATGCAAACTAGAACTAGACGGTCGAATAATACAACAAGAAATGAGTTTCAAATATCTAGGAATCGACATAACTAGTTATGGCAACATCGAAGATGAAATAAGAGGGCAGGGGGCCAAAGCAAACAAAGTGGCGGGTTGCCTCAACGACGTGATCTGGCGAAACAAACACTTACAACAAGAAACAAAGGTTCGGATCTACAAAACCACAATTAGACCTATTATGACATACACCTCAGAAACACGGTCAGAGACGACAAAAACGAAACAACTATTGGAGACTACAGAAATGAGAATACTTCGACGAATAACAGGAAAAACGCTACTAGACAGAGAAAGAAGCGATAACATCAATGCAACACAGACTGCATTAATGAGTGGGTCCTACAACGTAAGACACAATGGAACAAACACATAAGCCGAATGACAGAGGATAGACTGGTAAGGATCGCACGAGATAAATCGCCTAGTGGTACACGCAGTAAAGGTCGACCACGGAAAAGGTGGAGCGATAATTTAAGTCCAGAATGAGGAAAATCGAAGAAGGAACAGGTCAGGGACCTATTATAGAAGGTAGAAGAAGAAGAAGAAGAAGAAGAATAAGAAGAAGAAGAAGAAGAAGAAGAAGAAGAAATAAAGAAATCTATCTGCAGAATTTAAATAGTTGTTATATATGTATTCTCTTTCCAGGTAGAAAAAATGAAAGAATATATACAAACAGTTTATTTCCTGCAAATACCACTCTGGTCCACTCTCCATATGCGTTTCGACCACCTCATGGTCTCGTCAGTGGAGCTGTATCGTATCGCAGGAAATAGCTGATATGACCTTGGAATTTGTATTTTAGGCTCGTTTAAGACAATTTGGTGGAAAACTGGGTCTTAAATATTGACAGGAAGTTGATTTTCCCTTCAAGAGCATCAGGAAATCATGCATTTCTCACTAATTATATTAACCGGTTGAGTATTATATCATATATGTAAAAAAGATTTCGAATTTTCAAATTAGAATTTCCACCATGTAAGGTGGGAGAAGGGTTCTAATTTAAAAAAAAAACACCCCCTTTTTTAAAGCGATAGGGGTTGAAAATTAATTTTTTGAGATCGTCTATAATTTTCAAAAAGCCATTTGCTTTTCATTTCAGCTAAAGCGGGCTCTATTTTGTCCGCTGCAATATTCGCAACCTCTTCTGAACCAATTTTATTGATGGTTTGGAGGCTTACGTTTGGTGATTGCGAGCTGCTGAAGAAAAATATTTTACTATAAAGGTTTTTGACAATTTCAGCAATATTTTTATTTTTCTTTAGTCTTTTAAATGATTGACCTTAGTTTTCCTTTTTGCATTTTCAATTTTCAACATTTTCTTGTTCTTATTATTCCCTATCCCTGTTACTATTCTTTATGTGTCGTGCTTTCTCGTAACCTCTATTGTTCTAGACAATTTATTTACTTTTGAGTATTATGATGAATCTGTTTAGGTGTTTTTTCTTTTTCCTATTAGTTTTTGTGTATTTTTTGTTAGGTTCGATGATTTCTTTCTTTTGGACACTATTATTTGGTTGACTGTTTTTATATCATTCCTTAGTATTTCGTACAGTGAAAAATTTCAATTATTGTTAATTTTTCTTTTGGTAACACGCTTTCATTTAGTATGATAAGTGTTGACAGTTTCTTTTAAGAATTCAAAAGATAGAAATCTACCTATGTTAATGCTCAAATTATTTAATTTTCTGGTAATTTAGATAATAAAATTGCTTAGATTTTTCGTTCAGATATACACAGTAAAAAACGCATGTAAATCTACATCTAAATACTTTTATTGCTATTGAAATTTTACTAAGTGTACAATGTATTTTTTCCCATTACATATGCTTTCAAATATGATTACATAAAAACAGGAATTTAATGTGCAATAGTGTAAAATAATATAAAATAAATTAAATTAATGTAAAATAATATAAAATAATGTAAAACAATGTAAAATAGTGTAAAATAATGTAAGATAATGTAAAATAATATACAATAATGTAAAATAATTACGCTTCCCCCACTCATCTCCCAAGAGCAGCAGCGAGATGTGGCCATTATTTTTATACTAACTGCATAGGTAACACGTTTGGTGCAATAGTTTCTTTTTTAAAGTTATATTGTGTTGATTACAAGTGGATATTGGCAGGTAAGGCGAGAAAAATATTTGTGTCCATTTAGGTGTAAATCTGAAACGATTTTTAGTAATAAAAACATATTATGGGTTCATTTTTGCAGAGAGCATTTAGAAAACTGCAAAAATTCTGCTGATAGTAACATTAATAGAAAAAATGTTGGATCTATCGAAAAAAGTTTTTTCATACAATTTTTAATATCAGCAATTTTTGATACTGGTAAGTATTTTAAATGTACAAGGATTAAATGTAGCTCCCGAAATAATTGAAAAAGATTTATTTTTTCTACTACATAATCCAAATAGTGGAATTTTAAGAACTACATTTTTATGAGAGGAGTATCACAAAAACAACGTAAATTTTGTACTCCCTCTTAAAGTAGTGCTTCAAAATGAAGACATCAAGTCTTGAATAGAAAAAAAACAACAATTTGCATTTTGCTTTGATTTCCTTTCTTTATTTAATTGTAATCAATTGAAATAGGTAATAATGAATTGGGTAGGACTGTTTTCAGCAAAAGCATTTGACTTTAAACAAATTTCATCGGGTAAATTTCATCCTATCGGTACGTTGCACTGGAAACAAAGTCAATGAATATAAGAAAGTGTACAGCAGATGAAAAAAAAAATAAAAAGAAAAGAAATAAATTTTTATTTTTGCTGCTCATTGTTAAATTTATTTTGCTAATTTAAAATTTGCAGTTTTTTAAGTTACAAAGAAAAGCGTACCACACAAATTTAGACATTTATTTCCAGGTGCACCACTGGCGTTGCCGAAACAATTGAGACAACAAAAATGTGACCAGAGACAATTTTTTTTAACATTTATTTTCTTTAAATTTGTTATACTAAAGGCCAAAATATTATTTACCCTATCTTTTTTTCTTTAAAAAGCCATGAAGTTAAAATTGGCATATTTGAATTGGAAATATTTTAAACTATTTTTATAGCAAAAGTTCTGTAAAATTATAGATTGGTGCTGTATCTACAAATTTAGTAAAACAATTTTCAATTTTTAGATGTTGAAGAAAATTTATTCTTTAAGATGGAAAAGGAGATAATAGCAGAGGAATATTTAATATTTGCTGATGCTTTTGTAACCACTTTTTGTTTTTACTGTGTATTTAATTTACAATACCCAAACGAAATAAGTTCTATATTAGAATTTACTCAAAGGTACTTTTTTGATATTCATCCTGAAAGTGGAACAAGATCTAAAAAACGAAATTTGAAAAATAGGGTATAAATTTTATTAACAAAATATGTAACTAGAAAGATACATAGATTATTTTGTATGTAAAATAAAGCTAAAAAATTAATTGGCGCCATTTATTTTTGAAGGCTTTACTTTAAAAAAAGATTTTTGTTATTATAAGCTGAAATATTTTTTTGTAAATATAAGTTTATCTATATATATATATATATATATATATATATATATATATATATATATATATATATATATATATTTGTATAATTACAAGAAATATATAACTGACTACAAAGCTCAGATTAAAAAACAAAGTAGATAAAGCATCTCATTCAAAAATTTTGTATCGGTCTTTTAAGTTTGAAATAGTAATACGAAAAAATAGATATATAAGTGGGGATGCTTTGTAGTACTTTACTTTTACTATAATGTTACTTCTAAAATGTCAAGAAAACGTTGTAGCCATGGCGGAAGTAAATAAACCTTTTGACCAAGTACTCGATTCCTAAAAGTAAATAATAAGCAGCGTTAAACGAAGTTCTTAGATAACAAAGCTTTAATCTTTAATACATTTTAAAAGCTAGTAAAAATCTACTAATCACAAAACCTGCTAAGTACATGAGTCACAAATAAAATAGATAAAAAGACTACTGGGTCTTTCTAATTATCCATTGAATTTATCCCCACTCTATGCGTACAAAATTATGTCTAAATGTATCTGTTATTATTAATTTGAGCTGATAAGTTTTTTTTTGTTACAAATAAATTTTTAGTTATAAGTTTTTGTGAGCCAATTTCTTATATATAATGTACAATAAATATGTAAATTTAAAGAAAATAATCTCATTATAGCATGACTCCTTCTGTATAAGTTTAACTTTTGTTCTGCCTCAGTCTTGTTTGATACTTGTAAAATAACTACAATATGTACCTATTTGTTTTTCGAAATATTCGTTAGTTGTTTTAATATAAATAAATCGTTATTATGTCAGCTTTTCTTTCTTTATTCATATACAGATCATTACAATAATAAAAACTTCGTTAACAGCAACTGTTCGTTGTTTTATTCAGAAGATGAATGAAAATCCCTACCTACTGACGTATCTATATGTCTAATTCACGAATTCTTTTAACAACAGATAAGTAAGGAGCCCTGTACATTTTTTATGGTTAAGTATTCCTGGTCAAACGTATTCAATTTTTAATATAATGTAATTTATATCCTATTTTCAGTTACTTCTGTAAAAATTCAATATAATGTGTAGTTCTCATGTTCTCGCTTACCAGATATAAAATTGAATTTTCTCATATAATCAGTACGGAAGCAGGCTGAATTTTTCCGTGATCTATTTTTTGTGAAATATGTATTTTTTAATATAGGTCGTCTAAAGATTATTTGAGAAACCATCAAAATTATCGAGTGTGACAAGTATAATTTTTAGGCAGGATGTGATAAATTGCATCATATTAAAAATTAAATTTGGTTAATCAGGGTCATTTTTTAATAAGAAGAGTGTGGGGGCCCTTTTTACTTGATGACTTAAATTTTCTAACATATATTATAATGTATTTTCACGTAATCTCGCATGGTGGAATACGTATTTTTACGTAATCTGACATGGTGGAATACGTATTTTTACATGATATGTTAGTTACACTGCATCTAACAACAAGTAAATCGACTCGGAAAAACAACAAAAATTACATGATATAAATACGAAAATTACTTAGTGATTCATGAATATTTTTTACATTGAAATGCAAGTAATTTTTTACCTAGATACACAAGGCAATAAATTACCAATGAAAGTTATGGTAATTTTACATAAAAATTTTTTACTGTGTAGAGTTTCAAAAATACCATTTTTTTAACGTTACAAATATTTCTTTCACTTAACTGAAAACTATACAGTTTTTGTAAATATGTAAAGAATACTACGGTAATAAATATCAATTTAACATCCAGTAAGTCTAGGTAGTAACGCGTCCAAACTCTTCCATTTTTGGTCAAATACAACTTTGCTCTTATATGCTAGTTCAACAACTTATAAAACACTCAAATAGCTCTCATATTCGTTTGTCAAGGTCTTAGAAAAAGCGCCCACATATAAGACAAGATATGCTTCTACGTGCTCGCCAGCAGAAAAACCGAAATGCTCTTCAATGATGACATACTTAAATATGGAGGTGAGAAAGGCATTAACTAGCTTTTCAAAGATTTTAGGAATAGTAATAATTATGCCCATATATAGTTCTAAATGTTCGCTCTATTGCCAGTCTGATGGGCAAGAATCACTAAACAAGATCACCAAAATTGAGAAAAAAATACGCTGTTGAAGAGATTTATTGAAAACATAATGAAGTGTGCGGGTCAGAATAAACAAGCAATTTTTCAGCGGTATTGGATGGACACCCAGGACCTTTCTTCTTCTTCAAGTGCCTTCTCCATTGCGGAGGTTGGCAATCATAATAGCTATTTTAATTTTTGAGGCAGTTGCTCTAAATAGTTGTTTTGAACTGCATCCAAATCATTCCCTTAGGTTTTTTAGCCATGAAATTCGTCGTCGTCTTACGCCTCTTCTGCCACTTATTTTGCCTTGGATTATGAGCCGAAAGATGCTGCACTTTCCTCCCCGCATAATGTGTCCGAAATATTGCAGTTTTCTCTGTTTCACTGTTATCTCGACTTCCTGTTCTTTCCCCATTCTTCTCAACACTTCGGCGTTCGTAACTTGATCCACCCACGAAATCCTCTGAATTCTTCTATAGGTCCACATTTCAAAAGAGTTAAGTCTTCTCATTGCCTCTCGATTCAGTGTCCATGCTTCTATTCCATAATATAGAACACTGTATACGTAACATTTAGTCAGTCGTATTTTCAGGGCTAACGTTAGATCTTTGCTGCAGATAACCTTTTTTCATTTTAATAAAGTTGGCACGTGCTTTCTCGATTCTGGTTTATATTTCGACGGTATAGTCATTATTTTCTGTTATTAGGGTTCCCAAGTAAGTGTACTTCTTAACTATTTCTATGTGCTGGCCTCCTACCATTAGGGTTTCATTATTATTGGTGTTGTTTTTACTAATTATCATGAACTTGGTATTTTTCGTGTTAAGAGAGAGTCCATATTCTCCACTAACTCTTAATATTTTATTCATTATTTTTTCTAGGTCTTCAAACTATCAGCTATTATTACATGTGTCATCTGCATACCTAATATTGTTGATTAAAACTCCGTTTACTTTTATCCCTGCTGTTTCAGATTCAAGACTCTCCATATATGACCTTTTCAGAATAAGCGTTAAATAGTAAAGGTGACAATATACACCCTTGTCCGACTCCCCTTTGTATTTCCACATCTCCGGACATTTCCTGTCTAATTTTTACTGCCGTTCGCTGATTGTAATACAGATTTGATATCAACCTTAAATCTCTTTCATCCAAATTTTTGCTTCTGAGAATCTCTATCAGTTTGTCATGTTTGACCCTATCAAAATCTTTGTTGTAATCTATGAAGCAGACATAGAGGTCCTGATTAATATCCAAGCATCTTTGAGTAAGCACATTAAAAGCAAATAATGCTTCTCTTGTACCCACCCCGTTCCGGAAGCCAAACTGTGTGTCACTAATATCCAGCTCCAATTTGGAATGTATTCTAGCGTGTACAATTTTTAAAAGGGTTTTCAAAGTATGTGGCATGAGACTGATTGTTCGATTGTCACTGCATTCTTTTGAATTTGCTTTCTTTGGTAAACATATGAATGTTGATGTTAACATTTCTCGGGGGATGGTTCCTGTAGTGTCCCAGGACCTTTATAAAGTTAAATTTATGTATATGTCAGAAATAGATATAGGTGAGGTCGAAGACATTTATATCAGTTGAGACTGCCAAAGGGCGCTTTAGAGTACACTTTACTCAAATACTGGGCAAACAATTCAGCAACATTACGACCCCTGTATATCAATAAGATAATCTACAAAAAAATAAAAGAAAAAACCCAAAAGGCATGTCCGACACACGCTTGATCGGTTTTTACTTCAATTTTTTACACCTTCCTATCTCTAACCATTACAATATGCCTACACATATTAATATTAATAGCAAATCCAGAGACCGGAAATAATCGTTTTACGCGTGCCAAAGAGCCATTACATAGTAAAACTGAATTAATTAAAGGAACATTAAATTTAACGGGTAACAAAATTTATAGTTGTGCTTTGCTTTGGCTTTGATAGTGTCTAGACTGCAATGAATCTAATTAAGGGTAAGGTTATCGCAATACTTAGTGTTTATGTATGTGCATTTATGCATGCATTTGATAGGCCTGTTCTCAGAGAAACCACAAACCAATCACGGTCAGGTTGGAGTGTGCTAAATGTTTTTGTGAGACTGTATTTTTACTTATTCTGTGAAAGAGCTTAATTATTTATTTACTTGAAGTTCTGTTTTATCTTCTTATAGGCCAGCGGAGTTAGCCTCATATAAGGTGATTTTTAAATTTATTGTTAGTAGACTTATGATTGATGAAGCGCCCGAGTTACTTTTTTTTTTCCGCGCGCCGCAGTCTGAAAGAATACCCCCTCCACTGCTCACGTTCTGACTCTTGGAGTAGGTGCAACTTTAAACTATTGCAACATCAACAATTTTGAAATAACTGAGTTGAATTCTGCTGCATGTATCTCCCTATGAGTTCCTACATAAATAATCCCTTAATAATAAACAACTCAGAAGCGATTTTTTGAAAAAAAAATCTATTTCAGCTTCTAGTGGTCGTACAGAATTTGTTTTTTTTTTCATAATATGCGCCAAAATCTCACCAATGACACCCACTTATCAGCATTTCAATATAAAGAATTGTCGACATTTCGCTCTACGTAGTGAGCTTCTTCAAAAGAGCTAGGTATATTTATTTTACATCTACAAATTTACAAAATTTTTTTTATAATAAACATATCACAGTAAGTACACTTTTATATTTTTAATTTAATTAAAATTAATAAAAATAAAACTTACAATAAATAATAATTATTTCCAGTTCAAAGATGGTTTGTACCAACAATTAGACGGTTGTGCTATGGGTTCACCAATCTCCTCAACAATAGCACAAATAGTTATGGAATATGTAGAGGAAGAAGTATTGAAAAAACTGGATTTTAATATAATATTTTTTTAACGCTATGTAGATGACTGTTTGGCTGCTGGGCCCGAAAACAAAATAGATAGCTTATTACAATATTTTAATAATTTCCAGCCAAAATTGAAATTTACATTTGAAATTGAAATGGAACAAAAAATAAACTTTTTGGACTTAACTATACACAGAAATAATACGGATAATAAACTTCATACAAAATGGTACACGAAAGATACTTGGTCGGGCCGGTATTTGAATTTTAACTCTCAACATCCAAATAAACAGAAAAATAGTGTCATAATCGGCTTAGTTGATAGAGCTATAAAATTATCTTCACCTGAATTTCGCCCAGAAGTGCTAAAAAAGTGGAAGAGACCCTAATAATGAACCATTTTCCCAAACTACTCATAAAAAAAATAATTAAACAAAGAACCTTTTTACATTATAACACAAACAAAAAAAAAATTAACAATACCAAAACACAAAACACTTTCATTGCATTACCGTATGTAAACCAACTGTCTGAAAAAATAAAATATATTTTGGATAAGCATAACATAAAGGTATGCCATAAGGCGAACAATTTACTAGGATCATTTTATACGAAATTAAAAAGCAAACTTCCCACCAAAAAAAGATCTAACGTAATATATGCAATTCCATGCCTAAACTGTCCTAAGAAATACATTGGCATGACGACACAATATATTGAAAATAGAGTGAATGGACACAAGTGTACTAAAAACGCATCGACATCTTTGCATAAACATGAACTTGATTTTAAAAACACCCATATTTTAGATACTGACAGAAATTATCATAAATTAGTCATCAAAGAAATGATACACATAAAAAAAGATAAAAATTTTGTAAATGACAAGCAAGATGTCAAAAACTTAAGTCAGATATACTATAATTTGATATTTGAATAATAACATACTTGAAGCGACTCTATAATAAATATGAGAAATAATATAATGAAGCTTGGAACGATTTCATATACACTCATGCAAATGAAAGAACGTTATTAAAAAATAAATAATAATCTTTTTCCTATTTTTTTGCTTTTTATAAAAAGAAATCTAACCATATCAATTGCATACCAAGGATCATAATTGAATTTATTTTTAAACATACACACAAAACTACTTTCAAGGTGTGTACTATTTTATAATCTTCACTTTTTAACCTGCTGTATTGTTTTAAATTTTAAACTTTAAGACTACTTTAAAATCTGTTTTATTTTTATTAATTTTTTTAATTAAATTAAAAATATAAAAGTGTACTTACTGTGATATATGTTTATTATAAAAAAATTTTTGTAATTTTGTAGATGTAAAAGAAATATACCTAGCTCTTTTGAAGAAGCTCACTATGTAGAGCGAAGCGTCAGAAAAAAATTGTTGTCTTTTGTTTTCTAATGGAAAAACCTATACCCAAAAAAATATTAGAAAAATATATTTAACAAAAGGTTTAAGATACAAAAATAAATTATATATATATATATATATATATATATATATATATATATATATATATATATATATATATATACTGCTGAAATAGAAAGCTTCCATATGTCGAAAGTAGATCAGTATGGTCAACACAAAATATCATCTTATTTACATGATCTGTTTTAAATCTGGATTATTAAGGAGAAATATATTGGTCTTCGCAATTTTTAACGTTTAATATTTTCAATTTTTTGGATACTGAGAGTAATCACATCTTTTTTTAAATACAACAATAAATATAAATTTCTTTGTTTCACAAAAACTATAACAATACATGCAATTATTGAAAATGAAGGAAATGATCTCGTATATTAAAAAACAAGTTAAAATTAAATTTTAAAATTAAAATACCACATTGTACATTTTAAAACAGTTCAGTACTATAATTTAGATACTTATTACAACAAGTTAAAAAATTGTTTTTAAAAATAAATCAAACAACATAATAAGTTAAAAGTTATGGTTTAAAGATTCTACTACTGAATATAGTTCTATAGTGACTAAAATATCAACAATCCCCTTTTTAAACAAATGAAACCGTTCTTGAAGAGTCTGGTAACTTATCAAATAATTTTATACAAAAATAGAGCAAACTTATATTTGTAAGTCTGAGCCTATATTTAGGTATATTATAGGTTATAGTTCTAGTGTTGATGCTATGATGTGCCTTAAATTGGCAAACCTGTGTTTATTTTTGAAAAGAAACACTAAGCACTCTCATATTCAGTTCGGAACGGTAAAAATTACCAGATTACGATTCTAATGGTCTTTAAAAGGGCATCGTTCCTATTGCCCTTTTGAGTAAAAAAGACTTTTGAGCATTGGTATTTTCACTACAGAAAATAAAGGCATAGTTGAGGACAGATTAGACGTTTGTGAAGTGAACTACTTTCTTATTATCTAAATCAAGATATTTTGAAATAACTCGAAGTAAGGAATATGCCGAGTTCACCTTTTTACAAACCCTGAATGGCTGATTGATTGATTCACTACTTGATTGACTCATTGGTTGATTGATTAATTGTTTGAATAACATCGCAGCCCGGGATTAAGAAGCCCTCACACTGCAGCCTTAAGTCTTATTGTATCTTAAGAAACCTCGCTCTTCTGCATAGCTCTACTAAAATTTTCATCTATGCTGATAACAAGACACTCTGTACTTTCATCCAGGATAACACGCTGTGCACCCAACTGAAACTTTTCTCTATACATTTTTGTTTTGGCTTAAAATCTATGTAATAAGTTTTACCTGTATTATAATATTTTCAAGCCAAAAGGCTTCGTATTACCTCCAGGTACACAAAGATACCAAAAGTATGAACCTCTGTGGAAACCCTTTCCATGTTATTCAGTCCTAGGTGACGTGGTCTGCTGTATTTCCTACAAACTTTCGGACAATTCGCGTGGTTGCAAGGAGAACTGCTTTCTGAATCAGTTTATACAGATGCTCA
This sequence comes from Diaprepes abbreviatus, assembly GCA_034092305.1. Classification (NCBI taxonomy): domain Eukaryota; kingdom Metazoa; phylum Arthropoda; class Insecta; order Coleoptera; family Curculionidae; genus Diaprepes; species Diaprepes abbreviatus. Next base: position 942,906 of record JASJET010000219.1, read on the forward strand.
CTAAGGTATTATTTCTGAACCAATCATCTGAGATCTAGGAGAGGTTTTACAAGAGAACGCTACCATTAATCATGCTATCGGTCAAATCATTAAAATAAAATATAAATAGCAATGACACTTCCCTGAGGGATTCTCACTTCAATCATGGACTCTCTCGGGAAGTGTCATTTACCATCTGCATCCAATGTAAGCTTTTGTCTTTGATACTGTAGATGAGATCTCACCCAGTACAATGCTAGATCTCTTACACCATGCCGATCAAGTTTGTGAAGCACAATATTGTGATTTAGGCTATATCTTGGAATGAACAAATACGCCGAGATTTCAGTTGAACCCCTTTGAGGGAAGCTCTGAGACAAAAGGCTACAAAAGTCTTCCAGAAAGCAGACGAGCACGATAATCCGCTGATTAGACAAGCAGTGGTATACAATCCGGAAGAGGTGAGAAAACATAAAAGACCTAGAAGGCAACTCTAGGCAAGGAAAGCAGGAGATGGAGAAAATCGAAATATCAGGTAGAAGAAAGAAGAACACGAAGAAAGAAAAAATATCGAGGAGGAGAGAAGTAAACAAGAAAGAAGAGGAAGGCAAGAAAGACCGGTATGCACCTAACTATGATAACACAGGAAGCCCAAACATTTTTTTCAGATATGAATCAATAATGCATGTAAGTTCGTATAGAAGCAAAGAAGACCAACCTTAGATTGTATGCGATATGTAAGGCGCTGCGATGTAATGAGGGCAATGGCACCTGGAGCGGAAACACCAAAGTGTGATGAGCGGAGGTTTACAAAGCCAAGGCACGGAAACCAATGGGACACTCAAGGAAATCCAGAAACAAAAATTTATTTATACTGTCCTTTGGCTTTTCTAAAGCGTTGGAATATATAATATGCAAATGTATTTTGTATTATCATTTTTATGTGCAAGTATTTAACCTCTTTATAGCATTATATAAATGCAGGTCGCAGTATTGTCCCATTTCAGTATAGCACAGAGGCGATAAGAGGAACAATTTAATCCTTTTCTAGTATGTGCGAGCGCTTGGCTTCGGGCCATTTCATTTATTTGATCTACCTAGTCACGTTATTTATGACTTTAAAAGCAAATAAACTAAACGGTTTTCCGTTTGTCCCACTGACTTTTTGATTTACTGGGACTGAAACGTTACAAATTGCTGGAATGGCTCGGCGCCGTTTAACGCTGTGCGCTAAAATTGTTTTGGGGGGGCATAGATTTCGAATACGATATATTATTTAAAATGGATGAAATCTGTTGGTTGCTTAGTTATCAGAAAAATATATAAATATGTTTTTTACATCGATAGAAAGTTTGGAAGACATGATAGAGAATGTCATTTTGAATAATTTATGCCATATATGCCTCAGTATAAAAATGCACGGTTGTCGAGTTACAGCATTTTATAATTTTTCGGTTTTCTAGCAATTGGTGATTCAAAATGCAATTTTTATGATACTAGTATAATTTTTCGGTTTGAAATATTTTTTTTCTTATTCCTTGGTTCATACACTATAATAACAACAAGACGACTAAAATTAAAATAACACACAGAAAACTATGCACTCAAAAATTTTATTCATCCAAGAAAATTCAAGGTTCATTCTTAGATTTGAGTGAGGTTTTTTTCAAACAGTGAGAGAAATAAATGCATTCAATTTAATTTAAAATAATTTTATTGAATTACCTTTACATTGGTTTATCGAAATCCCTATCAACAAAATATTACATACATTAAATTCAGCGAGTCATATTAACGAAATTAATAATTTTCTCTATTCACTTCTTCTTTATTTAATTAAAATACAAAATATCTAATCTATTGTATTAGATGTTTTGAACGCTTAAAAGATGAATTTTTGTGTTTCTGGTCACCAAGCTGGTAATTGGTATTTCTAAAATAAACATAAACAAAATAAAACACCAATAGATAAACAACCAGTTTTTTAGCCAGCCATACAGATGATATCGGCTTTAGTGCTGGTCGCACACGTCTTGTGTTTTATACCAGTTCAGTGACAAAATTTAAAATTGCTTGGTTGATAAAATGATGGCTACTTTTTCCAATTTAGAATACGCTGATTTAATTTTCATTTATGGTAGAGCAGACGGCAATGCAGCTGCAGCTCAACGACTATACCCAGATCGATCTCCTGGAAGAAGATTTCCCAATGTACAAGTTTTTATTAACACATATCGCCGTATTTGTGAAAACCGGTAATCTTCATTTCAGAGAAAGATTGAATGCAGATAGAACATGCTGTCGAAGTAGAATAATAAATTTTGGATTCATTTGATGCAGATCCAATCACGAATACTAGAAAGGTGGCTAATCAACTTAATTTGTCTACTTGGAAAGTATGGAATGTTTCGAAAGTTGAAGGAAAACATTCATTCCATTACACTCCGGTTCAAGACCTTGAAGAAAGTGATCCAGCACGGAGAATTCTGTTCTGCCGTTATTTGTTAAATGCTGATATGGAAGATGGACTTCTTTTAAAAAGTATTTTATGGTCCGATGAATCGAAATTTTCTCGGGAGGGAATCGCCAACTTCCACAATCTGCATTATTAGGCTGATGAGAGTCCGCATATGAAAAAAGACATATCCTTCCAACGGAAATTCAGTGTAAATGTATGGGTAGGGGTAATCGGAAGAATTGTCATTGGGCCATATTTCCTTCCTGAACATTTAAACGGAGACAATTACTTGGAGTTTTTACGAAATGAAATGCCGAACATCGTGGTTGAAATAGCACTGAAAGTGAGAGAATAATTTTCCAGAACGATGGATCTCCAGAACATTATGGGCTTGACGTAAGAGATTTTTTAAGTGAAACATTCCCTAATCGTTGGATCGGAAGAAACGGTCCCATATTATGTGCGAGGTCCCCAGACTTGAGGCCTATAAATTTTCACCTCTGGGGACGTATGAAAGAATTTGTCTATAAAGTTGAAATAATGGACCGTAATCAACTGATTGAAAGAATTAATGAAGCAGGTGTCACACTTAGGGAAGAAATGAAACTAGGCGTAACCATCACCCAAGTGAGAAAAAGGGCCCGAAAATGTATTAGAAACAATGGCTCACATTTCGAACATAACATGTAAATATAATAATAAATTATCACGAATAAAATTCTAGTAATATAAAAACCCCAAGAATAATAATTTTTTGGCTACCGTAATTTTGACAGAATCATAGATATTTTTGAATGCAAATTTCAAAAAAGCCTCAATATAAAGCCACTTACATAAAAAACAACAATTATTATGGCAAAAGTGGGAAAAATTCTATAAACATAGGGGTGCTCTAATACTAACGGAAATACGAAATAATAATAATAATAATACTTTTTAATTTAATGTATGTAATATTTTATTGATACGGGTTTCGATAAACCACTGTAAAGGAATTCAACAAAGTTATTTTTAAAATAAATTGAATGCATTTGTTTTTCTCACTGTTAGAAAAAACATCAAGAATGAAATTTGAATTTTCGTAGATGAATAAAATTTTTGAGTGCACTGTTTTCTGTGTGTTATTTTCATTTTAGCCGTCTTGGTGTTATTATAGTGTATGAACTAAAGAATAAGAAAAAAATATTTCAAACCGCAAAAATTATACCAGTATGATAAAAATTAAATTTTCAATCCCCAATTGCCAGAAAACCGAAAAATTATCAAATGCGCTATAACTGGAAAACCGTGCATTTTTGTACTAAGGCACATATGGCATATATTATTCAAAATGACATTCTCCATCACCTCTTCCAAACTTTCTATCGATGTACCAAACACCCTGTATATTTGGCACACATTACTAGATGTTTAACTGATTTAAAAAAAAAAAACAAGTGTTTTCAAGGGGATCATGAAAAATATTTTCAGGTAGGTTTACTTATTACAATAAAGCATTTGATAAAATAATGCACGACAAGTTTAGAGAGGTATTGGAACCAATTGAATTAAACAACTATACCCTGCGAATTATCTGAAATTTGTATTGAAATCAAATTTCATTCATGCGTATTCAGGGAGAAGACTCGAATGATATCGATATTTAGCATGAAGATAAACATGAATGAGTGCTATCATTTTTTTTTGTGCAACATAAACTCAGAGAAAATATTTCAAGAAGCCCTAGATCATAGGTTCCCAACGGGGCACTAATGTCCCACAGTAGACAGTAGAGAGTGTTAAGATACCCAAGAGGGGCGCTAGCCTATTGAAAAAACGTTTAATTTGAAAATAACATGTCCAAAATGTCAATTGTTCAGGAAATGGGAAAAGCGCATTATCCAGTTTTATGACATGTTACCTGTTGATGTGCATCATCCTCCATTGTTGTTAACATGCCCTTATCGAACGTGTAAACAAAACAAATTTAAATTCAAAGAACGGCACAAATATTATTTTTAGAAAGGCTGTTTTTCAATGGATGTACCAGCTTCTGCTCGACAGTGACTGTTTTTTTTGCCTGAGAGTCTTGCTGTTGAAGAGGCTGTGGCGGCATTTTATCAGCATATAGATGTAAGTCTTAATGAGATGGTACCAGAGACTTTATTCAGGCTTAGCAAGTACCCACCTTGGTTCACTAAGGAGGTAATTCGCTTATTAAAAAATAAAGAATTGCTATGGCGAAAATATACAAGATCTAATGAGACTTGTGATTATTTATCTTTCAGGAAAGCTAAGATAGATGTAAAAAAATCTTATCCGTATGTCCTACAGTATTTATCTTGCAAATGTTGAAGCGAAAATTAAAAAGAATCCCAATGGTTCTGGTCCTATATCAATCTTAGGAAGTTTAATGGTACTCTGCCATCTGCTAAGTCTTATCAAGGTCAGGAAGTAATTAATCCCACTGACATCGTAAATTCATTTGCGAAATTATTCAAATTATCCTCTATTGTTTCTACTCCTTATGTATCCACTTCTGGTCATGGTTGCAATTCCTAACCTATCTCACTATCTAAAATAATACCTAAAGACGTTGAGAAAGCCTGTAAAAAATTGAGCACCAAATTCACAGCGGGTCCTGATTCTATTCCTTCGTTCGTTATAAAGAATTGTGCTTGGGCGTTTGCTGAGCCTTTCTGTGTAGTTTTTAATTTATGTATTCAGAAAAGTATCTTTCCTGATTTATGGAAGGAATCAAAAATCTATTATGTTTTTAAAAAGGATTATAGAACCAGGGTCGAAAATTATCGCCCCAGAGCGATTATTTGTCATTTTGCAAAGGTATTTGAGCGGGTTCTTCAGGAACAAATATTCTTTTATATAGCGTCTCTTATGATCGATCAGCAGCATGGTTTTGCTTCTGGAAAGTCAACTGTGACCAATCTTTGTACTATTGCGCGGTATGTCTCAGAGAGTATTGATTCTAGCACTCAGGTCGATGTTGTTTACACAGATTTTTCCAAAGCGTTTGGTCGACTTAATCACGTTGTTTTACTTTTCAAATTGTCATACTTTGTTTTAATGGCAATCTTATTAGATTTTTCGAAAACTATCTATAAAACTGTTCTCACTATGTTGAATAAATATACATGTGGGTTGATTGCTTGAGCCTTAAACTGAGTCTTATGAAATTAAATGGTGTCTCTAAATGTAGACAAGTGCAATGTTATGTCATTCTCAAGAAGTATAATGTCTCTGCTGCATGATTATGGGATCAACGGTGTTTTTCTAATGCGAGTTAACTGCATTAAGGACATGGGAGTCACGTTTGACTGCAAACCCACATTTGTCAATCATATTAATGATACAGTATCGAGAACTTACCGAACGCTGAGCTTTCTGGTGAGACTTAGTCATGAATTTCAGTCCCTCCAGGTCATAAGCACGTTATATCATTCTCTTGTACGAAGCAGATTGGAATATGCCATATTACCATGCACACTCTAATAAATTAGAAAAAATTTAGTATCGTTTCTTAAGATTTTTTAGCTTTAAATCGGATGGGTGTTATCCACTGCCTACTACACCTCGCGAAAGTCTACTAACAAGATTTAATTTCACAACTTTGGAGAAACGCAGTAAGGGAGCTCGTGTACTTTTTTTGTATTAACTGGTTAATAACAAGATTTCGACAACTAATTTGTTCGTGAGAGTTCATTTTCATGTTCTAGGAATAACTAGATCTCCAGTATTTTTCTATTTACCGAAACCAAAAACTAATGTATTACAATTCTCTTCATTATGCTCGATGTGTCCCCTATATGATCGCCTGAAAGACAAATTTGATATATTTTACTACAATTATTCTGTTGTCAATTCGTTTATTTACAATTATCTGTGATTGATTTATAGATTTTGTTGTAGAATTCTATCTACAAGAACCTTAAAAAATCATAAAAATAAATTCAACATCTAAAGACCGTTGAAATTCCGAGAAATAAACTGCCCGCTGTCGGCGGTAACGGCGCATAGACACCGACACAGACGGCGGCGCAGACATAAAGCTTTGGCGGACCGCGCTAAACGCTGATCGGTTCCTTTCGGAAGACCCGACGGAGTGCCGAGAAATTATAAATACCACTCGATATCTCGATTCGTTAGCAGAATCTGGTTGTTTTTAAAAGGGCACAGATCTATCAAATTTTTTTTTACACGCGCACGAGTTTCTAAGTCTTTTGAAGCTTTTACTCTGGCTTCAGTTAAATAAAAACCGTGACACTAAAATTCCAGCGCCGTCGGAAAAAATAAGCTTTTCTAAAAAAACCTTTTCACGTCGATTTTTTTTTTAATTCTAGCGAAAACTATTTGAAATTAATGTATAGAGTATTCACGCGCCTACTTTTACGACTATAATAATTTGCGGAACTAAAATTGCGTAAAGGAAACCGGATAGCGACATACCCGATTTTGACATTCCCGATTGCGACTGAAATAATTTTCTATTAAGAGAAAATTAGTGATAACCTGATAGTGACATCGTTAACGGATCTAAGAACACTAAACGTGCCTTAGTTTGCGCTTAACACCAAAACAAGAATTTTTGAGAAAATTGAATTTTAGAAAATTTATTAAGAATCCCAATACTACATTTAATTTCGACGCAAAACTTAAGAGCCCCAGTCAAAAAAAAAATTCTACTGCAAAAAGTCCTATAAGAGCTCACGTCTAAAATAAAAAATAAAGTAAATATTGGCCAAGTTCTCATTCAACCCAAATTCCATATACTTAATTTTTCTTATATATTAAGTATATTAAAGCCCAGCCCTCCGTGATTTTTGTATTTTTATACAAAACATTCTGATTTAAGAGAAAAAATAATTTATTAAAAAATGTCCAATCCCTTCTCTCACAGTTCCTTCCGGTCTGATGAGGCGGGTGGCATTTCAGGCTGTCCGGGTGGTTTTGGTGGGACCTCCGCGGCCCCTCGTGGGGTCGCGCCAGACCTAACAGGATTCCATACTCGTAATGAATCTGACATGACCCAAATAAATCAAAATGTTCAATTATATCCCAATACTTCAATTTCTCCAATGGAACAATTTTTGAATGATATCCAAGCTTCACTTCAAGGTGGGGACCACTTAATGCAGGGACAAACGCATACCATAAACGACAAAAATCCTGATATGCAAGTCATTCACAGCTCGTATACGTCGTTCGCGTTCGATCGAAACGTACCTCGTGGCGTTCTCGCGGAAAATCCGATCTCCACTATTAATTTTCCAAAAACGACGGACGTGCATATACGACAATTTATAGATCTTATACTTATCGTACTGTTTGTATTATCTATATAATTTTGACGATTTGTGTAACTCTGTTCTTTTTCCTGCCTAATAATAGGGACTTTGGTCCTGTAGGGCAGTGTAAATAAATAAATAAACATTTTTTAAGGAACATTTGTATTGTAGAGTGATGTATATGATTTTAACAAAGATTTTCAGATATTAAGAATAAAACTCGTGATTTTAAGAAAAAAAAATTAAATAACTTGGACATATGGTGTGTGTTTATAGGCTTTCATGTCAAATTTCTAATTCATAATAAATAATTTGATCGTTTTTTATTTATTAATACAATATTTTAACATTAAGTACCACTACTATGAAGAAGGAGAGAATTGGATATATTTTTTTTGCAAAAAGGGTGTTGGTCCAGAAAGAATTGAGAGCCCATGAGGCCTGTGAGTAAATTGGCGCAGTCTAAATTGGAATGTGCATGTGTGTCGACCCATCGAATGCACATTCAAGGGAGTGCGGGATTTTAGCTGTTAAAGAAGCCTGAAGCAAACATTTTATTATATTTATCAGTAATAAATTTCTACTTCTAAAAACTGATTCTGGTTTTGCTTGTTGTGATCCAAAAAAATATCAGAAAATTTAAGGTGATCCTTAATTCATTTTTAGCAGTATATATTTATTATGTCATTTAATAATTAGCTTTTATTTATAGTATTGCTAAGTACTATCCACACTCAACGTGTCTCAATGATTTATTATCTTTAAAAATAAAAAATAAAATGGGTTCTTTAATCACACTTTACTATTAAAATTAATCGATTTCATGTTTAGTGAAAAAATACAAATGCTTTTAATTACCCGCCATGACGGGTACAATTAAATTGGAAGAATCCAACTGTTCTAAATAACCCCATTTGCGTATACTGTTTAGCAATATTTTTAGAAAAATTAATGGATTTTATGAAGCAGTGTGAATAGTGATAATTATTGATGCACAAAAATATACAGGGTGGAATAAAAATTGTGAAATACAGAGTGATTCTCCGGGAACTTTGTGGATCGATTGTGGGAAAACTATAATTAGGAGGAATCTGAAAATTTGACTGTGTAGTAACGTGTATGGAGGACAGCCGGCTAAAATATTTTCAAGATCCGGTTTTACTGGAAGCAGATATCAAATGCCTTATTTTAAATGAAACACCCTATATATTATTTGCTTGAAAGTCATAGATAACGATCTTGTGAAGGAGTAGATATCTGTTGGACTTCCATTGTTTTTATTTTTGTTGATTATCACGACGTTTCGGCTAGTAGTTATCTCTAGCCGTTTTCAAGTTAAACAAATAAATCCCTTTGCTACATGACTATTTATACTAAAAGTAAATGCAGTGGAGTATGACTGAGATGGGTCAGTCATGCCTGCTACGGCAAAATCCTATTATTAGATGTCTTGGTTGAAAGAAATGACAGACAAATTCAAACTTCGGTTTACAGAAAAGCCACGCACACAGGACAATATCTTAATTATTCATCTAATCACTCCAACAACACCAAACAAGGAATTATAAGAAATCTCATAGATAGAGCTTTAACTCTCTGCAACTCTAACAAGAGCTTGATTAAAAGAGATAGATTACATTAAAAATGATCTGACAGCCAACGGATACCCAGTACATCTAGTGGATAAATTTTTAGAACAACGCAGAAATAGGACAATATTGACGAGGAATGAAGAACGAAAAACCAGTACTGAACATCCCTTATGTTAAAGGCATTTCGGAAAAAGTTAGAAGGATAGGAAAACGATATAAAATCAACGTTGTTTTCAATTCCAATAACTCTCTGAGAAGTCGGTTCACTCGGGGCAAACCAACAACTCAAAGGGACACCATGTGAATGTGGCAATTCCTAGACTGGCGAAACAAAGAGACCTCTTGACGTAAGGATCAAAGAACACCAAAAATGCACATCTCGAGGAGAAACAGAAAAATCTGGTGCCGCCAACCATGCCTGGACTCATGGACACCACATAAAATCGTCTGAAGCTAAAATACTACACCGAAAACAATATTGGAGAAAACGGAAATTCAAAGAAGCCGCGGTTATATATCAGAACCCGAGTTGTTTTAGTAAACCATCTTTAGATATAAGAGAAGTATGGAAACCACTTCTTAATAATTGCAAACTAAAACTAAATGCAGCATTAAAAAAATGGGAATTTGCCGTAGCAGGTATGACTGCACCCATCTCAGTCACACTCCCCTGTATTTACTTTAGTATAAATAGTCATGTAGCTAAGGGATTTATTTAGTTTCATTTGAAAACGGCTAGAGATAACTACTAGCCGAAACGTCGTGATATTCAACAAAAATAAAGACAATGGAAGTCCAGCAGATATCTACTACTTCGCAACCCTATATATTATTGCATTTTGATTTCTACGTAAAATTCTAGACATATTTTATATATAATATTCTATACTTAAGTCCCACCGTTTTGGACATATTTAAATTTTTATGTCAAAAATGACGTTTGCGGACCAAAACTTATCTATAAATTTTTGCTATAAGAAAGTCTTTATTATTTCATTTTGGTTAGTTTTCTTGTAGACGAAGATCGACTTTAGTATTTTTTTTATGATATTTTGAAAATTATTAGTACAGAGTGGTCAAAGGGGAAGAATAAAAATTATATATAAAAAACCGTCAAAAGTAAATTTTTTCAAATAGAAACCAGCTATTTTTATAATTTTATCTTATTAAGCAATAAAAATGAGGGTAATTTTGTATAAGGTTATCCACTCCAAAAATTTGTAGTTTTCAAAATAATGGCAATTCAACATTTTTCTATTGTAAAAATGCTATACGGCTTTTAACTTTTGTTATTTGTTCAGGTTAGTTCCCTACAGAATTGTCACTATTTTTGGCCATTTGATATATACAGGGTGATTCAAAAATCGATCACGAAACTTAAGGGGGTGATTCTACTTGACAAAATAAGGGTAGAGCTTCATATAATTTTTTTTCAAAATGTCATTCGTTTTCGAGTTACAAGCCGTCCAAGTTCAAGTTTTTATTTTTTGTTTTTTGAATTACTCGCTTACAGGAAAACCGATTTGACTAATATTTGAAAGATAGGCTAAGTCTTCTGCGCTTCATCATTTTAGTAACAATTCACATTGATTGTTTGCCGCTAGAGGGCACTTTACCTACATTGAAATTTGTTTTTTTGTCATAATTTTTTAGTGTTGACAGCTACAGTAGTTTTTGGCATAATTTCTAAAAGACTGATGCCAGGCCTTTAAAAAAGGTGCTCTTTATTTACACCGCTAAACCCAACGGTTTAGACGTAAATCACCCTTAAAAATTAAGTGGTAAATTTACTTTTCTCATTTCATTACCACCAGCTACCAGGTAAATAGCTATCAAAGTATACTAGAGCTGTCAGTTTAACATCAAATAAATTCGCTTTTTAAACTATTTAATTTATAATCTTAAAATAACTAATAATGGCTAATCAGTAAATATTCATATTATGGATTATTGCGATATACATTTAATTGATAAAAATTAATGAAACAGTACTAAACAAACTAAAAAAGATTCTCAAAATGTCCCCCATTTTCTTCCATACATTTCCTAACACTCTTCAAAAAAAGTCGCCTAACTCGATGAAAAATTCCTGGTGTTTCTTTAATTATTTGGCACTTTTCGATTATCCTGAAGCGAAGATCCTCGACGTTGATTACTGGAATATTGTACACCAATTGTTTCAAATGACCCCAAAAGAAAAAATCCATAGGATTAAGGTCTGGTGACCTCGCTGCCCATGCCAATGGTCCACTTCGTCCTATCCATCGCTCAGGATACGTTGCATTCAAATACTGTCGGACACGTATACTAAAGTGGGGCGGAACTCCGTCTTGGAGGATCCACATGTTGGCCCTTACTTCCAATGGCACATCTTCCAGATACAATGGGAGACGATTTTGGATAAAATCTAAGTATACGTCACCAGTTAATGGGCCATCAAAGAAATGAGGACCAATAAGGTAATCTCCTATTATCCCTGCCCACACATTTAGTGAAAATCTACGCTGATGTTTCGTTTCTACCACATTGTTTGGGTTCTCGTAAGCATATGTGTGGATGTTGTGTAGATTTGTTATGCCATCACGAGTGAAACCAGCTTCGTCAGTGAATAATATGACGCCAATTAATCGATTATCGTGTTCATACTTAGCTAGGATCTGATTGCACATTTCCAACCGTCTCGGCCGATCATCGTCATAAAGAGCCTGCACCTTTTTTGAATGAAACGGGTAGAGTTGTTCTTCTCTTAGTATCCTCCATGAACTAACCTGACAGAGCCGCACTTCATTCCCAATTTTTCTAGTACTAATACCTGGATTATCTTCAATAATTTCAAGCACTCTTTCTTCTTGTTGTACGTTTCTAGCAGTTCTAGGTCTTCCCCTATTTCCATTATAACTTTTAAAGGAACCACATTCCGCAAGCCTCCTGTGCACACTGGAAAATGTTTGAGCATGAGGGATATTTCTTTCCGGATAACTCTCCATATAATATCTTCTTGCCAACTCTGCATTACCATTTGCTTTTCCATAACAAAAATGGATATCACAATATTCGATATTTGAATATTGGTGATTAGCCATTATTAGTTATTTTAAGATTATAAATTAAATAGTTTAAAAAGCGAATTTATTTGATGTTAAACTGACAGCTCTAGTATACTTTGATAGCTATTTACCTGGTAGCTGGTGGTAATGAAATGAGAAAAGTAAATTTACCACTTAATTTTTAAGGGTGATTTACGTCTAAACCGTTGGGTTTAGCGATGTAAATAAAGAGCACCTTTTTTAAAGGCCTGGCATCAGTCTTTTAGAAATTATGCCAAAAACTACTGTAGCTGTCAACACTAAAAAATTATGACAAAAAAACAAATTTCAATGTAGGTAAAGTGCCCTCTAGCGGCAAACAATCAATGTGAATTGTTACTAAAATGATGAAGCGCAGAATACTTAGCCTATCTTTCAAATATTAGTCAAATCGGTTTTCCTGTAAGCGAGTAATTCAAAAAACAAAAAATAAAAACTTGAACTTGGACGGCTTGTAACTCGAAAACGAATGACATTTTGAAAAAAAATTATATGAAGCTCTACCCTTATTTTGTATGTAAGTAGAATCACCCCCTTAAGTTTCGTGATCGATTTTTGAATCACCCTGTATAATAATAACAATAATCATGCCGGGGTGATTAAATTACACGCACGAAGATTATTTAAACTTATTTATTATGTATGGAGAATGTGATGGTGAATTATTTCAAAACCATGCGATACATTCGCGATCCGATATTCGCAGAAACAGAAATCAACACCAACAACTGTTAAAAGGATTATAGAAAAATTTTCATCCCTATGTATATTCTATAGAACAACATTTAAAATATAATAATTTTTCACGAAGAGTAGAGTTCTGTCAATTTATTTTACTTCGGTCACAAGAAAATTCTGGTTTTTTGGATAATATTATTTGGTTGGACGAAGCCAAATTCACAAAAAATGGATTGTTTAATCGACGCAATTCCCACTATTGGAGCGTCTCAAAGGTACATCCATTTAGAGAATTAAATTTTCAGTCTTGGCAGTTTAAAGTTTATTGTGCTGTAAGAAATGACGGCGTCGTCGTTCTAGAATTCTACCAAGATAATCTGAATGGTAAGTTAGCCATTTTTGAAGACTTCCAGACACAAAATACGTTTTTTAACTTATAGGTGAGCGCTACTTCAACATCTTGAGAAATCTGGAAGTGAGCTATTTAGATAACTTGTCGCTAGCTGATCATATACATCTATTTTATCAACATAATGGAGCGCCTCCACATAATAGTCATTTAGTTAACAATCATTTACAAAACTTGTTTTATGATCAATGAATAGCCAAGAATGTGCCACATCTTTAACCACCTGGTTCCCCCGATCTAGCAGTACTTGATTTTTTTATTTGAGAGACAATCAAAAATAAAGTATACACCACTATATTAACCACTATGGAAGATTGCATGCAGCGCGTCAGAATAGCATTTGAATAACTTAATCTTCAGTCATTAAGAAGAGCCATCCATGAAGAGTTCCGGCTTAGGTGCGATAAATGTTTGGAAGTTCAAGGGTGTCAATTTGAACATTTACTTAAATAATTTTTGTAACTTTATTTAATTAACAACTGGTTTATTTTTATTTCTTTTAGCTTTTATAGATTCAAAGTTCTGGAAGTTTTTTATAATCTTTTCAACAGTTGGTAATGTTGGTTTCTGTTTCTTCGCGTTCAATAATATCAGTCCAAACATTTATTTTGAAGTTATACTGATGGTGTGCAATTTTAATGATATATGGATTTTTATCCGCATAAACAGGTTCGTTGTGCAGGTTGGTGACTCTAGATCTTTTAAAGCACGCCCCGTCAGTCAACAAATTTTTTTTATCAAAATTTATCGGCTAAAAGAACGATATAGATCGATCATCATGACCCATGTCAACTTTAAAAAGTCGAGCCAAATTTAAATGATAAAACTTTTATAAAGCGGTGAAAGAGAAATTAGCATAAAAATAATTATTTCAAAAATATTATGTCCTGTTTATGAAATATGGAAATCAGAAAATAAATGTTTTGTCGTATTTTACGTTTCGAATTTTTCGAGATAACTTCGACAGACTAAATGTCTTCAACCTCATATCAAAGCAGCTAGAGAGAGAGAAAAAATATTTTAATCTTAAATAATATTAATTGGAACAAAGTTTTGCTAAAGAACTCATATCTTAACGACGGCATAATAATTTTTCTGCTCATTAGATCGGTTGCTTACGCTTTAATCCTTTTATATCTTTAATAAAATACCGCATATAAACTGCACCTGAATCATAAAAACAAGGTATTTATATCAATAAGTATAATTTATTGCCTTTCGATTCTTGACAAAAGGTCTAAAACTTTAATGTCTTCATAACATTTTATGCACCAATTTTACGAGCAAAACTTTCCGGATATTATTATATATCTTCAATTGAGCTGACCGCAAGTTTATGTAATATGTACAGAGAGAGAGAAATATCCATTTAATGGAGTAGGTTTATAGATAATAGGTAAAATTTATTAATATAATAATTCACTTTATAGGCTTGTGATGCCTAGCTTACCTTAATAAAATAATATCCACACAATATTAGTAACATTTTAGAAAACTTGTTACGGTTAAAAATTGATCTTAAATAATAAATATTTTCGTTTACATTTTTCTACATTAAATTACAGGTTCATATTACTAAAGTAATAAATAGATTTTTGTCTGGTACGTAAATTTACAGTAAACGATGTTTTCTATTATAAAACTAACGATTGCCTTTTGTTTTTCATTCATTAATATTGGTTTCATCTATATTCAGATCATTCCTTTTGTTTACATTTTGAAATTTTGATTGACATCGAAACTTAACATATTTCTGTAATTTGTAAATTTCATTAGGTACCTCGAGACAATGTATCACAGATTAGGAAAAGCGTTTTCTTAATGTTTGGATAAATATAAATAGGGTTATTTGCTTTCTTGCTCATTTTCCTTTTTCAGAAAATATTTATTTATTGTCACATATCAGCTGTTAAATAGTCATGTCCACTGAACTGCATGGATAGTTTTATGGTTGCCTATATGATGGCACCTCTGTTGAATATATCGAAATATTAAATTCGAAATAAGATAGTATCGACTTTTTCATTATGTTGTTTTTAGTTTATTAGTTGAATATTTCTCCTTTACTTTACTAGTTAGAATTTTTGGTAATTATAATATTGTAAATTAGACCCTTGAACTAATTGGATTTCATTCTTGAATATTTCGAACCCATTAAGTAATCTGTTATTGGGTATTCGTTTTGTATGACGAGGCAGTTTAGATTATTAAGATATTAGTTGTCTCTGTCTGATTTCAGTACTGGCCAATCTAAAATTGAGATAGCAGAATTTTTGCATATATTTTCCGGAAGTAGTTCAAATTGTATGATAAATTTCAAGGGTTCGAGATTATGGCTACGAGATTAAGGTTATTTTTTTGG
Source organism: Diaprepes abbreviatus (assembly GCA_034092305.1). NCBI lineage: Eukaryota > Metazoa > Arthropoda > Insecta > Coleoptera > Curculionidae > Diaprepes > Diaprepes abbreviatus. The sequence continues at coordinate 958,752 of JASJET010000219.1, forward strand.
ATAGATTTTTGATGGACTTTTTTTATTAAGTTTTTTGGTAATCTGACGCAAGAGCGAGAAGTGGTTTAGTTTTACTACTTTCCCAGGTAAAGGGATTTGGTCATAAATGGCCGATTAAAGTAACAAAACCAAGTCGGGGTGCAAACAATTTTTGGTGATTTTGGTCGTTTCACCGTACAGCTAGTTTGGCGATTATTTTCTTCAGCCAGGCCAGAAACAACGGCTTAACTTTTATCCGATGCCACCATTTTCTTGAGTTCGAGGGTCTTTTCGGAAAACTACAGTACGTCTTTGGAATAATTATAATACGTCTTTGGGATAATTACAATACGTCTTAGAATAACTACAGTGACTTTGGATTTCTTCAGTCTTTTTTTGGATGGAATTTTATAATGTACATACAGTTTGGGTTATCGTGCTGCACTTCTGGGATTGTGAGCCTCTGAAAGGGACAATCTCCATATTGAGCCAGGTCAACGTCCTTTCTGGTGAAGCCGTCTATGTCACAGGCCTTGTTTAACCACCTGTTTGAAAGTGATTCAGCTAAGTGCCTAGTTTTAGCCAAAGTATGTACACGAGAGTTTCTGGTTGTTAAGCCTAATGGGTATTAAACCTGTATTTTTAATCGCTTAGTTATCTAAGCAAAGTTTCCTTTTCGATTACCTAGAGGGCTAACAGGTAAGGGATTCTTCTGTACATGATTTTGAACTTTTTTCTAATTAATAGATTTTAAATATTTGGACTTTAATATTTTTTTAATGATATTTTAAATTGTTTGTTGTTTAAAATTGTAACATACTTTTCAGAAAAATTTTGTTAAGATTTTAACCACTTGAGCGACAGTTATAAGTTGATTTCTAGGATCTAATTTTTGTAATAATCTATCACCTTTTTGTGTAATTTTCTATTGCTTATATTTCTGTTAACTATCACTTAAACATTCATTATCTTTCTCATTATCAATTTCCTAATTCTTTCTCTTTGCAGACATTTTTGTAGTTTTTTTTTGATATTGCTTATTTTTCTTATTACTGCAAAGTTGATAGTCTTCTGCATTATTGGGCTTATGGAACTTCATAGTCTAGTTTAAAATAGAGTGTGTTCTTTTCTTCTATAACTAGGTGTCGACGTAAACCTTCCAAGTGTAGTTGATTTGTCTACTTTTGGATCGCTTTGCCGTTCACTGGGCAGGACACTGTCAAGTTTAACTTATTCTACGTCATAGAAAGTCAATAACTTTCGACTAAGTCTTTAACAGAGTTTTTTTTTATTGATTGCAAATTAACCATTTGTAAACGCAATTCTATCAGATAGCCCCATTAGAGGAGCTTGCAATAATTCACACTGGTAATAACTTTTTCCAGGGGTTGTCCTTATTATCTGGGAAGAGGTATACTGTGAGGAATAAATGTATTGGCCTCTATTTAATTGGTTTTATTTCCTATAATCTTAAATTAGAATACTATTAAGCAGTTAAACTCAATGATTTATCTACCCGGATATGACATATTAAATATTTGTTCTTTTCCAAGTTTTCTCTACTACAATTGCTCGTAATATAATCATTAAGGCAAATTTTAAAGTAACATTTGGTGGCGCCTTTTTCCGATTTAGACATTTATAAAACTTACACAGGCAATATATTAAAAATAGTGGAAAAATATAAAAACAACGAATCTACCCTGAGATGAGCTAGCGTATAGGTAGACTCCAGTCAGCATTAGGACAATCATTAGGTAAGTCTGAACTGAGGTACCTTACAGGGTGTTGCCAGGATTTGATAAGGCGTTTATAGTTGGTAATAGTATATTACATGGGATGGTAAAATTTTAATATTTCATTTGCGTCAAAAATTCTTGATTTCAAATTATAAAGTAGATTTAGGTTGACAAATATTTATAATTACAAAAATCGACGAAAACAAGTGCGACTATTGAACCCTCCGATATTCACTCTTCCTAAATGGGTTGGAAAAGAAATTCAGTACAAATTCAGTTCGGAACCTAATTAGAACTATCAGCGGTTGTCAATTTCTTACATTTGTTACAGATAAAAATAACAGAATACTATAATCTTTCTTTTTAAATGAAGTGAGCTAAGATATCGTTGTTAGAAATGCCCGAAAATGATAAAAAATAAATGGAAGTTTTACCATATGTTCTCGATGTTTATAAAGATATGTTACGAAATTAATATAATAAAGATTATTTAAATAAAAATAGCATGTACGATAGTTATACGGTACTGTTCGCATAGCAGTTCTCTTGTTTGTTTTTTTAAATTTTCATATAATCAGCCATTAAAACTAGGATAAAGCCTCCTTTTACATGTTAAGAAAGCTCGGGTGCCGCAGTAAATATAGGTTTTCTCGTATGATCAATAATCATCCTCCTACTGATTTAAAATCCTGATCCAAAGATCATTTTGATAAATTATTTCAATGTACCAGTCGATCTAAATTAGTATTTTTCTCGATCTTCTCGATTCATTATAACTAAAAATTATTTTAGAATCTCGGCAACCAATAGTTTTTGAAAAATTTATTCATTGGCCTTGTGAAAACTTTGGCTTTAATTATAGTAACCATGCAAAAAAGAAGTCAAATGAGAAGTAAGTTAAATTTAGGCATGAAAATTTCAAAAATCAATCTTTAATGCAAGTAAGCCAAAGATTAAATTAATAATAGTATTTTTTTAAGGGAAATACAAAAATCATAAACAAAACATGAAAATAAAATATATAAAATAAGTTTTTTGTTACAAATCTCAATCACCTAATGTCAAGACTCTAAATTCTAAAAAAAACGTCGGAATGCCTTAATCTTATTCAAAATTATAGGGTTCATGACACATTCTAAAATATCAATAGGTAGCCTTACCTTGACATTAAAATGGCAGTTTCTCAGATGAAGAATTATTTTTTTTACACGAGTAACATACCGATAATAGACAAACTACCATTTGGATGGTTTTAAAATTAAACGATTTTAGTGAATCCGACTGTATAAGTGTAAAATTGGTATAGTATATATCCTACTAATAATATATAAAATTTCTTCAAGGATTTTATATATATATATATATATATATATATATATATATATATATATATATATATATATGTTTATGCGACTTTTACGGATTCCTCCGTGTGAGATGCAATGGCAGTGGATATATTCACATTATGCCGTTGTAGTGTTGAAATCACATTCAGTAAACGTACAACTACATGCAGCTCCGTATATGAATGAACCTCTAACACAGAAAGGATATGATGGAGAGGTTTGCATTTACTGTTCGCATTTTATTTCATATATATATATATATATATATATATATATATATATATATATATATATATATATATATATATATATATATATTAATTTGTTTAAATTGAAATAACTTTTTCTTCAAGGACTTTATAATGAATAAACAAAATCTTTTTCTAAAATAACAAGTTGTTAGAACATGTGACCCCGCGTTAGTGTAAAGAAATACTATTAATTTAAAAAAATATTATTACTAGTGTACAAATTATATAAAAATATAAAGTATACTTACAGTCTTTTCAATTGAATGTTTTTGGCAAATGCTCTGGAATGTATATTTTCCAACTTATTGTCTGACAGAATTCTGAAAAAGAAAATACAAAAAATAATAATTGAGGAATTCAAAATTGGTCTTCATATATTTAAAACTTAAAATAGCCACAGAGGACGTTGATAAATAAGTACACTGGTAAATTGTTCATCCATTTACATAGACTAAAAGCTCATGGCCCATCATTTAATTTAAATTTTGGGAATCATGATTTTGAAAAGAAAATAGTTCCATACCTTATTTTTTTAATGCTAAAATAGATGTCCAAGTATATAAAAACTTGACTACATTTTCAAGTTATTGAAAACGATGTAAAAGTGTGAAAAGTGCCAACAACAATTTGTTTTATTTGTACATAAAAATTCAATATAAAATAAAATACTAACTACAATTATTATTTTTTTCTTAAACGATTTTTAAAATTTGTTTAGTTAATAATAGAGACAATTATAAGAAATTGTTTTCATAATTCTTTCCACAAAAAGGTAACTATGGAGAAATGAATATGTATGTTATATTTTGCAGGATTTCTTATTATTATCCGACTTCTAAAAGAAGGAGGTTCTCAATTCGTCGACTATGTATGGTTTTTTTTTTTAAGTATGTGCACCGATTACTCCGGAATGGCGGCACCGATTTTAATGAAATTTTTTACGTTATGTTCAGGAAGCGATGGTCTCATATTTTTTGGACGAAATTGTTGCAGTAAAATTCAAGATGGTGTTGACAATATGGCGGCTAAAAAAATTTAATTTTGTCCGATTTTCGCCAAAATAGGTATGGGGGAGTTTTCGGGGTAGTACACAACGAATCTGAAATTATTTTTAAAAACTTCAATGTGGTGGATACAATAAGGCGGACAAAAAAATTTAATTTTGTCCGATGTTCTCCAAATTTGGTGTGGGGAAGTTTATGGAGTCGCACATAACGAATCCAAAATGTTTTTTTTTTAAATTCAATTTGGCGGATCCAATATGGTGGACAAAAAAGTAAATTTTGTCCGATTTTCTCCAAAATTGGTATGGTGGAGTTTTCTGGATCGCATATTACGAATCTGAAGTGATTTAAAAAAAAAATAAATATGGCGGATTAAAGATTCTACATCTCACGATTTTGTCTAAAATCAGTACCGGGGGATTTTTCTTAGTGTTAATTACGAACTTAAAATATTTTTTGAAAAACTCAATCCGGGGATTTAATATGGCTATGGCTAAATATTTTACATTTCTCGATTTTCTCCAAAACTGATATAGGGGGTTCTTAAGGATGTAAGTTATGAATATAAAAGTATTTGTCGATAATTCCATATGGCTAATCCAATATAGATTTTGTTCAAAGATGGAACTGAATCATCTTTTAGGATGTATATCACGAATATAAAATTATTTTAAGAAAATCTAATCTGTCTAATGTAATATAACGGTCTAGAAATTTTAAATTTCCGGATTTCATCCAAAATTGGTATTAAGGGGCTTTGAAGGGTTTAGGTTTAGATAAAATTAAGACGTTAAAATTACTTTTTTGAAATTCAATATGGCGGATCGAATATGGTGGGTTGAAAATTTTCCTTATTAGCATTTGTTCAGATTTGATATTAGTAGGCATTCGGGGTCGTGTATTACTAATAAGAAGTTAATTTTTTACAACTATTAGATTGATAAGATGCAATATGAATGACTGAAAATTTTACATTTTCCGATTTTGTCTAAAATTGATATTGTGGGACGTTTACAAACTCAATATGCAGTATATAAAATTTATCGGGCAAAGAAATTTACGTCTCAAGTTCTTCAAATATCCATATTGGAAGGTTTGGGGCTTATATTACTAATCTAAAATTAATTTGAAATTTAAGATAGCGGATTTATTATGGCAGACTAAATATTTGTTTGACACAATTTCACTGGTATTTGAAGAACTCTAAGAATCAAAGAATTTTTAGTGGTTCATTTTAGGGTGATTTACAACTTTGGATAAAATGGGTACTTTTTTGCCACCTTGGAGTCAATGCGAGGTACACTAATCTTCGTTAGTACTTAGTTCCAATAATGTATGGATATCATAATGAATTCAAAATTAAAAATCGAAAAATAAAATTTTTATAAAAAAAATGAACCGACTTCTAAAAGGGCGCTAAAAAGTAAAAAATAACTATACATTTTTATACGACATTAAAATTTTTAAGTCGGCGCCAAAGTATTCCTAAATGAAATAAATAACTACTAATATACACGGTGATTCAAAAATCGATCACGAAACTTAAGGGGGTGATTCTACTTGACAAAATAAGGGTAGAGCTTCATATAATTTTTTTTCAAAATGTCATTCGTTTTCGAGTTACAAGCCGTCCAAGTTCAAGTTTTTATTTTTTGTTTTTTGAATTACTCGCTTACAGGAAAACCGATTTGACTAATATTTGAAAGATAGGCTAAGTCTTCTGCGCTTCATCATTTTAGTAACAATTCACATTGATTGTTTGCCGCTAGAGGGCACTTTACCTACATTGAAAATTGTTTTTTTGTCATAATTTTTTAGTGTTGACAGCTACAGTAGTTTTTGGCATAATTTCTGAAAGACTGATGCCAGGCCTTTAAAAAAGGTGCTCTTTATTTACATCGCTAAACCCAACGGTTTAGACGTAAATCACCCTTAAAAATTAAGTGGTAAATTTACTTTTCTCATTTCATTACCACCAGCTACCAGGTAAATAGCTATCAAAGTATACTAGAGCTGTCAGTTTAACATCAAATAAATTCGCTTTTTAAACTATTTAATTTATAATCTTAAAATAACTAATAATGGCTAATCACCAATATTCAAATATCGAATATTGTGATATCCATTTTTGTTATGGAAAAGCAAATGGTAATGCAGAGTTGGCAAGAAGATATTATATGGAGAGTTATCCGGAAAGAAATATCCCTCATGCTCAAACATTTTCCAGTGTGCACAGGAGGCTTGCGGAATGTGGTTCCTTTAAAAGTTATAATGGAAATAGGGGAAGACCTAGAACTGCTAGAAACGTGCAACAAGAAGAAAGAGTGCTTGAAATTATTGAAGATAATCCAGGTATTAGTACTAGAAAAATTGGGAATGAAGTGCGGCTCTGTCAGGCTAGTTCATGGAGGATACTAAGAGAAGAACAACTCTACCCGTTTCATTCAAAAAAGGTGCAGGCTCTTTATGACGATGATCGGCCGAGACGGTTGGAAATGTGCAATCAGATCCTAGCTAAGTATGAACACGATAATCGATTAATTGGCGTCATATTATTCACTGACGAAGCTGGTTTCACTCGTGATGGCATAACAAATCTACACAACATCCACACATATGCTTACGAGAACCCAAACAATGTGGTAGAAACGAAACATCAGCGTAGATTTTCACTAAATGTGTGGGCAGGGATAATAGGAGATTACCTTATTGGTCCTCATTTCTTTGATGGCCCATTAACTGGTGACGTATACTTAGATTTTATCCAAAATCGTCTCCCATTGTATCTGGAAGATGTGCCATTGGAAGTAAGGGCCAACATGTGGATCCTCCAAGACGGAGCTCCGCCCCACTTTAGTATACGTGTCCGACAGTATTTGAATGCAACGTATCCTGAGCGATGGATAGGACGAAGTGGACCATTGGCATGGGCAGCGAGGTCACCAGACCTTAATCCTATGGATTTTTTCTTTTGGGGTCATTTGAAACAATTGGTGTACGATATTCCAGTAATCAACGTTGAGGATCTTCGCTTCAGGATAATCGAAAAGTGCCAAATTATTAAAGTAACACCAGGAATTTTTCATCGAGTTAGGCGACATTTTGTGAAGAGTGTTAGGAAATGTATGGAAGAAAATGGGGGACATTTTGAGAATCTTTTTTAGTTTGTTTAGTACTGTTTCATTAATTTTTATCAATTAAATGTATATCGCAATAATCCATAATATAAATATTTACTGATTAGCCATTATTAGTTATTTTAAGATTATAAATTAAATAGTTTAAAAAGCGAATTTATTTGATGTTAAACTGACAGCTCTAGTATACTTTGATAGCTATTTACCTGGTAGCTGGTGGTAATTAAATGAGAAAAGTAAATTTACCACTTAATTTTTAAGGGTGATTTACGTCTAAACCGTTGGGTATAGCGATGTAAATAAAGAGCACCTTTTTTAAAGGCCTGGCATCAGTCTTTCAGAAATTATGCCAAAAACTACTGTAGCTGTCAACACTAAAAAATTATGACAAAAAAACAATTTTCAATGTAGGTAAAATGCCCTCTAGCGGCAAACAATCAATGTGAATTGTTACTAAAATGATGAAGCGCAGAAGACTTAGCCTATCTTTCAAATATTAGTCAAATCGGTTTTCCTGTAAGCGAGTAATTCAAAAAACAAAAAATAAAAACTTGAACTTGGACGGCTTGTAACTTGAAAACGAATGACATTTTGAAAAAAAATTATATGAAGCTCTACCCTTATTTTGTCAAGTAGAATCACCCCCTTAAGTTTCGTGATCGATTTTTGAATCACCCTGTATATAAATTATGGTTAAAAACAATTACAAATAAAGTATTCTTAATCTGTTTATGCGAATTACATTTTGCCAGGTATTAGTTTGGCGCCGACTTTAAAAATTTCAATTTTATATAAAAATTAATAGTTATTTTTCACTTTTTGGCGCACTTTTGGAAGTCGGTTCAATTTTTTTTATAAAAATTTTATTAACCAATAAATGCATTGATAAATCTTTTACCCAATTTGTGTGTGTTTCAATAGGAAAGTCGGATTTTTGTTTCAATATGTAGTTTTGTTTTCTTACAGAATATCGATTTAAAACACTTTAAAATTTTGTATATGTAATCACTCTTTCCTTTAATAGCCAATAAAAAAATACATAAATAAACATATATCTGGAATTCCTTCATCTTCCAGATACAGAGTGTTAAACACGAATGATAAAAATAATATTTTGTGGCAAATTTATTTAAAATATTTTTAAAACCTCTTAAGGCAATCATTCTTTAAGATTAACTTATCGCAATTTACCAACATTGTTGTGAAATGCAGTTTCCATATCTATTTGATTTAATAAATTTCAGAGATAAATTTTATCAAGCGGTGGTCAGACAATCTATAATCGGATCATTTTCCTTCAGTCTGCCTTCGTTCTTGCATTTCGATACTTTCTTTCAGAAAATTTTCATGCACGATATTAAAATGTCTTTAATGATTAAAATGTATTTATAAACCTTGTATATGATTATTTCTAACTAGTAAGCACATGCCATGCAAATTCTGTCTAATATACAGTATGTTACAAAAATTTTCGGATATACATTTGTAGGAGTTTATGTAGTAAAATAAAAAGAACTTAAATTCTCTCCGGAGAACCCAAAAAAAAAACGGGAATTTCGTCATAACTTCTTGATTTCTTAATATGTTTACATCAAATTTTGATCACCTTCAAAGTATTCTCCACTGACCACAACGCACTTCACCAAACTATTCTTTCATTGTTCAAAACTGCTTTACGGAGAGGGCGGTGTGAGCCGGCGCGTTGTCCTAATGGAAGAACCAGCCATGTGTGCGCCAAAGATCTGCCCTTTTCTTCCGGATAGTCTCGCTCAATCTTTTCAAAATCTCCAAGTAGAACTTCTGGTTGACAGTTTGATCAAGGAGAACGAACTTTGCGTGCCCAACATCTCCACAATCGAAGAAACAAATGAGCATTGTCTTGATGTTTGACTTCACTTGGCGAGATTTTTTGGGACGAGGAGAGTCTTCCACTGGCTTGATTGCTGCTTTGTTTCGGGGTCGTATCCATAGCACCATGATTCATCAGCAGTAATCACCTTGATAAAAAAATTCAGGGTCCTCTTCGAGCTGATTTTGTTCGTCTGTGAGAAGGCGAGGGACAATTTTGGCTGCAACCTTTCTCAAATGCAAATCTTTGAATATAAACCTTTGTATTGAATTCCATGACATTCCAGACATCTTACAGAGTTGATCAATGGTTCGGCAATGGTTTTCACGAACGAGGGTATTGATTTTGTTGACCTTTTCGTCACTTGTTGACGTTGAGGGGCGTCCTGAACGGGGTTGGTCTTTAATTGACATTTCTCCATTTTTAAGACGTGAAAACCACTCGTAGCTTTTGGTTTTACTTAAGGCAGCATCCCCATAAGCAGTTTTAAGCATTACAATAGTTTCTGCGGCCGATTTCCCCAACAGAAAACAACATTTCATAGCCGCGCGTTGATCTCGACAATCTGCCATCACGTTTTCGGCGAAATGGAAAAAGTTGTTTTACTAAAAAAATTCTCACCGGCGAACCGATGCACTCACAGCGACACAACTTCACACACTGACTCAGGGGGCGTGGCCCTAAAGGACACTTGGTCGAACAATGGGCTTTCAAGTGATTTATGTTTAGTTTGGTTTGGCATTTCAACATGAATAGACTGACGCCTGAACAACGCTTCCAAATTGTGCAAATTTATTTTGAAAGTCATGGTTCTGTTCGAAATACGTATCGCGCACTACGTCCATTTTACGGTCAGCATAATCGTCCATTTTACGGTCAGCATAATCGTCCATCAGAGCAATTAATTCGATTAACTATGGAACGTTTTCGCCCCACGTTTACTCTAAATGATTATACGCATCCACAGAGACGTCGTACAGTGCGTACAGAAGAAGTCAGTGCTGCTGAAGAGCGTAGCGTAGAGGAAGACCCGAATCAGTCTATCCACCATCGTGCACAGGAATTGGATATGTGTCCATTCACTTTATGGAAGATTTTGCGGAAAGATCTTGGTTTGCGTGCTTACAAAATCCAACTCGTGCAAGAATTGAAGCCACACGATCACCTAGCAAGGCGTAGATTCGGTGAATGGCCCAAAACAAGATTGCCGTTGATCCCGATTTTCATAAGCGAATTTTGTTTAGCGATGAAGCTCACTTTTGTTTGAATGGATATGTCAATAAACAAAACTGCCGTATTTGGAGTGATGATAATCCTCAAGTGTATGTTGAGTTGTGCTTTATGGGCTGGTGGAATCATTGGTCCATACTTCGTTAAAAACGATGCTGGTCAGAACGTTACAGTCAATGCTGACCGCTATAGAGCCATGATTACTGACTTCTTCGTTCATCAATTGAACAACAATGATGTGCAGGAGCTGTGGTTTCAACAAGACGGCGCAACATGTCATACAGCTCGTGCCACACTTGATTTATTGAAGGAAACGCTTGGTAACCGCATAGTTTCACGTTTCGGACCCGTGAATTGGCCTCCAAGATCGTGCGACTTAACTCCGCTAGACTATTTTCTGTGGGGATATGTGAAGTCGCTAGTCTACGCCGATAAGCCCGAAACGATTGATCACTTGGAGGACAACATTCGCCGAGTTATTGCCGATATACGGCCACAAATGTTGGAAAAAGTCATCGAAAATTGGACCTCCAGATTAGACTACGTCCGAGCCAGCGGTCACATGCCAGAAGTCATATTTAAATTATAATGCCAGAAGGTTATCTTTCGAATAAGGTAAATTTCATGTCAATTTAAAAAATTCATCTTTGTTTTATTCCATTTAAAAGTTCTATACCTCTATAAAAAACACCCTTTATATAAGATATATATATATATATATATATATATATATATATATATATATATATATATATATATATATATATATATATATATATATATATATCTTAAAATTGTATCGTATGTGTTGGTGTTTTGGCATAAGATATTAAATATCAAAATAATATGATACTATCCTGAAATAGTTACCAAAAAAATATATTATTATTTTTAGATTTAGTATTTTCAGAATGATTTTTGAATAAAGTATCCGAACATTTTTGTGGCACAGATTAAAAATCAAAAACAAGAAAACAAAATAAGTCTTAATATATCCCGAGAAAATCATGGAGAGATAGAATTTTTCAATTTCCTTATTTAATGAATGGTAGAGAAAACTGTCCGACAACAATATATAATTTCTTGGAGAACTTCCTATTACGTATAGAGTTATTTGACGGCATGTCTCAAGTAGGATCATAAAGTGATTGAGGGGATGCGATATGAGGTACAGCTATTGTAAGTAATGTGTCTGTCTTTGGCATTTCTTCATAAACTTCGAGGGTTACTGTCCTTTGGCGGAGTCGTAGGCGGCGGCATGTGTACAGCAATATTGACAATTGACCTTGTATTGTGATCCCGAAATATAAACAAGCTCTTAAGCAACTTATTTGCGCCGATTTGATGGAGGGATGGCACCAAGGTTTTGTTGTCTTTTCTGTTGTTCTATTTATGAGGCATAATTCTTAAAATGAAAACTTCCTTTTTGTATTCGTTTCACCGCAATTTGAACTCTTTATATTATTGGGTCGGCAAGAAATATATTTTCGGTTGTCACTCATAGAAAGCGTTGTAATTGTTTTAAAGGACTTCTGTCAGTGTAATGGTTTTTCCCTTTTGACATTTGATATTAGATACATTTAAGCTACTTTATCAGCAACTTGTGCGTGAAAATGAAGATTATGTTGTTGATAACATAACAGAACGCATATATGAGAATGGGTTTTTAAAATTCCGTTCTTGAGGTTTTTCACTGAAAGATGACTAATGTTCTAGTCGACCTACTGAAACTGACCAAATTAAAGCCATAATTGAAGACAATCGTTATATGACTGTTGGAGAGACTGCAGATAGGTTAAATTTATGGCCCACAACAATGTCTTGGATGGCTAAAAAGGTGCGTATAAATATGGCGAGTCGAGCTCGAGTCGAGTATGCCTCGAGCTTCGAACGAGACTCTTTTGAAATTTTGCCGATTTCTATTGTTATCGAGGGCCATCGTCGGCAAATTTGAAATGAGGTAATAAATGCAGTTGGGTCACAAGAAGTCAATTTTTTTATAGTTCTATTGTTTTCGAGTAGCTCGACCGAGACTCGCAGCGATCCATTTTCTGTCGGTTTTTTGGTGCGAACTCAAAGGGTTTTTTTAATCTAGTGAGACGGGTTTATGACACGCTTTTTTGAAAAAATTTACTTTGCAATGAGATTGAAGACACGAGATTTTCTTATTTTTTTGTTAATGAAATGAAATTTATTTATCACTTGGCATTAATTGATTAAAAGTTGTTCATAAGTGAGTATGGAGTGATCGGAAGAAAATAGAGAACCTGAAAATAATTCCAAAATTTGTGAGTTATGGACAAAAATTTTAGAGAAGAAAAGAAGTAAATGTGTGAAATGAAATTGCGTCAGAAAATTCGCAGAGACCAGCGAGAAGAAAATTTCGAGTGCGTCGGCCATATGGAAATGGGCCGCTGATAATATATTTTTCTTTTGGAAATGACTGGATAACGCAAGGGGTAGATATTGTATGTGTCTGAAGTATGTATTTGAGGAAAGAGTTGTAAACTTAAAAGATAATTAGATTTAGAAGTATACATCTCAATTGGGCAATTAACAGTAATGACATTTTTAAGTATACTTCAGTTGTGTATAAATGTAAGGCCTTGCTATGTTATTATCTTACAACTTTCAATGCTAGCTAGTGAAAATTTCTACTTTTACTCCAAAACTTAGCGAATCTACAACTTATAGGTGAAGTAAGGAAAGGAAAAGTGGAACTGTGTGCTAGCCTGAACCGTACCCTAGAAGAAAAAATTATAAGAATGCTTCAAAAACATACTAAGAAGACATGTTAACGAATCAGAAAGTTTTTAGTTAGAAAATAAAAAGCAAGTCTCGATAAAGTTTTGAAAGTTATGAAACAAGAGTAGAATGTGAAAAACCAATGTGTAAAAAGTGATAATAAAATGAATTTCTCGCAGGGAAAGTGAAAATAGAGGTGATACAGAGGAAATACTTTTAGAGAAAACGGTATTTGCGGGAAATTAGAAAATACCACAGGGAAGGCATGTAGATGTAATTTGTCTCAGTACAGGACACATAGTACAAGAAATGTATGAAGATAAGAATACAGCAATTTTTCGAGAAGCATTCTTAGAAAGGTTATCGACAGATTTAAAACCGCTCAGGGCCACCAACTCATTACAACTCATATTGGAGGAAATTTATGGGAGTTTTGCAGCAGTTTGAATCGAAATCTACCAAAGATTAACGTGAATAAATGACGCCGGATATCTTTCAAAGATATTTTTATCAAATGATACAATTGATTCAGGAGAGGTCAGCTGTAGATTTGGATAACGCCAGTTATCATTCTAGACTGGTGGAAAAGTTGCCAATAACATAGTTGAAAAAGCGATATTACAAATTGGTTATTAAAAAAATATATTTCCTTTATGAATGGTTTACTAAAGAAGGAACTTGTAAAAATTGCAAATTAGAAAGAAAGACAATTTAAGAAACATGTGATAGACGAATGGGCTGAAGAACTTGGAAATGTTGTGCTTCGAACACATTAATTAAAATCCATTAAATTTATATGGGCACAACTAATTCGTAACTCGGGATAACCCAAAATGTAAACTATAAGGAATACGTTAATTTCTTACATACATTAAAAAAAATATCAGCGAGGACTGGTAAAACGGCATTAACTATGTTATTAAAGAAAAACTTAATTGAAGTTCGCATCGATGCAGCCACACTCGCCGCGACAATCATCGCCAAACAAACTAGTAAATAAACCAGTTAAATTTCGTTTTTTACTTTGAAATATTAAAGATAATTAGAAAATAACACTCCTGAAAAAAGTAGGTTCTTTTTTAGCAACCTGAAACCGCCATATTGAACCGTGAACAGATTACTGACGCCCTACGTATAAGCTAATTTTGAGATTACTTAAGTAATATTTCGATAATAGGAAAAACTACCTCTTATTTATTTCGAAATATAATGATATAAGGAAAATATGATATTAAAAAAATTTCAGCCAATTTGACAGCATGAGGTATTGTAATAATGGCCAGTGAACGGGAAAACAAACTCATGTAAAGGCTGATTTCCAAGATTTATTAATAGATCTTGTAAAAGTACAACAAAAAGGTATCTTTTTTATTTATAAATATAGGAGATAATATGTAAATAAAATCACTTAAAAAATTAGATTTATTTCTAACTAGCGACCCGCCCCGGCTTCGCACGGGTGCAATGCTGATACTAAATACACTACAGAAAAACTGTGACTATTTATTTTATTTTTACAACAATTATTACATCGGCCTCCGACGCGCTATTTATACGCACGCTGCCGACGCCCCGGTCGGCCAGTACCGCCGCAAGCGCTACTTCCCGCAATTTTAAATCTGTAATATCTTCGAAAATATTCATTTAAATCTTGTGCTGTAAAGGACCATATAGATCTATATTAAATCAACAATGTATTTAAGCTATTTAATTGGATAAGGATTAATGCTGTATTGGTTAAAATCGCTTCAAAATTTGCCATTATTTGTCGTAAAAAGTAAATGACAAAAAAATGTTATTGTGGGATATCCATGAGAGATAGACATATACCATCGCGGAGTTTTCTGTAGACCTTTTCAATGTGTACAAATAATTAGTACATTATTTTGATAAATCTCGTAGGGTTCAGCCTGCGTTTGCAATGTAAGCGGAAAAAAATATGATAATTAACGACATCACATTAGAAACCTCAAAAATAACAGTATTTCTCCACTATTTAATGGATGTTATTATACATATAAACCTTCCTCTTGAATCACTCTATCTATTGAAAAAAACCGCATCAAAATCCGGTGCGTAGTTTCAAAGATTTAAGCATACAAAGGGACATAGGGACAGAGAAAGCGACTTTGTTTTATACTATGTAGTGATGTCCCGGCACCACAGTTATGTTGAACCCTACATAAGCTGATTTCGGGATTCATCATTAAATATTTGGAAAATAAGAAAAAATTAACTACATTTCAATTCGGAATATAAAGAAAATAATCAAAACTTAAATATTTTTTTCTCGACCCTTTATTGGTTTACAACGTCCAGATGCAATAAATCTCTTTTGCCGCCGGGCGGCGAAAAAGGGTTCGAACCGACAAAGATCAGTTCGTTGGAAGCTCGACTCGAGCTCGACTCGCCATATTTATACGCACCTTAAGAAGCCCGATATTTCACTTCCGCGTGATTTAAAAGAGATTCGCTTAACACAACGGATCAATATTTCCCATATGCATCTCAGGCGCAATGAAGTCAACTCTTTTTTAAAAAGAATCATCACTGGTAATGAAAAATGGGTTATCTACAGTAACATTTGAAAATGATCATAGTCTAAGGGTAATGAATCAATATAAACTACATATAAAGCTGCATTGTATCTAAAAAAGGTCATGCTGTCAACTGGGTGGAACTACAAAGGTGTTGTGTATTTTGAGCTGCTTCCAAGAAGACAGCCGATCAATCCAGATGTTTATTGCCAATAAATTGAATTGAGAAATTATTGCAGCTTGGTTGTGAAGTGATATCGCATCACTCATACCGCCAGGATCTAGAACCATCTGATTATCATTTATTTCGCAGTTATCAACCTCTTTGAATCGTGAAAGTTTCACAAATAATGACGGCCTTAAATCGCACTTGATTCAGTTCTTTGCTAATAAGAACCAACATATAACTTGGGACCACGAAGCTACAAGAAAGATGGCGAAAGATCATTGATCAAAATGGAAAATGTATAATTAATTAAAGTTCATTCTTTAGTTAAAAGTTAGTTTTATTTCATATACAAAACTGAAATCGCTTTCTTATCGACCTAGTAAAGTGGTCTAGGATAGACAGTAAATAATATTTTTATAAAAAAATTGAACCGACTTCTAAAAGTGCGCGAAAAAGTGAAAAATATGAAATTGAAATTTTTGAAGTCGGCGTCAAGCTAATACCTGATAAAATGTGATTCGCATAAACAGATTAAAAATACTTTATTTGTAATTGCTTTCTTACCATAATATGTATATTTTAGTAGTTATTTATTTCAAATAAAAATTTATAGTTATTTTTCACTTTTTAGCGCACTTTTAGAAGTCGGTTCAATTTTTTTATAAAAATATTATTTTTCGACTTTTAGTTTTGAAGTCATTATGATATCCATACATTATTTGAACTAAGTACTAATCGAGATGACTTCAGGGTGGCAAAAAAGTACATATTTAATCCAAAGTTGTAAATAACCCAAAAGAAACCACTAAAAATTCTTTGATTCTTAGAGTTCTCCAAATACCAGTGAAATTGTGTCAAATAAATATTTAGTCTGTTATAGTAAATCCACTATCTTAAATTTCAAAGTAATTTTAGATTGGTAATGTAGACTCCAAAACTCTCCAATATCGATATTTAAAGAATTGGAAACGTAAATTCCTTAGCCCGATATATTTTATACTGCATATTGAGTTTGTATATGCCCCAAGAACTCTGCAATATCAATTTTAGACAAAATCGGAAAATGTAAAATTTTCAGTTCCTCATATTGTATCTGTCGTATTATTCAACATCTTACTGCCATCCTCCGGTCAGATTTAACTTCAAATAAGAGATCCGAACATAAATAAGTACGACGACGGGTGTTTGGGAAGATACCAACTAGAATCCCACTGACGAGTCCTATAGTTGGTACCGGGACGAAACACCCACATTTTTAGAGACCCGATTCAGACACGGCAGGTCTTTTCTAGGTTTTGCCTGCCAAATAACCCGATGACGACAAAACAGGTATCCAGGGACAAGTCGATAAGTACTAAAACCAGACTTTCTCCTATATTACAACATATCTTATCAACCTAATAGTTGTAAAAAATTTA
Source organism: Diaprepes abbreviatus (assembly GCA_034092305.1). Taxonomy (NCBI): domain Eukaryota; kingdom Metazoa; phylum Arthropoda; class Insecta; order Coleoptera; family Curculionidae; genus Diaprepes; species Diaprepes abbreviatus. The sequence goes on from JASJET010000219.1 coordinate 976,156, forward strand.
CTTCATATTCGTAATACACGACCCCGAAAACCCTCTAATACCAAATTTGAAAAAATGCGAAAAAAAAATTTAACGTCTTAATCTAATCTAAATCTAAACCTTTAAAAGCCTCCTAGTACCAATTTTCGATGAAATCCGGAAATTTAAAATTTCTAGACCCCCATATTGCATCTGACATATTAGATTTCCTTAAAATAATTTTATATTCGCCATCTATATAATCAAAAACGATTTAGTCCTTACCTTCGAACAAAATCGAAAAATGTAAAATTTTTAGGGCGCTATAATGAATCCGCCAGATTGAACTTTTCAGAAAATATTTTAAATTCGTAATTAACACTAACAAAAATCCCCCACTACTGATTTTAGACAAAATCGAGAAATGTAGAATCTTTAATCCGCCATCTTGGATCCGCCATATTTATTTTTTTAAATACTTTCAGATTCGTAACGTGCGATCCCAAAAACTTCCTCATATCAATTTTGAAAAAAATCGGGTAAAATTAATTTTTTAACCATAATACTGGATACGCCATATTAAATTTTTTTGGAAATAATTTCAGATTTGTTATGTGCGAACACGAAAACTCCCCCGTAACAATTTTGGAGAAAATCGGAAAAATTGTTTTTTTTGTCCGCCATATTGAATTTTTTAAAACTATTTTGGATTTGTTATGTACCACCCCAAAAACTCCCCTGTACCACTTTTGGAGAAAATCGGACAAAATTAAATTTTTTTGTTTGCCATATTGGATCCGCCATATTGAATTTTTTAAAAATAATTCCAGATTCCTTGTATACAATCCCGAAAATTTCCCCATACCAATTTTGGAGAAAATCGGACAAAATTAATTTTTTTGGCCGCCATATTGTCAGCGCCATTTTGGATTTTATTGTGCCAATTTCGTTCAAAAAATTCGGGACCACTGCCGCAACTTTCTGAACATAACGTAAAGAATTTCATTCAAATCAGTGCCGCTGTTCCGGAGTAATCGGTGTACATAAATAAAAAAAAAATAGTCGACGAATTGAGAACCTTCTTCTGTTAGAGGCCGGATAAAAAATACGTTTTTAAAAAAACTACTTAAAAAAGAATACTCTGAAAAATATTTCAGTTCAGCTGCATATGTGTTTCTCTTTAAAGCCAGTTCAGTTGCATATGTGCTTCTCTTTAAATCAGCGTTAAGAATCCATACCTCATTAGAATAGCAAAACACCGATTCAACTATAATGGTCCTCTATGTGTGTCGACCTTGTTTGTTGATTTCTGACTTCACAATATCTAATTTAAATAATCTATAACCACTCGATTATAGTCTATTCTATACTGTATATTAGAACAATCTTTCTCGTCCACATTTGTTCTTAGGGTACTTTAATCTCTCCATTTATTTCATGGTCATATATTTCAATCGGGAATTGCAATAGAGCTCACTATCATATATTTATTTCCTGAATATAATTTTTTGTCTCCTTTCATGAAGCTGTTATACAATTGTAGAGTAACAAGGGTTGATCCAGAATTTTTTTTGGGAAGGGGAGGGGGAATAAAAACGTTCGAGAACATTTTGAAAAATCCAAAAAGAGTCGCCATTGGGAATAGGTTGGGAATCACTGCTTTAGATAAACAGTTGTTGAATAAGGCTTTTAGGTTCTCAAAGAATGCTCCTTTACTATACCTAATAAGTTCAGTCGGGATTTCTCCAGCATCTGATCATCTTTAGTTCTTCATAGTGTTAGCTGCAGTTTTAACCATTTTTAAGATACACAAGCATTTAATTTATTCAACTACAAATTTCCATTTCTCTCTACTCTTTTCATACCTTCCTAAATTCGTTTTATTTGCTTTTTAAGGACTGCTCCGCATTTTCTAGACCATATATTAGAATTGATTTTTTACTTTGATGAAATTAGTACTTCTTTTACCAATAATTAAAATCATTTGAAGATTATCAGCTGTCTAAAAACAAAAAAAAATAACTCAATATTTCACAAAGTAAAGATGAAAAATATGGCTCAATAATCCAAGATTCGCTCTTAGCGATAATGAACATTCTCAACAGCTGTGGCAGTGGATTATATACCTATCGGTATAAGGGTGATGTCAGTTACTTACACATGTTCCCTAAGATATCATGATAAAATACACACCGGATCTTTCAATAAAACAAATCGTGTTAAATTAATAAATACATATTTTTGTTCGTTCAAAAATCACAACCATTTTAATTTCAATTTAAGGCAAATTCTTTACATGTAAAACATAATATTTCCGAAATGACCGCCGTGTCTTCTGGAAGAAATTGATCATTCTTGTGAGAAAGTTCTACATTATTGGCAACGACTTTATCTTTCACGTAGCTCTAAAAAAAAATCATGGAACGTCAGATGGCAGAATGTAGGCGAATTAATGTCTCAGTTTCGCAATACTTGTCCAAGAAAGTTTTAACCTAATAATGTAAATGTTTGTAATTTAAAGTATTTCCTTTTAACAAGGTTCACATTAATAAATAATATGATTTTTTTTCATCGAAACAACCACTAGAAACATAGTCAGAGTTTGCAAAGTAGTAGATATATGTTGGACCCAATTTTGTTGTTGAATATCACGATGTTTCGGCTAGTCTTTTTCAAGTGAAACTGAACAAATTATTAAGCTACACAACTATTTATACTAATAGTAAACGCAGTGGAATGAGACCGAGATGAATGCAGTAATGCGTGCTACGTGGTTTCCACACTTCTCTTATATCTAAAGACGGTTTACTAAAACAATTCAGGTTTTGATGTATAACCATAGACATAGTAGAGAATGGACCAGGCTAGTCATTCATGAATATGAAATTTATAAGCGCCAACATGTTTGTAGGCCAGGGGTTAGAGGGGTGTCATAGCTCACAATCTATCATACGCCAGCGGCGTAACAATTTTAAAACGAATAAAAATATCAATTAATATTCTATGATGCTTTTATTTGCAGAATTGAAATAAATATTTTTTCATAAGAAATAGTTAATTACTCTATCAATATGTCGTGATACGGAAGTTGTTGTACTTGAACATAAGTCAGTATTCAATATACAAGTAATCGTAATATTCATATCATTTATCTTTTACGACATTAATGACTTGAAATAACCTTTTTTTTTATCCAAGGCACTAGTTATTATTTAAAACAGAGTACCATGTAAGAATTATCCAAGTCCAAAGTAAAAAGTTGCGTAATATTTTGCCGGATTTTAGTTAAGTGGCTAATTAATGCCCACAATTCTAAAACCGACAAAAACTTTGTTTCTTGAACATTACTGTGATTGAAATTTTTTTTCTAAATTGTATGGACTCGCTGTCTATTTTTATTATTCCTAACAACGTGTCTATGCCGTACAGATACTCGCATATGAAATTTAACGTCAGCCATGAACATCGTAAAAGAGTAGTCTTACCAAAGTTTTAATGTCTCAAATATTGAAGTGCAATACTGAATAAATGTAACGACGTCGCGGTATGCAAATGACTACTTTGACGTTTGGTTAGTATACCAATTATTTGTAAAAATAATAACACTTGTACAAAATTCCTAAAACGAGAAAATGGAGATATTTTTTGTAAGTTAATAAATGAAGCAAATTAAAAATGGAAATATTTAAAAAATATATATTCGACGGTGTATGTGTTCAGGAGAAAATAGAATATTTACAACTTCATTTTCAAAAAATAACCTGTTAATATTTGTATATAATTTCAATTATGATTTGGAATATATATGATAGACTGTTTCAATTTAGGTATTAATCTGAGAGACTTATTACAGTTAAACCTGTTTTACTGAACAGTCCCCAAACTCCAATCATAAGAAATTGGTATATAAAGAAATACAATAAAACAAATTAATAAAAATAACTATTAAATTTGTTTGCCCATTAAGTTTTGGCAGTATTATTGTTGAAAATTTTTAATATCTCGAATCGACAATCTGTCATGTGTTTCTAACGGAAATTATTTATTTTAATATGATTAGTGTATTTCTTGATTTTCACTGTTTCTAGTATCCTAAAATATTTATGACAAAATATACCGATAAGGAAATGTGTGGGATAAAAATAAGTATATGCTATTATTAAATATATTACTTGTTGGTCATATTACAATTATATATATATATATATATATATATATATATATATATATATATATATATATATATATATATATATATATAAAATAGAATAACGTACAATAAAATATACTTTTTTTCTTACTTACTGACTATCTAATTTGTGTAAAGCAAATCTGAGACTATGTAACTATTGGACATCGAATAAAAATAAATAAAAATTGCAGAAATTGAAGTTTCATTTCTGAACTTTTCACACATGACAGTTATTATGCAAGTCATATATTTATTTATAACGTTTATGAGTTTTTTTTTGCAGATTTTGTAATATCTTGGTTAAATGAAAATTTTACACTTTTACAAGTAATAGGGGGAAAAAATGAAGGAAAAAATTGTAAAAAGATAGGAAAAGCGGTACTATTTGGTGTAATATTACAAGGGAAATGTTAATGAAAAATAATAGAAAATGGTGGGTTTCTATTATGTTGGTCTCACTTTAAAACACGAACACCATCAAATCGATAATAGAAATCGTTTGGGCCAAAATGTTCACTACAGATACGAAGTGACTTGGGCAAGATTTTATCTTGTAGTCCTAATATATTAATCCAAAGGTCTCGGCGGTTAGAATCACTGGGAAACTTATAAAAAATCACTGATAACAAAATCTAAAACCCCAAGTAACCCGCCTATGATACCAAACTTAACCTAACCTACCTGTGAAAAGTTAAATTTGGAAATAAATAATCCAATTTTCGGCAAACTTGGTAATGATTGACCATTTTGTCGCTAATGAATAATTAGTCACTTACAAAAACACTTTTGGAATCACAAAAAATTAAAAAACGATCCAAGACACACAACGTCAACCACAAAAATGTCATATGCCAAAATTTTTATGAATGGACCGGATTCAACCTTGATCGTATGATAGCGTAAAAGAAATTTGCGAGGTTGCCAGATTTCATAGTTTATCACACTACTTAGAAATCTTGAATTTTCTGGGAGTTAAACTGACGCATTATAAAGCATACTATTTTAAAGATATTAGTTTACTGTTGTAACAATAAATTGTTTATAAATATTATATGATATATATTATCATAATAATATTTTTTTTTCATAAAAATTGGGTATTAACAAATTATATTGTTTTCCCTTATTTTTTTCCAAAACAGTTGGCAAATTACTACTGATTGTGACCCATTCGTGGCGTTTTGTTTTTGTAAACATTCCATGTCCAGACGTCCATGTGTATAACGGTGGCTTCTTTGAGTTTCCGTTGTCTACAGTGTTATTCTCGGTGCAGGATTCTAGCTTCCGACTATTTTAGTTCCTGTTTCTCCCTAAATTGTGTTCTTCTGGTGCTTCTTGATTCTTACTTCAGGGGGTCTATTTGTTTTGGTAACGTGGGAGTTGCCAGATTCACGTGGTATTCACAGTTTTTCTTGACCCGGTATAAGTGACGAATTTTGCGGGTGCAAGAAATCTAAGATTAAGTTGACAAAAGGGGAGACGCACATTCAGTTTCTACGACAAGCGTGGAATCAAGGCATAATACCCGATGGTTTCCGTATAAAATCATCAGAAATAAGTATGAATGATTAAAAAAAATCATAAAAGATTTGAAAAAAAATTTTTTTTTAGGTTACAAATATTATAACTTGATTCTACAACCAAAATGGCACATTTTTTCCTTCATAATTTTCTTATAGAGTGCGTAGATGGAAAAATGGTAATTTTGCACAAAAACAGCAATGACTTGATAAACAATTGGTTCAAAATAACGTTACGGGTCTCACTTTAAAGGTTATTCGATTACTTTCAAATGGCGTTGAGTTTTTAACGATACGTTTATTTACGGTTGCTATGCAATCGGTCAAATTTGCACTTAAAATTTGTCAAAATTTTACAATTTCAAACATGCGCACTACTTATTCCAAAAAAAAATTTCAGGACTTTGAAACGGTATCACAAGAGCTTTCAAACGAGGGGTGCAAAAATCTTTTATAATGTATAGTTTCTAAAATATAAAACTTTTCAAATTTTCTTTTTTTTTAAGTGAGCTTATACTTTTAAGCGTTAATATATATATATATATATATATATATATATATATATATATATATATATATATATATATATATATATAGGAATTAGTTGATATAATAAATAACCTAAAAAAATAATATAAGTTCAGGAGATAATTAGGGTTAGTTGTAAAAATAGCCATCTAGCCAAACTCTTGCCTTACTTTATTTTGTTCTTTTTTCGCAATATAAGACCTTATTTATATCCTTTAAGTTTATTAATTTTGGATAATGCAGCATGAAAAACCATAATATTCCACTATCTAACAAAGAAACATACAAGTTTCGACCAGGGGCGGATCCAGCCTCTCTCTTTGGGGGGGGGGGGGCGGTGACATCACAAAAGTACATTATGGCAAGGGAAAGCAAGTTGTCGCCGGGGGGGAGGGACGGGGGGGACACCGGAGAGATTCCCATTTCTAGTGTAAATGGCAGGGTCGTGCCTATTTTTCTGAATTTGAAGCTCTTGGAGAGGAGGGGATACCAGCAACATACACATTCCAAGTTTAAGAGGCAGAATCGGGTCTATTTTCATGAACTCAAAGCTATTGGGGGGGCGGCTATCCCAAGAAAAACAAGCTGTCAACGGGGAGGGAGTGTCAGCAGCATACACATTCCTAATATAAAAGGCAGAATCGGTTCTATTTTCCTGAACTCAGAGCGGGGGGGGGGGGGGCGATCGCAAGCATACCCATTTCTATACTCTATTCAAGAAGTAGAGAGAATAATAAACCTGTTACCGAAATCCCCAACGTACTTGCTCCAGTACCGTAGGTAACGGAGGACTGCCGTAAATCTAATTATATTTATATATTATAAGCTTTTATAAATTTACTGCAATAATAAAATTTCTGATAGTTCATTTTTATTTCTGTCAGTGAGAAAAGTACACCTTACAGTGTGTCCTTAGTGATTTATCTTGTTTGTACTTGTTTTTATATATTATTTGAGATTAGTAAGATACCGAAAAAATATGGCCTCTACTTCTATATTTATTCCAAAATCGTTAAACCAAGACATTTTTCCTCAATGAAAAACTTATTACGATGAATGCTTATGATGCCCTAAGATATCAATATCTAGATAATAATGTTAAAAGCTCTGTTGAGATGTGTTCCAACATGACAGGAAAATCTACTATGTACCGAATACTGAAGGAGAAAAAACGACTGGAATGTTTCGTACTCCCCCATTCGATCATAGGTCGATGAAAAACCTCGTTGGAAGAAGAGATGAAAACTGCAATAAAAGGAGTTGTACATACATTTTATTATAAAAAGCAGATCCCAACCGTCAACAAAATTCTTACTAAAATCATTGAAGATCGGGATTTACCTGAAATTAAAAGAACTGAGCTCTAGAAATTGCTCAGAGAACTTAATTTTTGATGGAAAAAACCAGATAGGAAATCTGTTCTTATAGATCGTTCGGAAACTGTCCATTGGAAAACGAAATATCTCTCTCAAGTAAAAGACAGAGTTGCTATAAATAATACAATGTACAAAATTAATAATTTAACTGAACTTTTGAATGATTTTTTTGAACAAAGTTACTGCGGAAAATTGAGAAAAATCCATATAATAAAAGAATAAAACAAAATGTGGAAACTCAATTAATTGAGCGACGATAGCTTCACTGAATTTGATTATGAATTAGATACGTAATGTTTACCAGTGTAAACACAATTTGTTTTTGTTGTATTTTATTGTTTAATGTTGTTTATATATTTTTTTATTTTTTTTATATATTTTTATTTTAGTGTGTTCCATTCTTTAATTTTATATATGTTTAATTCCAATTAGCCGTAATTTCTTTATTATTTTATTATTATATTTGTGTCTTTTTCTTAAGCGTGTAGAATTAACACGTTTATTTTATTTTTTTAAGCCTATCGGATATTCCATATAAAGGAAATTAAATTAAGATGCGAGTGCAATAGAAATAAAAATAAGTAGATCTAATTTTAACTGTAACACATAAAAATTAATTACATTTGAATCCCTTTTTAGTGTTTAATTTAAAAAATAAATAAACTGAAATGTAAAATTTCCTAAAAATGTTTATAATTAATAATAAAATGACCGATAGCCCCCAAAAAAAATTTTAATCTTATATGGACGAATTTATTTTTTTATATATGTTTAACTTCTTTTCTTTTTGACAATGAGTATTTTGTAAGTATTTAAATTGTAACTTCGAATTTTTTGAAATAATAAGGCTACGTTTTAGTCTGAATGTGCCTAAAACGGTTTTTATGCCAAAATTAAAAATAATAAAAATACAGTTGTGATTTGTGTTAAATATGTCAAAATTATTTGTATTTTGTACTGTATGTGAATTATTAAGAAATCATAAGAAATAAAATAATAATATAAAGACTTTTTATTTTAAATTTATTACCGAAATAATATTCTATGCCATAAATACTTGGTGATAAAATAAACCTCTTTCCGACGCCTATGACAAGGATTAAAATCCTTTTTAACACTTCCAAATGTCTATAGTTATCCAACCCAAATAGTCGATTATTATAGACCGGTATTTTTGAATATAAAATTTCTAACCCATTCCTAGGAAAAATGTATATATCTAACATATTTTGCCAAAGACACAGAACTCAAGAACACAGGTAGTTGGCGAAGGAAAAAGGGTAAAAAATGATTTATTACTCTCTCAACTCCTTGAATTAACCATGGTATAAGAGGTAAAATCGGGTATATTTTCCTGAACTCAAAGCTCTTGGGGGGGGGGAGGGGGCGATCGCCCCCATCGCCCCCCCCCCTTGGATCCGCGCCTGGTTTCGACCACCTAATGGTCTCTAATTAGTGGAGCTGTAACGAACCGAGAGAAAAATACACAGAAAATAACTGTCTACTTAAAATTCCCACATCGTAAAATATCGGCAGGATATTACCCGCAGGAACTTGATGCCGGACTGTTATCTTAAACAGTACAAACTAACATCTAAATATGCTCCGGAGCGGTACGAAATTATTAAAAATAATCAATAAGAAAGGGAACAGACAGTATATTCTCTGCGAACTTCACTCTGTTTCTCTCTCAATACTAGTTTCGACCACCTAATGGTCTCATCAGTGGAGCTGTAACGAACTAAGAGCAAAATGCACAGAAAACAACTGTGTATTTAAAATCCCCATATCGTAATAAAATATATATATATATATATATATATATATATATATATATATATATATATATATAAATGCTGCCATTGCTTTTTTATGTTTGCTAACTAGGCATACTTTCATAAAAAATATATGTTTTTCTGATTTATTACATTCCACTTTTTGATTCAGGGTTTAAAAATAGCTTACCTTTTAAAGCCATTATCACCATTTCCAGAATGTCAACTGTTATAAATTATTCGCTAATTACTATTCCTTTCCCAAAACTAAACCCTTAAAGTTCCCAACCTTTGTTGTTATTTTCCTTCTCCGAAACTTATCTGCATTATTACTCTTATTAGTTTTAAATGAGTTTTGCATTTTCTTCCATTAGAAAATAGAATCCACAGAAAATCGAATAGAAGGGGAGACTGAGTTTGATTGTAACAATAACATGTTTCGGTGGGGGCGATTTTTAAATTAAATCAATAATATCAACGGGGATTTATGGAAAAAATTCATATTTAAATAAATGAATTAAAATATTGTACATGAGTTATTTACACGAAATATATTATTTAAGAAAAAAAATTAATTTAAGATTATTATTTTCATAAAATTCATCACATTAACAAGATCTACGCTGCCTGGGCTTAAAATTTAAATACAAATTTTCATCAAAATGTGTACTTTCAAAATAACGTTAAAATTTGCATCCATTGAAATACTTTGGCATTTAACTAACATTTCTACTCATATTTTAGACCAATTTTTGCTTCCACCTTCGAACGTCTTTAATATTTTTTTGCCTCTACTTCCTGAAATGTTTTGCTGACTTAAAACTGATTAGTCATCATATTCCAATAAAAAACTGATATAAGGCAAATTAAGTATTTTCGTACTTTAAAATTTTGGTTTACTGGAGTAGAATACTAACATGTTTCTTTTCTGTGAAACCGAATTATTAAGTTTTTTATTCACGTCTCTTACTCATCGTACAGCTGCAATCATTCTTGACATCTTCCTTATCACGTTATCAATAAAATCTTAAGACATCCTGTCAAACCACTTCCATTTTTTCAGCTTGTCTAGGCCACCCTGAGAAGGATATCTTCGTTTGTTTAAATTCAAATCTGGTGAGTACGCTGACTAAATCATAACCTCCAAATCTGCCTCCTCAGGAAGCGCAATGAAAGGAAATTTTACTTAATATATGGGCAAAAGATAAGTCAGGGCTTGTAGAATCTCCCTCACATAACTTTCTACAGTTAAAGTACGAAGCTCTGTGCGAGTTTCTAAACAAGTACCTGTCCAACCTGTTACAAATTCTTCACCACAAATGATGGTGTCAATAATGTTGCGGTATGCAATCTTTACATATTAATAATCCGAATTTAGGCAAAATCCAGATTCATCAGTAAAATATAGTCCAATTTAGTCCTGGTCAGTCCAGACATAATGATTTAGAGCGAACGCTTGTAAGCTACCTAGTGTTTTGTTGTGATATTCAATATTACTCAATTATGTATATCATATTAGAACAAATAATATTAATTATTTTATTCTTCAATTTTTGTAACAAATATGCCTGATCTCCCCTACAAAATCATAAATGTGAATTTGTACTTACAGCTCCTCAAGGTGCGGAAAATTCGATAGAGATGTCTCGTTCAGACTCGTAATGTTGTTGCTGGTTAAGTCCCTAGAAAAGATAAGAATACAGTTAGAATCTAATGGAAAATGAGATAATATTATCCAAACTTCAAGTTTAATGTACTACCACTCTACGTATTGAAAGTTGGAAAAATGGAAATGCATTAGGAAGGGTAGAATAAATATCATATAATATATATATGTATATATATATATATATATATATATATATATATATATATATATATTGCAAGCTTGCAACCCCTGCTTGAAAACAGGAAAAACACCAGTACCACATTCCACCGTCCGTGAATATATATATATATATATATATATATATATATATATATATATATATATATATATGGATATGATGGAAGGAAGTTTGCATTTACTGTTCGCATTTCAATTCATTCATACACGAAGCTGCATATATTTATAGGTTTGCTGAATGTGATTTCAGCACTACAACGGCATAATGTGGATATATTCACTGCTATTGCATCTCACACGGAGGAATCCGTGAAAGTCGTATAAACATATATACGCCATCCGGCGAGAGGTCGGCCAAGCCGCGTTCAGTATTGCATACGTCCTTCCGATCTGTCCTATGCACAGACAGGTGCATGTCGGTTCCCTGATGAGTTAATATTTTGAGGTACAGCCCTCAACAGCATCAGCCCTATCAAATGATAAATAAACCTGCGTGTCATCTGCATATCACTGAGCAGAACATACTTGTAAAGCCTTTAAAATGAAAGACCCGTCTATTTCTTTAAAATGAAAGAACTATAGATGACATACAACAGCGGAGACTACGCCACTGTAAATCATCACAGGAGCTGACATTTTTCTGTCAATCTGAACTGACTGACATTTGTTGCTTAAAAAATTAAAAAAGAATTTAACTGCCTTCTCAGAAAGACCAACATAATGAAGAATAGCCAGAAGTAACTTGTGATTTAGAGTATCAAAGGCTTTTGAAAAATCTAACAATGCCAGGATTGTAATTTTACCTTTACCAGTAGCTCCAAAAAAATCGTCAGTAACTCTTGCTAATGCTGTTGAGCATCCATGGTGTTCTCGGAACCCTGATTGAGTTTCAGGTAATAAATTATTGGACTCAACATGCTCAGTCAACTGAGCGTTTATGACCTTTTCCAAGATTTTAGATACACAAGGCAGAATACTAATAGGTCGGAGATCCTTAAATTCCTGCGGAGAGGAAGTTTCAGAAATCGGTGTTACCAACCCTTTTTTTCATAACTGTGAAAATTCAGAATGACGAATACAGAAATTTATTATATGTGTTACGTATGGCAATAAGAAGGGAGAGCATAATTTTAGAACAAAACTGTTTATGTAGTCAACACCCTGAGCCTTAGATTTTATGCCTATTATATATTTGTACATATCAGTCTCAGTGACTTCCTTAAAATTCAAAATTGATGAAACCTTTTCGCTGACTCTGTTCTGATAATTATTAAAGAGATGCTCGTTATTTGTTGTTTGAGGCGAATTAACTGTGAAAAATAAATTGAGCTCAACTAGCTAATTGAGGCTGTCAGGAATGTCTCTTTTACCCTTGTCTCCACACAATCCAAACCTGCGAAGCTCTTGCCAAACATTGGGAGAATTTTGTAGCTTTGTTTCAAAAAACTTTTTTTTATTGTGACGGTTGTGTGATTTCGAATGCTTTTATGCTACTCCCAATATCCTAGTGAGCTAGATTTTTTATAACGAGTCAGAGCTTTACTTCTAGTTTTGATCATTCCTCGAATTGTATCAGTTATCCATGGCTCGTTTCCCTTTGTAAACATAGCCACCTTCACTGGCGCATGAATATCAAGCAATGTTATAATATTTTCATTCAAAAAATTTACCTTGTCGTCTATGGCATTAATATCAAAAATATTTCGCCAATGAACTGATTGAGGATCTGCATAGAACTGGTCATAATTCATGCCTCTGAAATCTCTAAATTCCCTAACAATAGGTTCAGACTTATATTTAGGAATCAAAAGCAAGTAGAAAACGAAATGATGATCGGAGATATCAGGAACCGATACAGCACCGGACATCTCTATTGTAAGCTCCTTAGACACAATAATAAGATCCAAAAGAGTCGAACGGGTATCAGTAACTCGCGTGGATTCATCAATAATTTGCTCATGACCCTTAGATTTCAGAAGTGAGAGGAGATTGGTAGCTTTCCCGGCATTCAGATTCATCAAATCAACATTAAGATCCCCTAAGCAGAAAAAAAGATTACAGTTTGGTATAAAGTTCATTATTTGCTCCTCGAAATGTTATAGAAATTCATTTAAACTATAAGAAGATCGATGATATATGCATCCAATAATATAGATTTTTCTCGCTAGACGCAGGGACAACCACACCTGCTCAGAGTTGAGACTAATTCTAGTAATGTTTATTTGAGAAATATTTAAACTACTTTTATAGAAGATCGCGGCACCATCACCTCGACTTAATCTATCCAACAAATATCCAGAAATTCTGAGCTCATCAGAGCTGATGCTGTTGATGAGTCATGTTTCAGTCACAGCCACCACATCGTATTCCCACTTTGAACAATCTGCCTGACCTCGCTTAATTTAGCTACTAATGAACGAACATTAAGATGAGTCAAACTAAATTTCTGCATAAAAGCACCAATCAAATTACCTCTGTTCTATTCACTTTGTATGAAACCAAAAAAAAAATAATGAGATATATATTCTATATTAAAATAATAGTAATAATAAGAAAGAAAAACAGTCAGTAAGCTCCCAGAAGGAAAACAATAAATATATATGTCTTCAGGTCAAGAAGTGTGGACCCGGTCCATATTAATTAATTGATTAACGGTAATTTAATATTATTCAAGATTTTGTAAATCATTGGTACTCTCTATTCATACCTTTTTATTATTGTGAGAGACAAACATATCACCACGACTAGTTCAGGCATTTCATCTGCAATCTTTTCGACCAACCCTCCTATATTCGCCGCACATAAAAAAATCCTTTCCTAACGTGAAAGTAATATCCTAGCTCCCGAAACAATTTTACTTGTAGTCCAGTGTTTACCCTTAAACTTTTCGGTAAATAACAGATTAAGCCTGCTAATTGCTACTAGAGGACCAGAAGTTAAGATTTATTATGAAAGAATGCGTTCCGAGGGAGAACGCAATAACTGTTAAATTAGTAATTAAGCAAAGCGCTTATGTTAGCGAGTATTGCTTGATTGTAGTTCGGATTTCTTTTATATAATTTAGGCCGCCAGGATATCTTATTACAAGGAAGGATTTCTTGAATAATGAGAAATAACGAGCAAATAACTGTATACATGACGCTTTGGAAATCTATTATTTAAGTTAAATCTAACACTAAGTATTAATAAAGTAAAATTTAGCACCAAATTTATATGTATAATAGTCGGATAACTCAGTGGATTGTCGTAGTCGATGAAGAGACATGGCTCCACCTAAGTTTTTTTTTGTATTTGGACCCATGATTACGAATGCTGAGGGTGTATTTGTTGTAAACAAAAAATTGTTAATAATTAAAACAATTCATTTTTTGTAAAGTAAAAAATATCTTTGTGTTCTTTGTCCGATTCTAAGCAAAAAGTTTTTCTTATGATTTTTCAGTCCGACGCATAGTTTTTGAGTTAAAAATCGTTAAAAAAAATTAAAAAATGCCATTTTTTGCAACTTTCCAACATGAATAACTTTGAACTAAAGAAATATTTTCAAATTTTGCTCCCAGCAGTTGATAGTTGAAGTCAAAAACTACAAGTTGGGATTAATCGCAATGCGAAAATATAATATTATTTTTCGCTGTTGTCCTTCATGATTATTACACACTGTAGTATGCATTCGTCATGCCTAGGCCAGCACAATTTGAAAGATAGACAAAAAAATCCGTTTGGTGACCCACTTCATTTTCATTGTATTTGTTTGTGCCGGTCAGCACACATCTTTTTATTAGTGTAGTTATTACATTACCAAATTTTACGGGGAAAAATCCCAATGTGGAAAAAGTATTCTATCGACCTCTGAGTCACAAAGTAAGGGAAATACGGTAAAAATCAGAATGTAAAGTTCGTAGTTACATACAGACCAGTGAAAACAGTGACAGTGAGCTCATTCAAGGTAGGCATAATAATAAATTCATAAGTAAGTG
Organism: Diaprepes abbreviatus; assembly: GCA_034092305.1. Classification (NCBI taxonomy): domain Eukaryota; kingdom Metazoa; phylum Arthropoda; class Insecta; order Coleoptera; family Curculionidae; genus Diaprepes; species Diaprepes abbreviatus. The sequence continues at coordinate 991,325 of JASJET010000219.1, forward strand.
ACGTATGTCTTTCTTTTGTTTTGCTTTTTGTTAAATCAGTAACAATTGACGCCTGTGTTGTGAAAAAATTGGGATTTTCAGTAACTGACGTAATGCCTTACTGAAATTTTTTCTACATGTTGCAGAAAATTGACAAAAATCGCAAAGATTGCGACGACCAGGCTGAAAATACTAACAATAATGATATCTTAAAAAATAATTGACGTATGTCTTACTTCAATTTTATTTTTCAGTAATTGACGTAATGTCTTACCGAATTTTTTTTAAATGTAATGTAAATGTATGTAAATGCAAAAACCAAGCTGAAAGTACTAGCAACAATAAGTTCTAAAAAGTAATTGACGTATATCTTACTTTTATTTTTTGTTAACCTCAAACTGCCGCATGAAAAACACAGTTTCAGTAATTCACGTAATGTCTTGCTGAAATTTTTACTGCTTGTTGCGGAAGTTGACAGAATAAGTAAAAGGAAGAAATCGACGATGCCTGACTGAAACTTTTTCTAGATGTAAAAAATTAACGAAATTCACAAAAATTGCAAAAATCAGGCTGAAAATACTAACAACGGTGATTTCTTCACAAGTAATTGATGTATGACTTACTATTACTTTTTGGTAAGATCAAATTGTTCCATGGAAAACACACTGCATGTGGTGCAAGTTGCAAATGTTCTAAAATACATGGGTTTTTGGAGCCAGGACGAAAAAGTGTTCCACATAAATTCTTCGTATTAGCAATAGCCTTTAGGATCGTACGATTATTTAATAAAAATATTGGTTTATATAGTGTTATAAATATAGCCAGTTTAACAAAATCAACATCTTATTTAAGTTGTTCAGCGAAAGACATGATTGATTCGGAATTACACAGAAAAACTATAATATACGTACAATTGCTAATCCAGGATGTACAATTACTAATTCAGATATCACTTTATTTGTAAGTTATTAGAAAAAAAATGTCCCATCCTGATCCAAGATCAACATGTGTAGGGTTCATTATAAATTGGAATGCATTTTATTTCTTTATATTTCCGCACTCCTCATTAATAGAAGACGTTCTAGAGGGGGTTATCCATGATGGAGCAAGATGAAGCCCTACGATAATAGTACCAGATTGGCCTAGTCAATACTGGTATCGTCGCTTTAAAAAATTACGTATGTCTGACCTGTTCGCGATATTTTCTTTTTACCTTTTGGATCTTCAGAATACTTATTTTAAATAGTAATGACAATTTTATTCCTCCTTGTGTAAGAGATCCATAAAACAATATGATTAAAATTTGAAAATGATTCCACAATATTTTTTAGCTTATCAAAAGACGGATTATTATTCTCTTCCTTGAATACCCATAAAGTAGCTTTATCTTTATTATTTTATTCAAACAAAAAGGATAAAATTAATTAAAAAAAAAAGAAATATATATATATATATATATATATATATATATATATATATATATATATATATATATATATATATATATACAGCTACACGGGATCTTTTTGCCCTTTGGATCAATTGATTTGATTTGCTTTGTTACATTATTTCTATCATTCAAACTGTTTATCCCATTAAGGGATGTTATTTACATTATTATAGTATAGGTAATAATGGATAGGGACTACAATGTATAATTTATCCATATATACGCATCTAATACAATAAGGTATTAGGCGCGTTAAAACTGTTAAAAAGAGTTTTTAAATGTTATACTTCATAATGTAATTATTATTATTTTTTATAGGCATTCGCCAAGTAATTGTTTCGATTATAAATAAAATAATTGTTAATTAGATCGTGCCCTTATGCTTTGAACATCTACAGTGTGTAATAATTCTGAAGGACAACAGCGAAGAATAATTAATAGATTGATCGACTTACCTATAAGGATGATCGATATGAATTATTCGAGCTGTTGTCAGAAATGTTTATTACAACCCTCCCTTGGCATTTCATTCCCCTACGATCTAATTAACTAAACAAATATAATGAAGATGAAGTGCGTCACCAAACGATAACACGAGTCAGGATTTTTTTGTTAATTTTTCAAATTGTGCTGGCCTTGGTATGACGAATGCATACTACAGTGTGTAATAATCATTTCGGACAACAGCTCGAATAATTCAGATCGATCATCCTTACAGGTAAGTCGATCAATTATTAATTTTTATTGCTTTTTATCGCTATAAACAAATATCGTTTCATCAATTTTATAGCCTACGCGCCGTCGCACAGTGGAGACCTGTCTGTATAAATTTGGGACATGTAATGAAATAATATTCAGATCAATATAAGAAAACCAGTTCATGACTTTTTCTGTTCATCTATTTATTTATTTTTTAAATTTTAGCTTTGGTTAATTAGCTAATGGTAAATTTTACTGAGATTACTTATATATTTTTTTATCATGTACGGCGTTTTTTTTCTTTTCTAATTTCTTTTATAGTTAATCTATGATAATTTGGGTCTTAGGTTAATATTTTGGTGTTGTTAAAATCGAATTCATATTTTGTTTGGATTTCGTGCTTCTGTAATACAATTGAAGAGTTCTTTGTAGATTTGTGACCGTTCAATTTATTGTCTAAGTGCTGAGTTGTCATTGCTATTTAAGTTTTAGGACAGTTTAGATATGGTATTGAATAAATAATGTTGGGTTTTTTCTTTTTAGGTCTTTACTTTTAAGGGGGTAAATAAATTTTTCAGTATAGGGCTTTTCCTTATCAAGGCTTAAAACTTTATTAACAGCTGCATCCTGCATCTCCAATAGTCCAGTTTTGATATATATATATATATATATATATATATATATATATATATATATATATATATATATATATATATATATACATATATATAATGTGCACTGGTGTTTTTCCGGTTTGCAATCTGTTCGTCAATAGAAAAATCTTCACGACGTTTCGCCAACATATCAGCTGGCATTTTCAAGTGATGCTTCCTCGACGGCTGCTCGGCTTCTAAATTAAAATTTTAAAAAATATACTTCCGGAAATAATACTAAAATATTTCGAAAGATTTTGTCGCTGTCAATTAACTTAAATACAGTTGTTTAATGGTAGTACAAATAGCCCGCCAGAATGTATCCATTAACAAGTAATGTTTCTTGTATTTTGGTATAAAACATATGTAAACATAAATTTAAATTTTTCTATAATTTATTTTATTCGGACAGTTACTTGGAAATATAATGTAACTTTGAATAATTTACGAAATGAGGAAATATAAATGGGATTTTACCCAGGGTTTGATTTATTTCAGAGCTAAACATAAACTTTATTTTTTTGAGCGGAATGATAAATTTTGTAAGGAAAAAAATGTTTATCTATGATGGCTTAATGGCTTTTAATTTAATGATAGAGTTATAAATCTAACAAATCGATTCGTCTTATTTTTTTTTCTGGAGTGTCCTGAATTTTTATGCTGAATATCGAGATACCATCTAAATTATTTCAGATAATAAAATTTAAAAATAACCACTTAAACTGTATTAAGACTCGTCAAGATATGGCACTTCCTAAAAAGGCCATTTCACGAAAAATCCATAATTTTTCCTCGTTAAAATATATCTTTTTTAACAATGTTACGGAGTTTTCAATTTTTTCCTTGTTAATTTGTCGAAACAATGCATCATATAGAATTTATTTGTTAATTTATATTAACTAATATAATACTTTTACAGAGTGTAATTTTCGATACTTTTGCAGGGTATCTTTATGATTATCAGAGACTTAGAATTTCCGTGAACATTTGCTACTTTTTTGTTAAACAACAGATTCTTATTCGAAATGATATTAAGACATTTCAAACGTCTTTATTTTTGCATAATTTTAAGCGTAATCTAATCGTGTAATCACAACTTTGATACGAGATGTGGTTAAAAAGTTATTCATCCCAATTTGGTTATATTATATTAGTGTGAACCAGGCGCGGAGCCAAGAAGGGGGGGGGTTGCCCCCCCCCCCCGCAAGAGCTTTGAGTTCAGGAAAATAGACACGATTTTGCCTCTTATACTATGTTAATTCAAGAACTAGAGAGAGTAATAAATCATTTTTTACCCTATTTTTCTTCGAAAACTACCTGTGTTTTTTAGTCCGGTGTCTTTGACAAAATCTGTTAGACACATATATTTTTTTATAGGAATGGGTTAGAAATTTTATAATCAAAAATACCAGTCTAATAATAATGGACCATTTGGGTTGGATAACAATAGATATTTGGAAGTGTGAAGTGTTGAAGAGGATTTTAATCCTTGTCATAGGGGTCGGAAAGAGGTTTACTTTATCACTAAGTATTTATGGCATAGAATATTATTTCAGTAATAAACTTAAAATAAAAAGTTTTTATATTATTTTATTTCTTAATAATTTACATACATTACAAAATAGAGATAATTTTGCTATATTTAATACAAATCACAACTTTTTTTTTATTATTTTTAATTTTGGTATAGAAACCGTTTTAGGCTCATTCAGACTAAAACGTAGGCTTATTTTCTCAAAAAATTCTAAGTTATAATTTAAATACTAACAAAATACCCATTATCCGAAATAGGACATTTTGCAGAATTACAATTAAACACTAAAAAGGGATTCAAATTAATTTTTACAGTTAAAATTAGACCTAATTATTTTTATCTCTATTCCACTGACATCTTAATTTAATTGACTTTATTATATGGAAATCCGAGAGCCCCCAACAAATAAAATAAACATGTTAATTCTACAAGCTTAAGAAAAGACACAAATACAATCATAAAATAATAAAAAAATTAGGGCTAATTGGAATTAAGTATATATAAAATTAAAGAGTAGGGCACATTAAAATAAAAATATATATAAAAAATATATAAACAACATTAAACAATAAAATACAACAAAAACAAAAATTTAAATAATAGATTGTGTTTACACTAGTAAACATTACGTATCTAATTCGTAATGAAAGTCAGTGAAGCTATCTTTGCTCAAATTAATTATAATTGCTTCCTCTATCTCACCGATCATGAGATTGAGTTTCCAGATTTTGTGTTATTCTCTTATTATATGCATTTTTCCCGATTTTCCGCAATAACTTTATTCAAAAAAATCTTTTAAAAGTTCAATTAAATTATTACTTTTGTAAGTTATGTTATTTCTAGCAACTCTGCCTTTTACTTTAGAGAGATCTTTCCTTCTCCAACGGACAGTTTCCAGACGATCTATAAGAATAGATTTCCTATCTGGTTTTTCCAAGTAAAAATAAAGTTCTCTGAGCAATTTCCAGGACTTAATTCTTTTAATTTCAGGTAAATCCCGATCCTCATTGATTTTAGTTAGAATTTTGTCGATGATTGGGATCTGCTTCTCGTAATAAAATGTATTTACAACTCCTTTTATTGCAGTTTTCATCTCTTCTTCCAACGAGGTTTTTCGGGTGTCTGTAATCGAATGTGGCTTGGGAATACAAACAATTCTAGTGGTTTTTTTCTCCTTCAGTACTCGGTACATAATAGATTTTCCAACTCCTGTCGTGTTGGAACACATCTCAACAGAGCTTTTAACATTATTATCTAGATATTGATATCTTAAGGCATCATAAACATTCATCGTAATAAGTTTTTAGTTGAGGAAAAAATGCCCTGGTTTAACGATTTTCGAATAAATATAAAGGTGAAAGCAATATCTTTTGGCTATCTCACTAATCTCAAATAATATACAAAAACAAGCGTAAACAAGATAAATCACTAAGGACACACTGTAAGGTGTACTTTGCTCACTGATAGAAATTTAATTGAACTATCAGAAATTTTATTGTTGCAATAAATTTATAAAAGCTTATAATATTTACATATAATTAAATAATAGATTTACGGCAGTCATCAGTTACCTGCGGCACTGGATCAGGTACGTTGGAGGTTTCGGTAACAGTAATTACTCTCTCTAGTTCTTGAATAGAGTATAGGAATGTATATGCCTGCGTTCGCCCCCTTCCCCCTCCCAAGAGCTCAGAGTTCAGGAAAATAGAACCGATTCTGCTTTTTATATTAGGAATATGTATGCTGCTGGCACTCCCCCCCCCCCCCCGTTGGCAACTTGTTTTTTCTTGTGATCGCCCCTCTCCACTGCAAGAGCTTCAAATTCAGAAAAATATACTCGACCCTGCCTTTTACACTAGAAATGGGAATGTTGCTCGTGTCACCTCCCACTGTCGACAACTTGCTTTCGCTTGCCATACTGTCCTTTTGTGATATCACCGCCCCCCCCCCCCAAAGAGAGAGGCTGGATCCGCCTCTGGTGTGACAATGAAAGTCCGCATTATATGGGATTTTTTTTAATTAGTAGCTGGATTCGAAATTTGACTTTGACATCAATTTCTGCTTCGATCAAGATGAAAATTAACCAAAAAAAAAATGGTAGTCATGTGATCAGCATTATCTGTCAAATTTTCATTTTTTTCCAAAAAAATTCAGAAGTGGGGTTATATCTCAAAATAACGAAAAAAGTTATTAGAAAAAGTTTTTCTAAATGCAATTTCTAGCCTATATCTATCAGGGAAATTTCTGTATTAATACTCTCTTACTCTCAAGGCATTATAACTAGAATCACCATATTGTTAAACATAAATGTTAAGTGGTTCTTCCAAAAGTGCATCATTCAATAAATTCATAAGATTAATTTTTAATATATTAATGTAAATCTCTATATTGAGATTTTCTTCGAAAATGTGATAAACGAACTTATATACGGGGTGTATCATAAATGTTGGGAATAAATTAAACAGTGGATTCCTTAGTAAAAAAATTTTTTTTTTCATATGCAGTTTTGCTACCCTGTACAAGATCGCATATAATACATGCAGTGAAACATACATAGGCCACACTAACAGAAGAATATCGGTAAGGTTAGGAAAACATAAACTAAGCACAATTAATAAACATACCATGAGTCCTATTCCAACAGCAGCTCAAAGCAGGATACAAAATTAATTTTGACATCAACCAGAAAATGACAATTATTACAAGCCAAGATTCATTAGCAAATTCGTCAAAATTGAAATCAACGGCGATATGAATAAGAGAAATAATAATGGCTTTTAGATAAGATATCATATAACTCCCGTTCTCTTTAAAATGTAATAGTAGTTAATAATGCTTTTACAGCAATTATAACAAAATTTAATTCCTCAAAAAGTAATACATAACAATATCTTTTAGTTTGTATTTGTTTTCAAATTTTTTCCTAAATCTGTATATAAACCGAAAAATAGCAATATATTTTGAAACGATATAATAAATCAAATTTTGAATAAACACCCCATCCAATCCTTCTACATGTCGTAATTTTTTTAAAGTTTAGCAATATTTTACCTTTACTACCGAAAATAAAATAAATTTCAGAAAATTTTATATTTATGCTTCCAGATGTTCTACGTTTTTAAGTCAGTTTTGTTACTAACCAAGAATTGTACCGAACAGATAAGGTAAATAAAAAAAGAAATTTTCATATAATAAATTTAATATTTAAGAGTGGCATAGTGGGGATCAATTTAAAACCTTAAGAGTTAAACCAATTTTTTAATCAGGAAATAAATCAAATATTATCAGTTACCGATCTATTAGTCTAATAAACAATTTTTCTAAGATACTTGAAAAATGTATTAAGGATAGATTTTTGAAGTACCTTTAAGTAAACAACACAACACTCTCGAAAAATCAGTATGGATTTCTCAGCGATTCAGCACCTCTAATACACTTTATCACTTCCCACAACAAGTAACAGAAACATTAAAGAACAATGAACAATGGATAGTGATCTTCTTGGATCTAGCAGAACCTTTTGACATGATACCTCACAACTTGTTTATGCATGTTTTAAATAACTACGGGATGAGGAGTATCGTGTTCGATGTTTCTAGAATTATCTAAAGGATATAAAGAGTACCTAAGAATTGGAGGTACATTAGATAACTGGAAATAGGAGCAAATTATCTAAATAATCGTTTTCAAAATTATGTAAAATATTCAATTACCCTTCTTCCAAGAGTTAATAAGCACATTTTATATCTAGAATAATCCAAAAACATCTAACTTACGATTTAAATTTTCTTGATAAAAATTTAGTGCCACGACAACATCATTTCTTATTACAATAAATATTAAAGTGTCACAAATGTGTATGGGTGAAACTTATGTTTACGTAAAATTCTATGAACTGTTGATATGAATAATCCTGACTCTAAAGCATGTTGTCTTACAGACATTGTTGGAGATGCAGCGAAATAACCCAAAATATCAATTTCAATATACTCATTATTAACAAAGAGTTTATTTCTTTGCACTATTGCCTTGACGGATCCAAAGTTTTTATTTATTTTTTTGCGGATATCGAATAGTAAAGGTGTCCCATTTTCCATAAATAATAAATAAGTTTTAATAATTTTTGTCTGGATAATTTATCGCCCCACCAGGATTATTAATAAATTTCAAATAGTGACCGCTTCATACATTTCTTTAGCATTTAATTGTTTTTCAATGCCGTCATAGTATGAGTAAAACGTCATAACCAACTAAGATTTCACTGGGGAACAGCAAAAAAGACGCTTGGAATGCCTTTAAAATGGTTGCAACAATTTTTTTGGGAAACATATGAGCAAAAAACTATAAATACCTGGTTGCCCAATTTCTTTCATGTTACCAAAACCTAGGGTGTAATATGTCCTTGAAAATTTATTTCTTGGATTCTCATCTAGATTACTTTCCGGAAAATTGTAGTGCTGTAAGTGACGAGCACGGTGAGAGGTTCCACCAGGATACTTTAAACATGGAAAGAAGGTATCAGGGAAAATGGAACCGTTGTTAGCCGACTATTGCTGGACTATTTCAAGAGATAATCCAGAGGCTGCTTTTAAAGGCAGGCTAAGAAGCGCAAAATGAGTGTCTAAACTTTGAATTCAATGATAAAAATGTGCCATTAAATTGCTGCTCTTTTTGAACTAACAATATATTGTTATCTCTATATTGTATGTTCTTTATATATGCCTATGAGTTAAAATTTATTCACATTTTTTTGCGAGCCAACTAAAATCTTTTTTAGTTTTAGTTATTTGGGTGTAGTTGAATCCAAAAAAATTGGGTTTGTTCAGGAAACAAAAAAAAAAGTTGAAATTTGTTCTCTGTTATAACTGACTTAAAAATTCGCAGCAAAATCACCATTTAAAATATTAAATTGGATATATTTCGAAAACTAAAAATTTTCGGCCAAGAAAACCTTAACTTACCCTTATTTTTAATGCTAAATAAGATAAAATTGGAAAATTTGGGGCTTTTCGTATGAAAAAACTTATTTTTAACGATCCCTTCAATTTAATTTTTAATCCTACTTTTTGAACACCCAGAATTTTTGATTATCAAAATATTGTAAAAATCTAATAAGGTTTGTCTTTTTTTAACTAGTAATTCAATCTAAATTACACAAAACTGATAATTATTTGCCCCCATCGACATTAATATACTGTCAAATTTTCAAAATTGTCCTATTTATAGTTTTCCATATGTAGATCGAAATAGTTCGCGGTGGAACGCCCTGTATATATATTTGTAAACATTTAACAGTTATATGTATTGACTTATTCAAAAAAAAATATTTTTCGATTTCATACTTTGTATGGGAATTAGGATTTCTTCCTATTTTGTGAATATTGAATGTGTTGTCCCATTAGATTTAAAAAAAAAACAGATTAAGCCTTTCCAATGCTGGCCTTTTTCACAGTGCGAGGGAGAAAGAACAGTAAAAACAGTAGTCTCCTTTCTTTCTAATATGCGAAGTATAGGACCACGTGACCCCCAAGAGAGAATAATACTCCATATCTGGTTCTATGCTTCGCCCATTAGAAAGAAAGGAGACTACTGCTTTTACTCTAACAAGTTTTGGTCATTATTTTTACCTTCAGCTTTTTGGTTGTCGTTCTTGTTGCTCTCAATTTTGAAGAAAGGTCATTCTATATAATAATACTTTCTAACACAAGGTAAAAAAAAATAAACGTCTTTCAACAATTATTTATATTACTGTTTTAACAAAATGATTAACAATATATGTTATAAACATTATATTTTACAACAAATGACCAAACTTGAAGAGTTTGATCGAAAAAACGACATATAAAAGGGGGACCGCCAAAAAGAAATACTTAATACGTGTGTTGTACAACTCAAAAATTGAAGGTGCTTCCACTATTCCGATTAACCACCATAAATAATAATTCAGCTGAGAAATAGGATAATGGGTCACAAGTCAGTTGTTAAGTACAACCAATTACAATCGCATAAACTAACAAATCACCCGAACGACTCCGATTGCCAAATAATTTATTGCCGAACATATCTAACCACTGTTAAATGGTAAAATATAGCTATATAAATTTCTACACGTCAAACGAAGAGATAATAAATACATGGCAGGTTGTGATTAGGATGTGTACCGAGAACCGTGCATAAACGTATATGGCGAAACAAGTTAGGTTACAATAAGAATTGCGAAAATTTGAAGAATTAGCTAATATTAAAGATCTAGAAATTGTCTTTATTCGAAATTTTATATAAAGTTTAGAAAAAACACCTATTTTTGATGGAAATGACATTTCCTTCAGCGAAATGACATTTGCTATAGTTATCCATAGAAGCATGAAAGGTATAAATAAAGTTTTTAGTACTTAAATTATAGTATCAATATTCATAGTTTTAGACCACAAGTTCTCAACGGGGATGGTAACGCCTCCCAGTGGTCCCTGAAACCTTTCAAGGGGGAAGGGCAAGAAAAATTTTAGTTTTATTATAATAACATTTCTGAAATTAGCAAACTTAGACCCCAAGTAACACAGTTCTTTTAATCAGTTTATCATGTGGATGGCCTTGTTGCTGATGCGTTATTAATTAAAATTCTCCCTCTCGTGGGGAAACAAAAAATAGAAAAATATACGTGTTTAATTTTTTTTAAATGCCGATGACGGAAGCATCAACATTAAAATTAGGACTGAAAACTTTATATATATATAGACATGTATTGTATAAGTAAGCTCATCTCAGCTGTGATTAGGAAAATGTCAAACAAAAAAGGACATAAATAATTAATTAGTGCATTTATGTGGTAAGTATAGATGGTAGAATAGATGTTAGTTATAGTATGTAATAATTTGTATATGAATCATGTTTTAAAAGGACATTAAATGCCTATAATTGTGTAGACATGATAAAATGTATAAAAATTAGAGTGAAAGGTTGGACATTAGTGCATTTAAATTAAGAATAATAAACATATTTCACTCTAAAAGACATGAATCAAATAAACTAATAAACAATAGATATTTTTAACAATGTGTGAAGTGTTATTGACCACAGTGACTAAAAAAGAGATTTTTAAACAATATAGTGAAACCCACAAAGAAGAGAATCTTGATCACCCATTTTATAAATGGTGCGGGTAAAGATAATATTAGTGAGAATATAGGTATTATAATTATTTAAAATATTTTAGTTTTAACGCATTTCAACAACAATATTTATAAAAACTTTGTTTAAAATATTGTATATTTGTAAGACTAGTATAAGAAAATGTATTTAATGTGAACAATAAACTAGAATAAAATAGTACCTAATTGTAGGTAAAATACTGTTAAATATGACTATAAAATTAGTAAAGCAAGAATTATCAATTTCAGCAAGTTACAGTTAAAATTTAAATGTATATGTAAAATATTTTTTGATGTAATCAAATTTTTTATATCAATTTTATGTGCTAAATAATAACGCAAAGTAAACTGTAGATGTATCAAAGTGTCAGGAAAAGTCAAGAATTTACATAAATCATAATTTATTTTCATCAAATATAATATGTAGTTCATAATATCAATAAAATGTAAAAATTTTATCATAAATTGACAATTAGGAATCCATTTTGGTTTTGTATTTTAAAGCTTAAAATTCCATTTGGTGGCTCAATCAGAAAAAAATTAAAACAAAAATTTATATCACCACTTACTATAAAAGCGAAAATTCTTTTTTTTTTAAGTGTAGGTCCATCAGTTTTACAGTAAACATCGTTAGTCTTTTTTGTAAAAAGTAACATAACCTCAAAATTTTTGTTTGTTATTTAAAAAAAAATAAAAGAAGGAGTAGATATTAATCGGTTATAGTGTAAACATCGCTAGTCTTTTTCATTAACAGTACCATAACCTCAAAATAAAAAAAATTCTTGGGATTGAAAGACAATTTTAAAGGAAGGAAAAGAAGTTACTAAATTAATAAATAAATAATATCAATAAGCAAGCAGCTGTGAAAAATATTTAAAAGTTACAATAGTTGGCAAAGTAGAAAGGATTTTTAAGTTAAAAAAAAATAAGGAACAAACCTAAAACGTGGATATAAAAAAAATTCTGGAGATTAAAAGGTATTTATTTAATGTGTAAGAAATATAAATTTTAGACTTGCCTGAAAATAGTTTATAAAATAGATATATACTAATCTTATTATGAATATTTATAGTTAGTAATAAAATAAATTGTTTAATTTGCACTGTAACAATATCACTTTTAATAATAACGGCACACACAAATTTATTTCTAGATTGTTTAAAATTAAATTACATATATTAAGACACTAGTTATTTTTACCAGTTCAGACATTTATATAATATTGCCAGATTTAATAATTTAAAATCCAATAAAAGAAAACAGTGCACATTAAATAATATTGATAATTTTAATTAGGAATGGATCAGGTAATTTATAAATTTAACATAAAACTACACCCAATGACATGATTGTATTATTTTAATAAAGTTTGTACTTGTGTTTATGAATCATTGATTTGACTTTTTCTAATAATAATAATAATAATTTCTTCTGAACTCACCTGAGAAAGAGAAAATTAACATCAATATTTTTAAACTTAGGTGGTCGAAACTAGTATGGAGAGAGAACCATTTAAATATTGAAATGTTATTACTTTTCAAATAATACCAAAAAGTTACTCCGAAATCATAAATGAAATAGGTGGGCTTTTTTAAGGAAATCGGTTAAAGTAACATTTTCATAACTACAATATTGAATTCATTTCTATAAAATACATTAATAATAATCCAAAAAGGTGTTAACAAGAAAGTTGATTCCGTGAAATAATGAAATAAACTTGAAAAATTGTTTTTTCTCAAGGTGTATTCAAGCTTTTGATAAATATATATATATATATATATATATATATATATATATATATATATATATATATATATATTTTCTTGGTTCTTGAACCATAGATTATATCATTTTTCCTTTATTTTGTCTTTTCTTGTGTTTAGGTTCTATATTTAATAAAAACACAAAACAATTGACGTTTCGCCCTTCATTCAAGGCATTTTCAAAATTTTTTCCTCCTAAAAATAATTTTTTTATAATTAAAATATACCACATAAAAAACATATCTACAATTTCAAAAAACAAACAAGACACTTAAAAACAGTGTTTAAATTTTTAACATTTTTTAAAAATATTTAATTTTACCGGTACACACCTTGACATTTTGCTGCTCTGTTACTAAATAAAATTCAAATTTTACATCGTCTACTGAGGATGTATGGAATGCGAATGTGTTTTATTTTTTTATATTTTTTATATTTTACAATGCATAAAAAACAAATAAGGTATATGTTTAGTTTTATGTTTAAGAGGATATTCAATTTTTGATTCTTATTTGACCGGATCGAATACTTAATATTTTTGTTTAAATTAGGCTTGTGTAAATGTGGCTCAAATTTCCCATATCTGTTTTGTCGTTAACAGTGTTTTTATCTTTTTTAATTTCAATCATTTCCTTTATCTGTAATTTTTTATTATGGTACTGTTATAATCAAAAGTATGTTTTTCGTCCTTGTAGCATTTAAATTTACCAGTTAGCATCAATGCTACATGTTTTTAGTAATATGATATAATTTGTATATTTTTACCTGAGTAAATTTAATTATTTATCCTGTAATTTAAAATAGTAAACATGGAATTTATTTTTTTGGTTCACAACTCTTTTGGTCTTGTAACTTATCATTTTTTTTACACAGTTCGTAAATTGCTGTAGTTTATATATCACATAATTTGGTTTGAATTTAAAAGTCGTAAATATTTTATTTTTAATAAACTCTCATTTGTTTACATTCGATTTCAGTATTAAAAGTATAAGGTTATAGTCGGTGACATAGTTCAGTTAGCATTTGCTGTGAATGTATACCCATTCGTTGACACGAACACGGCATGTCGAGATCGATCATTTAAGGTTGAGTATGCAGTATGGATTTGTGGCAATTTTTTTGAACTTTGTTTTATCGTGATTAGTGACTTTGAACTGTTTGATCATAATTTTCTTTTTGATAATTTTCCATGGCATGCCCATACTTGACGTATTAACTGATGGTCAGTGTAAGTTCGGAACTAGGTTAAAGTGCTCCAGGTTGAGAATAAGGTTGGCAAGACTAAGTATAAATATCACTAAGATTTGTCACGTCTGGTTGCAAGAGAGATTTGTATTTTCGTTCCCTTTACTGTTGAACCGCCGAAGGCAGCAGACCAATCCTGCCACCAGCTCTGAAAGGGCGGACGGTCAAGTTTTTTAGTTAAAGTCCACTAATTAATGAGGTAAGATTTTGCCCCTTATCTTTACGAACATGTGGTAAAAACAACATTTTATTTTAGGGCTCTTGGGCTATTCGGCTATTCGGCTACTTGGCTATTTGACTATTTGGCTATGTGAATATTTGAAGCCAGTTCTTCTTTATCTTTGGGCTTTTCATCTTGATATTGCTGTCATGACTTCTTGAAGGTTCGGGTCCTAGTTTTCCTGTACAGGCGACCACGACTGTATCAACCTTACCCTGCGTTTGATTGGTGAGTTGGAAGTGGCCCTGTGAAGCCTCAATCCATCCACAACACAACAGGAATCCTAGCAACAGCGCTGAAGTGAGAGGTACCATTGCATATACCAGGTAGGAGAAAAACTTTAAGTTAGAGATTCGAGTTGTGAATTAATTTTTTTATAACACAAACAATGCAACATAATTATATTTGGTGATGTAGTAACATGTGAGAACTTTTGATAACTCAACAAAACGTACGTTATTGGCGACTAAGGTTCTAGAACGTTTGCGGCCAAATCTTATATAACCTTTTAAAACCGAGGTGATAGTTATCAAGAGAGTAAAAATAAAACATTGTAAGCACAATTCAAATTTATGTAAATAATAATTTTTTAATGGGAATAAAATGGAATTGCTATTTTGTTTTAATTAGGTCGTTTTATTGTGGAGCTATACACCTACCGTCAATAATTTAAAATCATTCCTCATACCTAAGTGTTTTCCTGTTTAATCACTAGGTAAGTAACACAGATAATGTAAAACAGGTGGCGCCTATTGGGTAATCAAAGCAGAGCACAACTATCTCTAAAAGAGATACGAACCTAGCCTCCGACATATTGAGCTGCCGTACGCATCCGTTGCCGTACCCTGTAAAAAGGGGACGCCGCAAAAAATGACGCCCTGAACGTGGAGCTTGTGCTTTGTTTTGAATTTTTATATTTCACTGGTGTTTAGCAAAATAATTTAACGTTGAGTATCCTGAATTGAATTGAAATTTCTATGCGGTTAAATTCATGTGTCAGATTTAAATTAATTTTCATTAGTAACATATTTTTATTGTAATTCCATTTTGTTTCGACTGAGTAATGACAATTTTATAAAACCTAAGAAACATTCACAGGTTACTCGAGTAAATTTTCTCCAAGGTACAATAAGGTTATATTTTTTGTATTTTTTTTAAGAGCCCTCATTGATTTTAATATCACAGTAACTTCAGAGTATTTTAGGTATTTTACAGCTTATAGTAGTGAATTTTGTACTTTTTATGTACAGGGTGTTCAGGTGGACACAGTTTTTTATATATTTATGTAAGGTCTATTATTTTAGCTAAATTGCTGAAAATTTTCTAATTAGTTTGTGAGTTAATTTAGTTTTAAAGGCATTTTATATCGTACATATTTTTGACATTTTAAGTCTCGTAAAGATTTGCATAATTTTTTTTTGATCTATTTAAAAGTTGTAGAATCATTTTACATTTTATCTCAGGTAGTAAAATTTATACCCGGTTAGAAATACTTTTTTGCTATTGAACCATTTTGAACCGATAACAGTTTAAAATATTTTGTGATAAGAAAAATATTTAATTTTTTTTTCGGTATTTTACAGCTATTTTCCTAAAACTTGATTTAAAAGTGTTAAAAGTCCAGCAAAAAGTAATCTAGAGAATTTGATTTTCTTATATAAAAAAAGAAATTGTTGTTGACCAAGCCAAAGAAACTTGAGATTTTATTTTTTGGATACTTTTTATAGATAACAGGATATGAATAGAAATAAATACCAATTTTAAAATTTAGCTTTGCTTAAAAATTTATGCATGATTAGTTGAGACTTATTATTCTGAAGTTTGATAAAATAAATTATTTTTTTATTGATACAGGGTGTACGATTACTGCTGTTTTTTTAAGTTTCCTTATTTTAATGTTTGATCAATGCAATCATTTGATTTAGATTTTAGTGAAGTTATTTAATTGCTTTTGAAATAAAATAATTTTTTCTATTTGATTTGCTATACAGGGTAGGACAAACTGTTTGTTTTATAGAATTGATTTAACTTTGGAGATACGGTTATTGTTTTCAACTAAGTAAAGAATACTTTGTCATTTAAAAATAGTAACTTGATTTAGTGTATTTATTTTCAAATTTTATATCATCATGGATATTTATAATTTTCAACCCAATCATTTACTTGAATATGAGTTGGACTACGAGTTAAAAATTCGTTTGTTAACTTCTTTACGTACTGTCGCAGACAAACGCAAGATACTTGCTAGAATTCTAAAGAGAGAACAATCGAGTCCGGGTAAAGATATTAACTTAAATATTTGCACTTTGACTTTTGAGGAAGAAAAAATCAGTATACAACGCAGTTTAGACTCTATACAAGAGGTGATAGATGAATTTGACGGTAATGCTAATGATTCTCTTATTAATAGAGTGAAGTCGCGTTTAGCTCACGTAGTAGGAAGAGCAAAAAGAATTCCAATGCCCAAGGATGAAAATAGAGCTTCTGTAATATTTTCTTATATTCAAGAAGTGACCGCGAGTTGTCTTTTATTGGAATCGAACTTGTTAGATAAAATTCCGGACGGTCAGCATGTTGAACTTACAACATCTCAGTTGCCGGTGATCAATGTAGCAGCACCTGTAGTGCATTGCGCGACGCGTATTTTACCTATTAGTGAGTGGCAAGTTAATTTTAATGGGGACGCTAAAAAACTTTATCCATTTTTGGAACGGTTAACTGAATTAGCGCAGGCACGTAATATTTCTCCGCAGGAGTTATTTAATTCAGCTGCCGAATTTTTCATAGGAGACGCATTTGTGTGGTATCGAAGTGTTAAATCTTCGGTAACTGATTGGGATTCATTGGTATCGAAATTAAAGAAAGATTTTTTTCATGATGATATAGATGATGATATATGGGAGCAAATTAAAAGAAGGAAACAAAAGAAAAATGAATCTACGATAGTTTTTATTGCTCATTTAGAAGCTCTTTTTTCTCGATTATCTAGACCTCCAGCAGAAGTTTCAAAAGTTAAAAATATTAAAAGAAATCTTTTACCAGATTTTATTAGTAGGTTGGCTTTAATAGATGTTAATAATGTTTCGGAACTTTCAGAACTTTGTCGTAAGTTAGAAGAGGCTGATTACCTTAAAGATAAATCTAGGCCTAAGGATGAAATTGCTAGCATCAACAGTATAGCTAACACGAACCAAAGTTTAAATAATAATAGTCATTTTAACAAGCAAAATAATTCTAGAAAAAATTTCAAAAAAGATGGTCAAAGATTTTCTCATTTTCATTCTAAAAATTTGCCTTCTACATCTAACAGCAAACCTGATAATAATTTAAATAAAAATAATTCTAATAAAGATAATAAACCTAAAGCTTCTGTAACATGTTGGAATTGTAAACAGCCTAATCATGTTTATTTGGACTGTAAGGCCCCTAGAGGTTTATTTTGTTTTAAATGTGGCGAACCTAACACCAAATCTTCAGGGTGCCCTAAATGTTCAAAAAACTAGTAAGGGAAGTGAATCGAAGAGGCAGTTTCACCTTTCCCAGAACTTGTGCCTCATTTAATTATCGTAGTTTTCATACGTCTTTTAAAAAATCAAAAACATTTTTTAATTCTAATAATAAAAATTTAGAAAGAGAATATTTTAGCCATACTGATTGGAAAAACTGGCTGAATACGGTTTCTAAATTTTTTAAAGATAATACTTCTTTTAATCGACTCCATTTTTCTGAAAACAAGCAAGTTTCGCCCTTATTCATTAATAAATATTTAGATAACCGACCTTACATAAATGTGAAGTTGCTTGATGTGGACATTACGGTTTTATTGGATTCAGGTGCTACATCTTCTATAGTTGGTTCTAGAGGTGTAGATATTTTAGGTAATTTAGGTCTTAAGATATGCCCAGCACAAATTAAGAATATTTGTACTGCTGATGGTAAACAGCAAAGTGTTAAAGGCACAGTTGATTTACCTCTTGTTATTGACAATTCTTGTCAAGTTATTAATGCTCTAGTGGTTCCTTCATTGCCACAAGCATTTATATTTGGGTGTGACTTTGCGAAAAAATTTAATATTGTAGTTAATTTTAAGAATAATTCTTGGCATGTGCAAGATATAAATTCTAAATTAGAAGTGTCCAATAATGATTTGAGTCACTCTTTTAATAGTTGTAATTTGAGATTACATTCTTTGGATGAACTTTCTACAGCAGAGCGCGAACAAGCGGACAAAATTATTGAATCATTTAATGAAATTAGTAGTAAAGATAGATTAGGTCTTACGGATAAAATTACTTTGACTATTGACACGGGTAACGCGCTTCCTTTTAAAAAGAGACCGTTTGTTTTGTCTCCATATATGTCAAAAATTTTGAACGATGAGTTGGATGAAATGTTAAAGTTAGGTGTCGTAGAGCCATCTACAAGTCCATGGTGTTCTCCTGTTTTATTAGTTAAGAAACCAAATGGAACGTACCGATTATGTTTTGATGGACGTGCACTTAATGAAGTCAGTCGTCCTGACCGGTATCCAATGCCTAATATTGACAGAATTTTAACATCTCTTCGAAATGCTAAATATATTTCATCGATAGACCTTCGAAAAGCTTTTTGGCAGATCCCTTTGGATGAATCTTCGAAAGAAAAAACAGCTTTTGCAGTAGTCGGAAGAGGACTTTTCCAGTTTGTTACCATGCCCTTTGGTCTCAGAAATGCCGCACAGACGCAACAGCGCCTGGTAGATGCAATATTTGGTCCTCGCTATGAGCCAAATATATTCACCTATCTCGATGATATTTTAGTAGTGTCAGAAGACTTTGATTCACATCTTAGATTGTTATCAAAGGTCAAAGAAAAATTGAAAGATGCCAATCTAACTATAAATCTGGAAAAATGTGACTTTTTCAAAACATCTTTGAAATTTTTAGGCTATATTGTGGGTTCGAATTCTTTGCGTACTGACCCCGATAAGGTTTCTAGCATGATTAATTATAGCAGACCTAGGAATACTACTGAAGTAAAGCGTTTTGTTGGTCTTTGCTCATGGTATAGAAGATTTATAAAGGATTTTTCTACTCTGATGTCTCCAATAAATGATCTCTTAAAAGGACGTAGGAAAGAACAAAAAATTGAGTGGAATAGTGCAGCTGAAGAATCTTTTATTAAAATTAAACAACTTTTAGTATCTGCTCCTATATTATCTCAACCAGACTTTTCACAGCGATTCTATATAGCGAGCGACGCATCAAATACAGGTTTAGGAGGAGTTCTAACGCAGATAATTGATGGTGAAGAGCGAGTGATTGCCTATGCCAGTAGATCTTTATCTAGAGCAGAGCGAAACTATTCTGTAGTGGAAAAAGAATGCCTGGGTGTACTTTTTTGTATTGAAAAATTCCGAGGATTTATTGAAGGTGTTCCTTTTACTGTCATTACAGATCATTATAGTTTATTGTGGCTTAACACTCTAAAAAATCCAAGTGGAAAATTAGCTCGTTGGGCTGTTCGACTTAGACAGCATACATTTGATTTAGTACACAGAAAAGGAGCTCAAAATGTCATTCCAGACGCCTTGTCCCGTAATCCACATAGAGAAGAAGTGATAGAAGATTCCGATTCAAGCAGTAAGGAAGAATTAGTGGTGGGAACCCTAGATGTCGATCGTATTGATCCGTGGTACGATAATTTACGCCAGAAAATTTTAGATAATCCAAACAATTATCCACAGTGGAAAGTGGATAACGATTTTGTTTTGAAATTTGTCCCAAACTGCCTTTCTATGAATGTGAATGTTCCTGAATGGAAATACTTAGTACCTAAACCCCAAAGAGCAGAAATTATAGACTCTTGTCATAGTCCTCCGAACTGTGGTCATTTCGGATTTTATAAGACATTTCATCGTCTACAAGAAAGATATTATTGGCCAAAAATGCGCCAAGACATTCTTAAATTTGTTAAGAATTGTTTAGTCTGTGGAGCTCAGAAAGCACCAAATACTTCGCAAATGGGACATATGGGTAAAGAGAAATCAGTAGATTATCCATTTCAAGTAATAGCAGTAGACTTAATAGGCCCTCTACCTCGTTCAAGAAAAGGAAACAAATGGCTTTTAGTAGTCGCTTGTTGGTTTACCAAGTACACATTACTTTTTCCTTTAAGAAGTTCTAAGGTTCAATATATTGAAGAGGTACTAGAAAATAAAGTTTTTCATGTTCATGGTCCTCCATCTCTACTTATTTGCGATAATGGCACACAGTTTGTTTCAAAAACTTTCAAAAAATTAAGTCAAACATATGAGTTTAATATAAGATTTAATCCTGTTTATTCACCACAATGTAATTTCGTAGAAAGAAATAATAGGAGAATTGGTACAGCAATTAGGAGTTACATAGACAGCCACGAAAATTGGGATAAAGAAATAGCTAAAATTCAACAAGCTATTAATACTTCAAAACATGAAGTTACCGGTTTTACTCCAGCGTTTTTAGTTTACGGTAGGCATGTTCCTTTGTCAGGTAGTTATTACAAAGATTTGAATGTCGACGTCAGTGTTGATGATGAAATAATTCCTGGTGACAGAAATGCCTATGCGGCCAACTTAAAAGGTCTAAAAGATATCTTTGTTGAAGTGAGAATGAGGATTCATAAGGCGTATGAACGTAATTCTCGTGCGTATAATCTTAGAAAACGCGATATTTCTTTTAATGTAGGTGACCATGTTTGGCGTAAAAATAAAGTTCTTTCAAGTGCTGTAGATAAGTTTACCGCAAAGTTAGTCCCCAAATATGTTCATTGTAAAGTAAGAAAGAAACTTTCCAACCTTATTTATGATTTAGATAATCTTGATGGTTCTAAAGCTGGAAAGTGGCATATCAAAGATCTAAAACCTTTCAATGATTCTATTTCAGAGGATTCTGATTCTGACCTTTCAGAAGAAGAATAAGTTTATTAAGTTTAGAAAAGTTTGCTTCAAAGTTGTAAGTTTGTATAGGCAACTTATTGGGTGCTGACCCGTATTGATTTTTGGTTATTAGCAGTTTTGCTACTTTTAAGTTTATTAAGTTTCTGGGAAGTTTGCTCCCAAGTAAATAAGTTGTTTAAGAGACTTACTGGTGCTGACCTGTATTGATTTTTTAGTTGTTAGCAGTTTTGCTGTTTTGAGATTTTTAGGAAGTTTGCTTCCAGGTTAGTACGTTTGTTTAAGTTAATTATTGAGTGATGACTCGTAGGAATTTTTAGTTATTAGCTGTATTGCTATTTTTTAAGTATTTTGGATAATGGCCATATCCGAAGTATTGCTTAAGTGATAGGTTTTTTTTTACCTTGTTTTTTTTGAAGCAAACGTTTAGAGTTTTTATATCTTCTGAGGAAGGGTTAGTTTAAGTATGGACTGGTTTTGAATAAATTTTAGTATCGTTTAGATCCTGTATAACCTAAAGGCTGGTTATTTTCAAATTATGGAGTTTTTAGTGGCATTTCACTTTGGGATGGTTTCCCGGAAATTTGTTTGAATGCTTAGAGCATTCGTTTTCTACAGTGAGTTGTATATAAGTAAATCTGAAGTTGTATAGTGTTGATATAATGGTCTCATAACTGGATTTGTTACGGCCGTGTGTCTAAGTATACTGCTGATAAGTTTGTCCTAATTTAAATCTATAGTCATGACAATCTGTTTACTTGTATTAACAATTCTGGGTATATAATGTTAGAGATTTTTTTTGTACATTTTAGTTTATGATTTTTATCTTTTAAGTGATTTCTTTGGTGTTTGTAAAATTTATTCAGGAGTTGTAATTCTGAACTTGTACGTAATTTGGCAGACCTTTACCGATTTTGACTCTTCACGACTTTGTAGTTTTCCAGATTTGACTTACCGATGTTGTCTTCCGCAAGGACGTGTGATACGCGTAGATATCAATCCAAATGTTTTTCCAAGGACAGGGTTATGTTTTTCTTTGTTTTCAAAATAGCCTATCAAGATAGTCTATTTTTTTTTCGGAGAGGGGTAAATGTAGCATTTAAATTTACCAGTTAGCATCAATGCTACATGTTTTTAGTAATATGATATAATTTGTATATTTTTACCTGAGTAAATTTAATTATTTATCCTGTAATTTAAAATAGTAAACATGGAATTTATTTTTTTGGTTCACAACTCTTTTGGTCTTGTAACTTATCATTTTTTTTACACAGTTCGTAAATTGCTGTAGTTTATATATCACATAATTTGGTTTGAATTTAAAAGTCGTAAATATTTTATTTTTAATAAACTCTCATTTGTTTACATTCGATTTCAGTATTAAAAGTATAAGGTTATAGTCGGTGACATAGTTCAGTTAGCATTTGCTGTGAATGTATACCCATTCGTTGACACGAACACGGCATGTCGAGATCGATCATTTAAGGTTGAGTATGCAGTATGGATTTGTGGCAATTTTTTTGAACTTTGTTTTATCGTGATTAGTGACTTTGAACTGTTTGATCATAATTTTCTTTTTGATAATTTTCCATGGCATGCCCATACTTGACGTATTAACTGATGGTCAGTGTAAGTTCGGAACTAGGTTAAAGTGCTCCAGGTTGAGAATAAGGTTGGCAAGACTAAGTATAAATATCACTAAGATTTGTCACGTCTGGTTGCAAGAGAGATTTGTATTTTCGTTCCCTTTACTGTTGAACCGCCGAAGGCAGCAGACCAATCCTGCCACCAGCTCTGAAAGGGCGGACGGTCAAGTTTTTTAGTTAAAGTCCACTAATTAATGAGGTAAGATTTTGCCCCTTATCTTTACGAACATGTGGTAAAAACAACATTTTATTTTAGGGCTCTTGGGCTATTCGGCTATTCGGCTACTTGGCTATTTGACTATTTGGCTATGTGAATATTTGAAGCCAGTTCTTCTTTATCTTTGGGCTTTTCATCTTGATATTGCTGTCATGACTTCTTGAAGGTTCGGGTCCTAGTTTTCCTGTACAGGCGACCACGACTGTATCAACCTTACCCTGCGTTTGATTGGTGAGTTGGAAGTGGCCCTGTGAAGCCTCAATCCATCCACAACACAACAGGAATCCTAGCAACAGCGCTGAAGTGAGAGGTACCATTGCATATACCAGGTAGGAGAAAAACTTTAAGTTAGAGATTCGAGTTGTGAATTAATTTTTTTATAACACAAACAATGCAACATAATTATATTTGGTGATGTAGTAACATGTGAGAACTTTTGATAACTCAACAAAACGTACGTTATTGGCGACTAAGGTTCTAGAACGTTTGCGGCCAAATCTTATATAACCTTTTAAAACCGAGGTGATAGTTATCAAGAGAGTAAAAATAAAACATTGTAAGCACAATTCAAATTTATGTAAATAATAATTTTTTAATGGGAATAAAATGGAATTGCTATTTTGTTTTAATTAGGTCGTTTTATTGTGGAGCTATACACCTACCGTCAATAATTTAAAATCATTCCTCATACCTAAGTGTTTTCCTGTTTAATCACTAGGTAAGTAACACAGATAATGTAAAACAGGTGGCGCCTATTGGGTAATCAAAGCAGAGCACAACTATCTCTAAAAGAGATACGAACCTAGCCTCCGACATATTGAGCTGCCGTACGCATCCGTTGCCGTACCCTGTAAAAAGGGGACGCCGCATCCTGTGTGTGTTTTTTTAACGCTGTTGAGGCGTTTTTCGTAAATTTGAGCCACATTTACACAAGCCTAATTTAAACAAAAATATTAAGTATTCGATCCGGTCAAATAAGAATCAAAAATTGAATATCCTCTTAAACATAAAACTAAACATATACCTTATTTGTTTTTTTATGCATTGTAAAATATAAAAAATATAAAAAAAATAAAACACATTCCCATTCCATGTATCCTCAGTAGACGATATAAAATTTTGAATTTTAGTTAGTAACAGAGCAGCAAAATGTCAAGGTGTGTACCGGTAAAATTAAATATTTTTAAAAAATTGTGTGTCTTGTTTGTTTTTTGAAATTGCAGATATGTTTTTTATATGGTGTATTTTAATTATAAAAAAATTATTTTTAGGAGGAAAAAATTTTGAAAATGCCTTGAATAAAGGGCAAAACGTCAATTGTTTTGTGTTTTAATTAAATATAGAACCTAAACTCAAGAAAAGACAAAATAAAGGAAAAATGATATATATATATATATATATATATATATATATATATATATATATATATATATATATATTTATTATTTATTATTTATTTCTTGGATCTTCAATAAAATATTTTTTAATCGTCTTGTTTTTCTAAGGATTATGGTCCGATTAAAATGGTATCCAAATGTAATAGTGGTATTATATTTTACTTATATTTTACATTTTTTAAAAGATTAACGTTTCGGTAATTTATTTTATCTTCGTCAGAATATACAGTGTGTAACCAAAAACAATAGAGTGTTTTGTTGAGAAAACTGTCAAATTATTTACATATTGTGTATTTACCTTGAACAATAATTCACGAACAAACACTGCACTCACTGTGTGTAAATCAGTTTAATATCATATTATATTGAAAATGTAGATTTGGTAAAACAACAGAATAAAAATGACCACGTGTGTCATCTTAAAGTTAGAGTAGTACTGAAATGACTAGATGGGATTTTAAAGGTAGACAATGTATATTATGTAACCTCTTAGGTGATTATTCGAATTTCCTATTATTCACCACCTGCAACTGGCTTGAATTCTTTTATAAAATTTTGTGTAGGAAAAATATATAATCATAGGAAGATTTAATTTCTAATACAGGATGTTTAAAATATAATGACTTTACAAAATACATCTAAAAATAAATATTAATATTTTTTTAAAGCTAGTATACAAATGAGTAAATGGCAGTATTAGAAAAAAATAAATATGATTTTGACAATAGCCCTATTTTAGATATCAACATAAAAAGGTTTTTTTCTTATACAGGTTGTGTAATAATTCGGTATCCCATAAGTTGTTACATGGAAGGAAAAATTTTGATTCCATATTTTTTTCATATAGAATGTGTTCATAACAAAACGAATTTGTGAGTATAACATCAGAATGGGCTTAACACCTAATAATTTTGTATTTTTTCCGTTTAAGCGTTGCAATATACTATTCTAACTCACGCGATTTGTCAAATTAACGACGGCTTTTCTTGCTCTCCTGTTCCGCCGGGATAAAATCTATAAAAAGATTTCGGGTTTTAATAAAAAAGTCACTAAGTCTTTTTTACGAGGCATTTGTATAATCATGAATCTTGTTTTTATGGTTCGTGACCTGAAAAATACATTTTACCAGCAGTTTTTAGCGAGAATTTATGATCTAGGTTGGAATATGTAATAACATTTTTTAGGGGTGAGTGGGTGCCTTTTAAACTCTATGACATCTTATTAAAAAACGTAAATTTCAAGATGCCAGTATAATGATATAATATTTAATATAGATTGTTGACTACGTTATATATAACTTTTTTTTAATCTCAAATTTCCAAAGAAATGGAAACCTGGCTCAACTTTAACAAAAACGACAGACGTATGGAATATAAATCATTTCTTCCCCTTCGGGTGCTATGTTCGGTGCCGCACGTCAGCGATAATTTGTCCATTTTATGAATACATTATAACTAAAGTGTCCCTCTTCAGCCTATCTAAATATGGCTGTGGCATCTGATATACCACATCAGTGTTTATATATTATAATGCGGAACCAAGACTGTTATTTTTGACCTGGCTTCCATCTGCCTTCAATCACTTCCGGTAGTTTCAACTTTGGTATGAAGTAGTGAGGTAATCTCATAAAGAAGGTATCTGAATTGTTCGGTTTATTTTCAGGAACCCTAAAACACGTCAACTTTAGTTACGTATTGTATTCGCAAAAAAATATTATCAACAAATTTGGTTTAATTTCGTAACGTCCAGAATTAAATTATGTAAATGAATTCCAAGATTAACCCTCATAAAAAGTAAGGAATGATATCTATAAGATTATAACAACATGGTATAACTTCACTTCAACTAACAAGTAATTAGGGGTGACTCACCCTCCATTACTACTTCATTTTTTGAAACCCCCGAACATGTCAACTTGAGTTAATTATGGTATTCGTGAAAAACATACTTTGACACAATTTCATTATATTTCGTAATTTTTAGAATTAGATTACGTGCGCTAATAGATGGTTTACCTTCTTTTTCTCCCTCTTTTATTTAAGACGACGCCTTGTTTTTCTGCTATATTAAGCCTCCTGTGATATTGATGTCCAACATTCGTGCCATCGTTTTGGAGGTCGACCAGTGGGTCTTCTAGTGTTTGATATCTCGTTCTTAGCCCATTTTGCCCATCAATCGTCGCCCATTCTGTCCACATGGTCCCTCTAATATCTGTGCCTTGACCTTATGAACCATACCACATCAGGCACCTTCAGCTCTTCCCTTATTTCGGAACTTCTTATTTGATCTCTTAGGGTTACTCCTTTGAGTGTTC
Organism: Diaprepes abbreviatus; assembly: GCA_034092305.1. NCBI lineage: Eukaryota > Metazoa > Arthropoda > Insecta > Coleoptera > Curculionidae > Diaprepes > Diaprepes abbreviatus. The sequence continues at coordinate 1,018,506 of JASJET010000219.1, forward strand.
TTAATGTTTTCATTTCAGCCGTTCGTAGCATACTTTTAGTTTTAGATGTTTCGGCTCGAGTTTCCGATGCATAAGTTAGTACCGGTCTTATCACAGTTCTGTAGATGCGTACTTTGCTCTCTGTAGACATATACTTATTTTTCCAGATTATGTCCTTCAGGCATCCTGATATCCTTGAGGCCTTGTTAGCCTGTGCTCTGACTTCCTGGTATAGTTTTTATTGCTTGATATATCAACTCCCAAGTATCTACAAGAGATGCTTTGTCTGATAGGATGGTTCTTCACCACCAATTTGCATCTGACAGGATCCATTGAAATTACCATCGTTTCGGTCTTTTCTGTAGATATTTCCATATTTAAATTTTTTAATGTGGTCTGGAATCGGTATAGTAGTCGTTGCAGATCGTCTTCATTTTCTGCTAACAGTAAGGCGTCGTCGGCAAAACATGAAATTTTTAAAGATTTTCGTCCCATTTTGTATCCTCCATTGACTTCTTTTACATTTTGAATTATCTTGTGCATAATTAAATTAAAGAGAAATAGACTCATACTGTCGCCTTGTCGTATTCCCGTCATGATAGGTATTTCCTCTGTTACTCCTTGTTGTGTCTTTATGCGTGTCTTATTGTTTTTATTTAGCTCTTCAATTACCGTAATATAGTTGTGGTTAACGCCATTTTCCTGAAGTATTTGCAAGACGTCGTTAGGTCGAACTCTATCAAACGATTTTTTAAGATCCACTAGGCAGATGAAAAGAGGTTTATTGTATTCTATCGATTTTTCAGTAGTCTGTCGGATAATGAAAATCGCATCAACTGTCGATTTGTTTTGTCTAAACCTGTGTTGTTCTTCACTTATTGCAATTTTACTCGTTAGTTTTGAAGTCATGATTTTTGTTAATAATTTGCTTGTACTGTTTAGTAGTGTTATTGTTCTATAATTGTTAGGGCCATTCGTATCTCCCTTTTTGAAGATGGGTATAGTCAGGCTGTTCCTCCACTGTCCTAGAATACTGCAGGTTGATAGAATTTTGTCGAATAGTATTGTTAGTGCTTTTTCTAGTTCAAGGCCCTCATATTTAAGCATTTCATTGGAAATATTATCGGTTCCCAGAGCATTTCTATTTTTCAGTTTGGTCAGCATTTCGTGTACGTCTTCTATTTTTATGTTCTCGTCTTCCATCATCGGTTTTACCTTATCTAAATCTATCTGGATGTCCTCATTATTATACTCCTGGTTATTGTAAAGGCTCTGCATGTATTCTTTCCAGTTTTCTGCTGTTATAGAGTTGATTACCACTTCTTCGTTGACTTATTTTTTCCTATTTCTTATTAAGTTCCAAACTTTCCTTTGCCCTCCGTATAAATTCCTTTCCATTTCGGTGGAAAACCTTTCCCAGTATGTTTCCTTTAGGTCTTTAATCGCGTTATTAATTCTATTTCTCTCGGCTTTGTATGCTGAGTATTCTTCTTGCGTTCTTATATTTTTGTATTTTAAGTATGCTTCCTTTTTTTATTGTGCCAATGCCTTTACTTCTAAAGTGAACCAAGGTTTGTTGTTTCTTCTCCCATTTATGTTTGTTGTTCTAGTACCGAGTGCTTCTTTTGTACTATCAATTATACTTATCTTGATTTTGTTCCAAGCATCACTAGGACTCTCTTCCTCTATTATTGGATCTAGGGCTAGTTTCTCTTTCAGCCTATTTTGGTATAGCATTTTTGTTTCCTTGAACGATTCAAATGGTTTACCGTTATAATAAATAAGTGATGATATGTTTTGAGGGTGAAAATATCATAATTCAACATCATTTCAAATAACAATAACTTCCATTTTGTTTTATAAAGATATCTCAATCAGGATTTGGAATTTTAAAAAAACGTATTCGGGGGTGGCCCACCCTCTTTTACTAGTTTATTTTTACAAAACCCCGAAACCCGTCAACTTCAGTTACTTATGGTATTCGTGAAAAAAAAAATTATAAAACAATTTCATTAAATTTCGTGATTTTTAGAATTAAATTACGTGTGTAAATATACGGTCTACTCTAATAAGAAATAAGGGATAGTATTCTTGGGGGTGAAAATACCATAGTTTAACATCATTTCGAATAACAAGTAACTCTCATTTTGTTTTGTAAAAACATCTCACTTAGAACCTGTGATATTTCAAAAATACTGTTTTTAGGGGTAAACTTTAGAGGCGGTTTTCACCCTTTATAATGAATCTCCGCAGATAAAAAAAAATACGCATCGGAGCCGAATACTTCGGACACCTTTCTTCAGTCAGTATATAGCCTAGAGATGCCATTTTTCATTGTTTTAGAGTGTCGTTTGTTATGTAAGCAGTTCAGGAAATAAAGTGTTTTTCAATAAAGGTGGGTGGGAAATGTGATAAAACAAGCTGTGTGTTTACGAATAAATTTTTATTTGGAAGGCCCATGTATGCCATTATGAATGGAATATAACATCGTTCAAATGTCGTGGCACGGATTCGAGTGGTTCAATATTTAATGACTCTGCCGCATAAATCCGGTTAAATTTGATCGATGGTATTGGTTACGTTAGATTTAAAGGCATCGCTCGTTTGCAGCTTATTGGCATATGTCTGCGACTTCAGAAAACCCTACAAGAAAAAATCTAGCAGTGTCAAATCGCACGATCTTGGTGGCCAATTCACGTCACCTCTGCAAGAGATAACCGTACCCCCAATTCGTTTATGCAAAATATTCATGTGTGGCATATAGCGCCATCCTGCTGGAACCACATGTCATCTACCTCCATATCGTTCAATTTGGACCAAAAGAAATCAGTTAACATAGTTCTGTAGCGCTCACCGTTAACGGTGATGGCCTCACCAACGTCGTTTTCAAAAAAGTACGGATCAATGACGCCGCCAGACCAAAATTCGCACCAAACAATAACTTTTTGTGGATGCATTGCCACCTGGTGAATCTCGTGTGGACCAGCGTTGTCCTATATGTGGCAATTGTATTTTTTAACATAATTATTCATTCAAAGATGCGCCTGGTTGCTAAAGATGATTTTTCGTTGGAGTCTTCTTCCAAATGCTCCGTAGCCCAGTCATCAAACAAATGGCATTGTCTAAGATCATTAACTTTGAGTTCCTGGGTCAACTGCATGAGAAATTCGCCAAGTTCTGGTCTGCGAAAAACGGAGTTCTTGTGCACGGCGAGGAATTGACTGCCTAGGGTTCTCCTGCACACTTTCACGAACCGCGGCTATGTTCTTGGCTGATCTCGCATTCCTTTGACCTATGAGTGTTAACCGATTATTTACCGAACTGGTTGTCTTGAATTTGGCTACCAAACGTTGGAGAATCGACTTTGAAGAGCCACCGCGTCTGCCGTAAAATGGGCGCAACGTTCGCACTAACAAACACTCACACACACATTTTGATAATAAAGTTTTATCATTTGAACGTGCTGCTCAATCGTGTAACTTGTCATGATTGTTTGATATCTATAAGAGAATCGAAACAACAGATTTGATAAACGCCACAGAAACAACATTGCTGCCTCAAGCTATCAATAGAGACCAAACCGCCCTTGTTGAAAAATCCTTTAATTAGATGTGCCATATAGTTCTTGATCTTTACCCTTCCGTATAACGAAGGCATCATCAACATATGTCACAGGACTTTTGGCTTAACTGTTGCCATTTCCATTCAGTGAGTTTCAAATCACTCCATATTATGTTTACTCGACTGGAGAGGTCAACGAACTCATCGAAAGTTTGTGACTAAGTAAACATTACAAATGCAAGACGTACCGTGATTCGATTTTATAATGCTGAATCATCGAAAAATCTAGCCTGGATTATTTTTGTTACTTTCTTAATGGCCCATTAATATAGAAACTTTCCCCATTAAAATTTTAACCGGATGTCTGATCAATTCATCTTACCTTCTGGCGAATTGATAATTTTTAAAACAAATGTCGCTAGAACACATATTGAAAATCCTTTGAAGCTAATTATGGGTCTCAAAAGAATGTTGGTTATATGAGAAATCTGGAATGTTTTTTTTTTTAATTTCTTCGTAATTCTGGCAGTTTTTGTTTCTATTGTTTGCATCTACTCCATGGAAATTAGATCAAAAAAGAGCTGTTTTGTTAACAAAAATGTAATATTGTTTTTTTTTGCTGGAATGTGTTTATTTCGGCATCCTATAAAACATATCTTGATGGTAGACCTGTGCAAAAAAAATGACGGACCAAAAATGATCACGATTTTCGGTTTTTTAAATTTATGTCGAAAAGTAAAAGTTATATCGAAAAATGTTTCAAACAAAAGTTGTAGAGAATTAAAAGACCTATATAATATAAGTTATAGGTAGCGCCACTAGTTATTGAGATATATATTTTTTTTCGACAAAATTTACGGTTTTTGCTTTTTTTTTAAAAAAAAACATTTATTAACAAATTACCGATTTAAAATAAAGGTATTATCATTCTAAAAAAGTATGTCAAACCCAGAATCTGTGAATTGTTTATTTTCCGAGAAATTCTATGTCAAAGTTGAAAATTCAACCCCAATTTTCCGTTCTCTTAATTAAGATACAATGCTTAATTTTAATGGAAATTGTTTGTATTGTTTTATATTTTGAAGATCTATTAAAAAAAATTATTTTTTTAATCGTGGGCACAGATATTTTGCAAAAATCAATATTTGCACGAAAAAAATTGCGATAACTTTTCACCGGATGGAGATAAAATTTTTTTAATACGTGCATTGGATTTAGATGTATCATTTCCGATCTAAAAAAAAAATAATTTTGGATGAAAAAAACGTTTTTTTTTTCAAAAATTCATAATGGATGCAGAAGATGCTTTTTAATACTTGTACTTTACCTGTGAATTTTTGGATCCAAGAAATACACTTCCATACGTTCTCTGAACCTTCAAAAATTGGACCGAATCTAAACGAAAATAGCTGCTGCAGGCCGTTGTCAGCGGGTTGCCATAGTCCAAGCGCATTATTCACTGGCGCTTCAAGGAAAGTTATGCATCGCAAGTAATATTTATAATATTGATGTTGATTTATTCATTTATATAATAGTAACAATTTGTTTAGTAATATTAATTATTAATTTGTTTATTAACAAAATTTTTACAAAAAATTTTAGAAAAAATCAACAAATAAGTATTCAATTATATATTACATATTCTACTGTTTCTCCTTTATATTATTATTATCTAACAGTTTATTAACAAAATTTTTAAAATAAATTATAGAGAAATTCATAAAAATATTCAATTATATACTACATATTATACTGTTTTTTCCTTTATATTATTATTATCTAATAGTTTATTAACAAAATTTTTACGAAAATTTCTATAAGCAAATCATGTAAATATTTAATAATATATTAATAGTTTATTAACAAAACTATACGCTTTAATTTTATAAGTTTGTATTAGGACAAATTAATATCATTGGTCGCTGATTATTTTCGTATTTTTGGCGCGCTAGAAACAGATGTATAATAATATAAAGGAAAAAAAAACAGTATAATATGTAATATAAAATTGAATATTTGTATGATTTTCTCTATAATTTTTTGTTAAAATTATGTTAATAAACAAATTAATAATTAACATGACTAAACAAATTTTTACTATCATATAAATTAATAAAACAACATAAATATTATAAATATTACTTGTGATGCATAAGTTTCCTTGAAGCGCCAATGAATAATGCGCCTGAACTATGGCAACCCGTCGACAGCGACTTGCAGCAGCTATTTTCGATCAGATTCGGCCCAATTTTCGAAGGTTCACAGATCGTATGGAAGTGTATTTCTTGGATCCAAAAAATTCACAAGTAAAGAACAAGTATTAAAAAGCATCTTCTGCAAATTTGAGCCCCTAATATTCATTTGCCACGCCATTATGAATTTTTGAAAAAAAAAATTTTTTTTCATCCAAAATTAATTTTTTTTTTGAGATCGGAAATGATACATCTAAATCCAATGCACCCATTAAAAAAATTGTATCTCCATCCGGTGAAAAGTTATCGCAATTTTTTTTGGTGCAAAAATTGTTCTCGGCCTACGATTGAAAAAAAATTGTTTTTAATAGATCTTCAAAATATAAAATAATACAAACAATTTCCATTAAAATTAAGTGTTGTATCTTAATTAGGAAAGCGAAAAATTGAGGTTGGATTTTCAAATTTGACATCGAATTTCTCGGAAAATAAAAAACTCTCAGATTCCGGGTTTGACATACTTTTTTAGAATGACAATAACCATATTTATGTTAAATTTTAAATCGGTAATTTGTTAATGTCTTTTTTTTTAAAAAAAAAACAAAAACAAAAACCGTAAATTTTCTCGAAAAAAAAAATATATCTCGATAACTAGTGGCGCCACCTATAACTTATATTATATGAATCGATAGGTCTTTTAATTCTCTACAACTTTTGTTGGAAACACTTTACCATCGAGATATGTTTTATAAGATGCCGAAACGGCAAAAAACCAATGTAACATTTTTGTTAGTGACGAAAGTCTATTTTCCATCGAGTAATCAACATCATTTAACAGCTGGATTAGGCTGAATCAGTATCAATCATCATCATTATCGATTTTAGTAAAAACTTTTTAATCAGTTTTGGTATTAAAGTCTTCAAATGGTCAAAAATAAATGAATAAATAATTATGCGATAAAAATTTCAACTGATAAAATCCAAAAACGAAAAAATAAGCTTATAACGTGACACTTCGGTTATAAGTTATAACCATTTTAATCACGCGATTTGTGAAATTAGTAAGGGTTTTCCGAGCTTTTTCTATAAAAAATCTATAAATACCCTCGTTTTTTCCATTTCAATAAAAAAGGAGCCAGTAAGAATTTTATGAGGTGTATAACTATAAACTTTATTGTTATGATTGTGAATTAATAATCGGGGCATAAATATTCTCGCTCTTTTTAATAAGCAGTTTGTGATCATTTTAAAGCTTGAATTCATAATTTTCTTTCGTAATTTGATGGTTTTTATGACTTATAATTTTTTTATTCAAGGAAAAGCAAACCATCTTTGGGTAAACCTTTGCACAATGTCTGTTTTTAATTTAGCGTTTTCTTGCAGTATTTATAATTTTAAAAATCAGGAACTTGCAATAATATAAGGTTTTTAAAAATAATTACAGTTTATGCAAAAGTAATGTTTCAAGATTAAGGGTTAAGACAGAATGTTGAAATATCGAAGTCGAAAATTATCGAAAACAACAAATAATTTTGGATATTTAATGGATTTACCATGGTTTCAATGAGCAAGTATTGAAAATGATTGCTAGTTTATTACTGTTTGATTTGCTAAAATAAGCCGGTCAGGTGCGTGTTGGGCACACATAACCTTTTGGTTCCATAATGGTCCTTTTTATTTTTACTCAATTTGCTTACCTTTAAAATTATATAACACTTTAGGATTATTTTGATGCATTCTTTACACTGCGGAGGGTTTGAAATTGTCATCGTTTTTAGATAAAATTCCTAAAACAGACTGTTTGTATCAAATTCGCTTCCAGAAATTCATTTTGGTACAAAGAAAAGTAAATTTTTCTAGGATTATTAAATTATCATATTTACAAGCCAAACGGCTTTGCACTTCCTCAAGGGATTATTGACTCATACCAGGTATACAAAGACACCAAAAGTATGAAGCTTTGTGGGGACCCTTTCCATGTTATCGGGTCCTAGATGGCGTGGTCTTCTGCACTTCCTACAAACTTTCAGATGGTCCGCGCGGTTGCAAGGAGAATTGCTTTCTGAATTGGTGTATATAGATGCTCGCTAAGGCCCAGTTCCTTGATGTTCTGCAAGAGGTTCTTTGGTATTACTCCAGTTGTTGATAGTATAATGGGAATCGTGTGGAAGCTGTTCATTGCCCACTGTCTGCTGATTTGTACCTCCAGATCTCTATATTTGGTGATATTCTCATTGTATTTTGGCCTTAGGCTGTTGTTATTAGGTACAGCAATGTCAATCAATGTAGTTCGCCTAGAAATTTTATCTGTAAGTATAATGTCTGGCATATTATGAGCAACTGTCTGATCTGTTAGAACCGTTCGTTCCCAATATAACTTGGACTCGTTGATTTCAAGAATAGACTCCGGATTGTATTTGTAGTAAGGTATTTTTCATACCTGCAATAGTTTTAACTTATCTGCTAACTCTTGGTGGAGTACCTTAACATCTGAGTCGTGTCTTTCCTTATACTCGGTTGCGGCAAACGCTTGGTATCCTCCAGTTATATGTTAGATTGTCTCTGATGTTCGACAGCCATATCTACATTGGTTATTTTTTAATGAGGGATCTCTGATGATGAATTTCAGATAGTTCTTCGTTGGAATAACCTGGTCTTGGATAGCTAACAAGAAGCCCTCCATTTCCGGAAACATCTGTCCTGAAATCAACCAGTAGTTCGACGTTGAGTTGTCGACATTGTCCGGGATGACCTCATTTGAATACCATCCATAAAGTCGTTTCTGTAGCCAGATGTTAGAAAAAAAAATAATAAATAGTCTCTTATAACTCACCAGCGACAAAGTTGTTATAAAAAAAATCGTTGAAGAAGATGTGTCAAATTTTTAATATAAAAAAAAACTAAAAGTGATTTTTTTTGCCTAACTTGTAAAAGATAGAAAGAGATGTTTATCTACACTTGTCAGGTGGCCCTTGAGTAGTCTCTACCTTTTAGGGCTCATCCGGCTAGCTCCCAAAGGAACGGAGAGTGGTCGAGGTAAAATGAGCCACTTGTTTTGGTGCCCTAAAGGTTAAGGAGAGACCGATCTAAAAACAAAACAAGAAATCTTATTCAACTCCAAGAAAACACCCAAAAAATTTTAAAACAAACCTCTATATATTACGTGTTACGGTGTAAATGTAACCACCGAGAGTGGCCCAGCGCTTCTCTGTTCGAAGAAATAAACCTGGGACAGTCAGCTGGTTTTTGACGATTCAAAACTAAATAATTAATCTAACAAAATGAGTAATTTTAGTTTAATCAGTGTGTTTTGGCTATAGTACTAAATATACAAAAGCGATTTAATATGTATGTATATATATATATATATATATATATATATATATATATATATATATATATATATATATATATATATATATATATATGTTTATGCGGCTTTCACGGATCCCTCCGTGTGAGATGCAATAGCAGTGGATATTTCCACATTATGCCGTTGTAGTGCTGAAATCACATTCAGGAAACATACAACTATATGCAGCTCCGTGTTTGAATGAAGTAAAATGCGAACAGTAAATACAAACTTCTCACCATCATATCCTTTCTGTGGATATATCCACTGCTATTGCATCTCACACGGAAGAATCTGTGAAAGCCGCATAAACATATATACGCCATCCGGCGGGAGGTCGGCGAAGCCGCGTTCAGTATTTGCATACTTCCTTCCGATCGGTCCTTTGCACAGCCAGGTGCATGTCGGTATCCTGATGAGTCTAGTGGAGACGAAACATGTACCTCTACCGTATCACTGTGGCGTGAATGGTAAGTTTCGACTTTCTTCTCGGTATGGTGGTACAGGTGGGCCATCATATCAATGGTGGTGGAATAGGGTAAATTGCATTTTATTACAATTTATTCTAACTGTGCAACCTCTAAGACAGAAAGAATATGATGGAGAGAAGTTTGTAGGTAACTTATTCCTTTTTTGAACATATCCACAATTATTAATACTTAAGAATTAAAACAAAAATTAAAACAAAGACTTACCAGTGATGTTAGGTGGCCTTTTTGTGGTGGAAAAGAAAAAAATAGAAAAATTTGATATCGGGTTTGTCTCCCGAACTGACCAAACCAAATCAGCACACAGCTTTTAAAAGTACACAAAGTAACCTTTTACTATAAATTTGGTCAAGGACCCGAATCTTTCACATCTAGCAATAATGCCAAGTGATCTTTCCCAGTGTAACTCTGCAAGGAAAATGTCCTTATCACTCCAAGATTTTTTTCTTGTCCCCAGAAAAACGTCCAAGGAAACGGCGGAAAAAGATACAGGAATCTGTATATCGAAGTTAATGACAACTGACAAGCTTCCAAAACAATGAAAAACAAAAATACGAAATTTTAAAATTATTACAAGTACTTTTATTAGCAATTAACTAAGACAATTGTGGTACGTTCAAAAATTTATAGCAATAAACAGGCTTTGTTGAAGTAAAACTGTCTCGCAAGAAAAGTCGAGTAGATTCTAACCTTAAAGTTTATTTATATTTGACACTAAGGTAGTTTTTCCGTTTTTAGCTTAATAGAATCTCTCATAGTCGCACGATAACTGATACAATGGGAAAATTAAAGTGCCTAGAAGACATAGAAGATCCAACAGGATCTAGAGAGCATCCACTCAGAAATTTGTCAATCCTGCAGCCAATTGATTATCTGCTCACTCGAGATCTCTCGATGAAGGTAACAATAACCGCAAAACACAATTTTAATTAAGAATTTCTAACTAAATATTCCATACCGAACCACTGTGTACAAGACTAATACCTTTCTATGTTTTAGGTACAAAGGAGAGAAGCCTTACGAACTAAACAAAACAACAAGGACTATCGAACAGTTACTATGGATTATAATACCATAATTGTGAACCAAATTCTAATAAACAAGATATACTGCCAATGTTTTCTTTCATTTGTAAATATGTTCCCAAAACAAAAAAAAACAAAACACACAAATGATGAAGGAGGTAAGCGTAAAAATTACTATTTTAGATAGGAAATTAGACAGGAAAATTAAAACCGTAACACAGACTTGTAACTTCTCTTGATCTGTTCGGTGGTGAGAAGTAATATCTCGTTCCCTCAGCTGTAGCGGCTATGAATCATTTGCCTCGTATATTGCTCGATGTGAAAAAGTCCGATAACCTGTGGAAATAAGAACGTAAGTCTATTATTTATTGATCGAGCTGCTTACCAATATCGACCAATCCTCGCCCTCCTTGGTGTCTTGGAAGCACTGCACGTTCAATAGCACTTCGAGGGTGGGGTTTGGATATTTTTGTTAAGAGTGTTTTTATTTTTCTTTGCAAGTTTTTGATATCCACCCTGCTCCATTTTACAATTCCAAAAGAGTAGCTAAGCGCAGAGCATGCGTAAGTGTTGAGCTCCTTAAACAAATTTCTACTATTTAGACTAGTTCGTAGCATCCGTCATACCCCCCTGACAAATTTGGTTGTCAATTAGGCCTTCATAGTGCGATGGTCAATTCGTTTAGCCTGTTTAATACCTAACTATTTGTATGTTTGTTCTGCTGCCATTGCAGCTATAGTTTCACCGTTCTGTATTTCAAATGCTCCCAATTGTATCTTTTCTTTTACGATATTCAAAATACAGCACTTGTCAAGTCTAAATTGCATTCCAATATCCCCCGAGAACTCCTCCACAATTCTGAGCATATTCCAGATGGGTTTTGGTAGCAGCCATCACTTTAAGATCATCCATATATAGAAGATGACTCAATTTTACTATCTCTTCGTTGTTGTTTCTAATACTAAAGCCGTATCTGGTGGAGTTCAAACGGCGTGACAGAGGGTTCATTGCAAGGCAGAACCACAATGGGCTTAGTGAATCGCCTTGAAATATTCCCCTTCATATTGCGAGTGTATTAATTTCGATGGTATCACTGGATGCAATTGGATCCTAGTTCTCTAAGTTGACATGATGCGTTCTAAAAAGGAAACAAAATGTATAGACCTTTTCAATATAGCACTGAGTCGAAGGCCTTCTTATAATCCACGTAGGCAGCAAAGAGGTTTCTTCAGATGATACAGGCTTGGTTACATATGACAGAGTCAATAATTATTATTAAATTTATTATATATAATTTTTCAATATCACTGCAGTATTTACTTATCGGACGCCCTGTCTAGAAACGGCCATATGACTCAAATAAAAACGCATGTATATGCTTTCAACATTGCTGTATCTTTAAAAGTAAATAGTTTTGAAGTACGTTCCGTCCAGAAACCTATTTACAAAGAAAGACGTGAAAATCAAGTGGATAAACTAAAACATGATGGTACAGTGTGAATTCAGACTGCTATAGGTACTAATAATCAAAAACTAGCAGATAGACTGGATGTATCGAAGCGGTGATTGTGGCATCTGATTGATAGATTGCATAGTGCAGCAAGTTCCATTGATAAGATCATAAGGTGGTCGAAAAGTGTATGGAGAGAGGATCAGAACTGTATTTGCAGGAAATAAACTGTGTATATTATTTCCTTTATCTGCTTAAAACGAGAATATATATATATAGATATATATATATATATATATATATATATATATATATATATATATATATATAATATATATATATATATATATATATATAATATATATATATATATATATATATATATATATATATGTATATATATATATATATATATATATATATATATATATATATATATATATATATATATATATATATATATATATATATATGTAATCGAAGGCTCTCGAGCATCCCGTGTATGTGCTGAGTCCCTCTCAGGTGGTGAATGAGATTTCACCGAAACGTCAGCTGCCTTACAGTCCTGAGAGGAACTCAGCACATACACGGGATGCCCGAGAGCTTTCGATTACACATCACACCCATGAGAATATCCGACATAACATATATATAAACTGTAATAAAACACAATTCATCCTATTCGGACGGTGGCCTACCTATATCACCATACTGAGAAGAAAGTCAAAGCTTACTCTCCCCGCCACAGTGATACGGTAGAGATACATGTTTCGTCTCTCACTAAACTCATCAGGGTACCGACATGCACCTGGCTGTGCAAAAGACAGATCGGAAGGAAGCATGCAACACTGAACGCGGCTTCGCCGACCTCTCGTCGAATGGCTTATATATGTTTATACAGCTTTCACGGATTCCTCCGTGTGAGATGCATTAGCAGTGATTATATCCACAGTTTATTCTAACTGTGCAACCTCTAACACAGAAAGGATGTGATGGAGCGAAGTTTGCATTCACTGTTTCGCATTTTACTTCACTTACATACGGAGTTTGCATATAGTTGTACGTTTGCTGAATGTGACTTCAGCACTACAACAGCATAATATGGATATAACCACTGCTAATGCATCTCACACGGAGGAATCCGTGAAAGCTGTATAAACATTATATATATATATATATATATATATATATATATATATATATATATATATATATGTATGTATTAGCAGTAAAAGATGAAAAAATTGAAAAAAGCTGGGGTTAACTGGGCAAAAATTAACAATTTTTATTCTTTCACATATTTTCAAAAAATGCATCTCTTTTGAATTATAAGTTATTAAAGGCTATTTTCAAAAATTCATAACTCCGCTTCTACCAAGTTTTTTTGACCATTCTTAAGCGCAAAATAACCGTTGAGAGGCTCCTTTTGATTTTCCTTGTGAATTTTGCAATCGAATTTTCATAAAATATTGCAATTTTTCACAAGGGGTGACAATATAAAGAGTCATATAATCGATTTGAAAACCTTTTTTTAAAACAGATCATTGCAAGGTGATTTCCCACTACATGAACCAATGAATTTTTGCATAAGTTCTATTGCCGTATTCCCCTCAAAGTAATTTTATACTTAATAAATGATTCTCTAATTTCCAGCCATATGAAGTAGGGCAAACAGACGAATAATAAGACATATAGCTTTTTTGAACGGGCACACAAGTTAATAATATACAGGGTGATTCAAAAATCGATCACGAAACTTAAGGGGGTGATTCTACTTGACAAAATAAGGGTAGAGCTTCATATAATTTTTTTTCAAAATGTCATTCGTTTTCGACTTACCGTCCAAGTTCAAGTTTTTATTTTTTGTTTTTTGAATTACTCGCTTACAGGAAAACCGATTTGACTAATATTTGAAAGATAGGCTAAGTCTTCTGCGCTTCATCATTTTAGTAACAATTCACATTGATTGTTTGCCGCTAGAGGGCACTTTACCTACATTGAAAATTGTTTTTTTGTCATAATTTTTTAGTGTTGACAGCTACAGTAGTTTTTGGCATAATTTCTGAAAGACTGATGCCAGGCCTTTAAAAAAGGTGCTCTTTATTTACATCGCTAAACCCAACGGTTTAGACGTAAATCACCCTTAAAAATTAAGTGGTAAATTTACTTTTCTCATTTCATTACCACCAGCTACCAGGTAAATAGCTATCAAAGTATACTAGAGCTGTCAGTTTAACATCAAATAAATTCGCTTTTTAAACTATTTAATTTATAATCTTAAAATAACTAATAATGGCTAATCAGTAAATATTCATATTATGGATTATTGCGATATACATTTAATTGATAAAAATTAATGAAACAGTACTAAACAAACTAAAAAAGATTCTCAAAATGTCCCCCATTTTCTTCCATACATTTCCTAACACTCTTCAAAAAATGTCGCCTAACTCGATGAAAAATTTCTGGTGTTTCTTTAATAATTTGGCACTTTTCGATTATCCTGAAGCGAAGATCATCGACGTTGATTACTGGAATATCGTACACCAATTGTTTCAAATGACCCCAAAAGAAAAAATCCATAGGATTAAGGTCTGGTGACCTCGCTACCCATGCCAATGGTCCACTTCGTCCTATCCATCGCTCAAGATACGTTGCATTCAAATACTGTCGGATACGTATACTAAAGTGGGGCGGAGCTCCGTCTTGGAGGATCCACATGTTGGCCCTTACTTCCAATGGCACATCTTCCAGATACAATGGGAGACGATTTTGGATAAAATCTAAGTATACGTCACCAGTTAATGGGCCATCAAAGAAATGAGGACCAATAAGGTAATCTCCTATTATCCCTGCCCACACATTTAGTGAAAATCTACGCTGATGTTTCGTTTCTACCACATTGTTTGGGTTCTCGTAAGCATATGTGTGGATGTTGTGTAGATTTGTTATGCCATCACGAGTGAAACCAGCTTCGTCAGTGAATAATATGACGCCAATTAATCGATTATCGTGTTCATACTTAGCTAGGATCTGATTGCACATTTCCAACAGTCTCGGCCGATCATCGTCATAAAGAACCTGCACCTTTTTTGAATGAAACGGGTAGAGTTGTTCTTCTCTTAGTATCCTCCATGAACTAGCCTGACAGAGCCGCACTTCATTCCCAATTTTTCTAGTACTAATACCTGGATTATCTTCAATAATTTCAAGCACTCTTTCTTCTTGTTGCACGTTTCTAGCAGTTCTAGGTCTTCCCCTATTTCCATTATAACTTTTAAAGGAACCACATTCCGCAAGCCTCCTGTGCACACTGGAAAATGTTTGAGCATGAGGGATATTTCTTTCCGGATAACTCTCCATATAATATCTTCTTGCCAACTCTGCATTACCATTTGCTTTTCCATAACAAAAATGGATATCACAATATTCGATATTTGAATATTGGCGATTAGCCATTATTAGTTATTTTAAGATTATAAATTAAATAGTTTAAAAAGCTAATTTATTTGATGTTAAACTGACAGCTCTAGTATACTTTGATAGCTATTTACCTGGTAGCTGGTGGTAATGAAATGAGAAAAGTAAATTTACCACTTAATTTTTAAGGGTGATTTACGTCTAAACCGTTGGGTTTAGTGATGTAAATAAAGAGCACCTTTTTTAAAGGCCTGGCATCAGTCTTTCAGAAATTATGCCAAAAACTACTGTAGCTGTCAACACTAAAAAATTATGACAAAAAAACAATTTTCAATGTAGGTAAAGTGCCCTCTAGCGGCAAACAATCAATGTGAATTGTTACTAAAATGATGAAGCGCAGAAGACTTAGCCTATCTTTCAAATATTAGTCAAATCGGTTTTCCTGTAAGCGAGTAATTCAAAAAACAAAAAATAAAAACTTGAACTTGGACGGCTTGTAACTCGAAAACGAATGACATTTTGAAAAAAAAATTATATGAAGCTCTACCCTTATTTTGTCAAGTAGAATCACCCCCTTAAGTTTCGTGATCGGTTTTTGAATCACCTTGTATATCATATCATAATTTATTTAGTTTATTGATAACATGTAATATTTACGATATTCAATAAAAAAATGTGTTTTATAGAAAAAATGGTTAATTGGAATGGTGTTCACATCGATTGTAGAACACCAATATATTATCATCCCTTATGAAAAGAGTGCATTTTTTGAAAAAATGTCAGAGTAGAGAAAAATAAACTTTGAGAGAAAAAAAGAAAGAAGTGAACACAAAATATAAAATACAGGGTGATCCATTTAAAATAAGTAAGTTTCGGACAACTTCTGGTGTAACGGAAAGTTCTACAAGATCGCCGTTACTTCATCTGAAGAGAGCGTCACGCCATTATACAAATTTGTAAGATTCAAACCGCACTACTCCCGCAGACACCCGGTATATAAAATTTCTGTTTTACTTACTTAATTTGTCAATTTGTCAGTTTACGGTGTATAATATTGAAATTGGAGTTTCGCTTCGCAGTTATAAACGATAATTTGGCAATATTCATGCAAATTAAAAAAAGATTAAAGTCACTTTTAAAATTATGTTACAAAATTTGACAGCAGGTAGCAGTAATTTAAAATCAAGTTATTGAAATTGTAGCTAATTATGGGATAATATTTTTGGCAGGACGGAAAGATACAATCTCATATGAATTATGCAAAAAAAATAAAAGAATTTAATAGTATTTAATGAAGAAAGCTGAGGTGCAAACAAAATTACTATACAAATTTGAGAGTTTTGAATGACAAATTTTTTTAATAAATCTTTTTTTTTCAATTTTAAAATTATTGATAAAAAAGTGTTATACTACTGAATTTATGGTAGCAGGACGACTACCTAAGTTCAAAAAATGGCTCGTGTGGGACTATTAAGTGCTCCAACTAGGGTTCTTGAAGTCCTAGTGAACCTGCTTTCTCTTCACTTATAGATAGAGAGCGAGGCCCTGAAGATTAGTTATCGTCTCAGTTGCCTAGGGCATCTTGGAATTGGAACGGGCGGCTACTTAGGTATCTGGGAAAGCGCGGTGGAGAGGTGCCCATCACTCTCTATGTAGACAGATTACATGACACCGCTTTTAAAACCCAACCTCTCCCTGGAGATATTTCTGCCACGAAGAGAGGATTGGAAGGGAGAGCAAAATTTTCCAAAAAATGAATCCTAGTGGTATACTGATGGAAAGAGGCGCAGCCGGAGTGTTCGGCAGGAGCACAGGAGTCGGAGAGTACTATCCACCCGGACAACGAGCGACAATCTTCACAGCGCAAATTTATTCTATTCTGCAGTGTGCCCATCTCTGTGAGAGGGATATATACAGGAATAGGATAATAAATATATGCTCAGACACTAAGCCTGCTATATTGGCACTGAAGTCCAGTGTGGTAACTTCGCGACTGGTGTCTGAGTGCAAGGACATACTGAATGGTATGACACTGCACAGTCAGACTCGTGTGGTTCCCGGGTCTTTCGGGCATGAGGAAGCAGACCGTTTGACAAAGTTGGGTTCGGCAACTGAACCCCAACCAACACTATCTGTCTCAATTGGCAAAAGGGAATTAAAATCGTTGCAGGAAAGCAAATTTATCGAGTCGTGGAGGGGACCTCCTGGAATGAGGTGTGCTAAGGAACATATAACTGGGCCTAGTACATGGCGTACTAAGGAGCTTCTCTCCTTGGGAAGGAAAGAGTTGCGAATTGTGGTGGGATTGTTGACAGGCCATTGTCATCTGAGGGGCAATTTTCATAGAATCGGTGTCGAAGACGATCCGACATGCAGATGGTGTTTGGAGAAGGATGAAACTGTTGACCATGTCTTCAGAGAGTCCCCAGCACCCAATGGACTGAGACAGAGATATTTCGGAGATACAGTTGTATTACCGGAAGCAGTTAGGCAAGTTGAACTAACGAGGTTGTTTAGATTCGCAAGGGCGATCGGCCTCGACTGACCTGCAGCTATGGTGGGATATAAAGGGCCCATGAAGGTCTGGGCATCGATGATCTAGTATCACCACCCCTTTTTCATTCATTCATTCAGGGTAGTTTCCTTAATAGAAATCCTAAAAAAAAAACATTTTTCTTCATAAGGAATTTGATTATTACTTAATAATCAAAGTGTAATTAAATAACTTTCAAGTCACGTGACAACGAATATCAATCGAAGGGTATGACGTCACTGAATCATAAACGTCATCGCTGTCAAAGGCTACGTTGTTCTTCTTCTTCTTCTTCCTCAGCCACTTCCTGTCCACTCCTGAACGTAGGCCTCTTTCATCTGTTTCCATACTGTTCTGTCCTGTGCTATTTGAAACCATCTTGCTCCTGCTTGCTTTCTGATGTCATCTAGCCCTCTTTTCTGCGGCCTGCCGACACTACGCTTTGTTTGTCTTGGTCGCCAATGCGTTAGTCTTGCCGTCCATCTGTCCTGAGTCTGCCTAGCTACATGTCCCACCCACTGCCATTTAAGTTCTGCGACACGCCTTATTATATCTGTGACTTTGGTTCTTCTACGAATTTCCTCGTTTTTGATTTTATCCCTTAAGCTGATTCCAAGCATAGCTCGTTCCATTGCTCTCTGCATCACTCTAAGCTGTTCCGCAATTTTCCTTGTCACCGACATGGTTTCGAGGCCATAGGTTGCCACCGGCAATACACAAGTATCGAAGACTTTTCTTTTAAGGTTCATTGGTATGGCACTGTTTCGGAGTATGTAGTCCAACCTACCAAAAGCTGCCCAAGTTAGTTTTGTTCTGCGTCTGATCTCAGCTGTTTGATTATCCTTTCCTATCTTGATGATGTGCCCCAAATATGTGTATTCTTCCACATTTTCCAGGATTGTGCCATCCATATTGATGTTTCCTTCAGTGTTAGTAATTACTTTGGTTTTGGAGAGGTTCATTTTTAAACCAAATTTTTTTGATGTTCTGTTTAGTTGTTCTAACATCTCTGTCAATTCACGAATATCACTGCTAATTAGGACAATATCATCAGCAAAACGTAGATGGTTTAAATATATCCCGTCAATGTTGATGCCTTTAGTCTCCCACGGTAGTGTTTTAAAAATGTTCTCTAGGGCTAGAGTAAATAATTTTGGAGATATAGTGTCTCCCTGACGCACTCCTCTATTGATCTTGATTCTATCGGTGACTAAGTCGTCGTTGATCTTTACGTGAAATGTGGCATTTTCATAAATGTATTTTAAGAGATTCGAGTATCGGGAGTCGATTCTAGCGTCGTCCATTGCATTCAAGAAAGCCCATGTTTCAATAGAATCAAATGCCTTGTGATAGTCTACGAATGCCAAGTGGAGGGGCAAATTGTATTCGGTTGTTTTTTCTATTAATGTTCTTACTGTTTGCAAGTGGTCCAGGGTGCCAAACCCTTTTCGAAAACCTGCTTGTTCCACTGGTTGATAGGCATCGAACTTGTTTGTTAGTCGGTTGGTGAGAATTTTAGTCAGAAGTTTATATAGGTGCGACAAAAGGCTTATAGGACGGTAGTTCTCTATATTGGTATTATCACCTTTTTTGAATAGTAAAACGACTTCTGCATTTTGCCACATATCCGGTATCCTTCCTTGGCTTAAACATTTATTGAGAAGCACTTGTATTGATTCTTCCAACACATCTCCTCCCATTTTCAACATTTCACAAGTAATTTTGTCTTCCCCAGGACTTTTGTTATTTTTCATTTGCTTGAGAGCTGCCCGTATTTCTTGTTTTGTTATCTCGGGAATATCTTCTGATCCAACGTTACGAATAAGGTGTAGAACCGTTCAATATGTGCGGCGATGTCTTTGTTATCTGAAATTATGTTACCTTGCTGATCCTTCATGTTGGTGATTTTATGTTTACCTGGAGATAGTTTTGATTTTAGAACTTTCATATTTGCATTTTTTTCTATAGAATTTTCGATTATTTTGGTGTTATATGTTCGAATATCTTTTCTTACTTCTTTGTTTATTCTTTTATTCATTTCTTGGTAATCCGCTGCGTCTCTGGAAGTGTTTCTCCGTTGTTCCATAAGTTTTATTGTATCTGGTTGCAATTTATGGTCTTGTTTGTTTCTACTCTTGGTACAGATTTTCCTGGTAGCAATACGAATATCGTTAGTAATTTTTTTATTGAGTTCGTTGATCTCCATTCTGTCCAAAGCTTCGACTGGTTCAAGTTTCTTTTTTAGTTCTTTTTGGTACTCTTCTTGTTTTCGATTAAGTTCTTCACTGGTAGGAAACTTATCTTTATGAATAAGTTTGTTTCTTTCAGCTCTAAGATTAAAACTAAATGATGCTCTAACCAGCCTGTGATCACTACCCGTGTCGAACCGATTCAACACTGCGACGTCTGTGCATATTTTTCTGTTATTAGCTAGTATAAAGTCGATCTCATTCTTCGTCTTGCCGTTGGGACTTTTCCAAGTCCACTTCTTCTGCTTAGGTTTTTTGAAGAAAGCGTTGAGGCAGTATAGGTTTTCTTTATTTAGATAATTTGTTAGCATGTCCCCACGTTAATTTCTTGTACCTAAGCCGAAGTTTCCGATGTTATTTGAGTCAGTTTCATGTTTCTGACCAATTTTAGCGTTGAAGTCTCCGCTAATGACCTTATAAGGTCATTAGCTACGTTGTTAGGTTAACATTATTTTATAGTGATTTTAGTGTAATTTCTTCGAAATTTACTCACCGCCCCCTTTGAAATACGATTCTAAGAAGTTTTCCAGTGACGAAAAGTGGATTTATTAACGCAACTTATTACCAAATTAATAAAAAATTTGATATCTCCATTTAGTAAACTAACACCTGGATGCAGTTAGCGACTTTGTCAGAATCGTTTTTATTAGCGATACATTTTAGAAAGGGACTTGTAAATTGAGCCTACTGCTTGAATAACAAATTAGACAATAAAATTTGGAAGATTAAGTGCTTAATTTCATGTTATTCTAAAATATTTTACTATGATGTTATACTTAGTGGCAAAAATTAAAAACCGTGAAGCTTAAGTTATAGACGACTAGTTTTAACCAAAAGCCCGTACGAATTAAGTTATAAAATGGGCCAGCAACGGACAGTGGGTTAATAAAGAAATACGTAATTTTCACATGGAAAGCTTTGAGTCTACAAATGGGAAATATTTTTCGAAAACTACCATTACATTGAAGAAAATAAAGCACATTCTGTACGAGTTAAGATACAGAGTTAAGAGTGCCACCATGGAGTTTTATACTTTTGTTGGGATTAATTGAAAAAATTGTGAAACTACCAGGAAAAGGTGGATATTTTTCTCATAGGTAGTGTCCGCCACCGCGACCTGTTTCGAACTCATTAGTTCCCGTCAGTACGGGGCAGACATGTACATCTCACCATAAGAAAATTGAGTTCTTTAAGCAACTTATATCATACTAAACAAAAAAATTCAATACAAGTGGCGCCATCTCTCGGAATCTCATGCAATGTATATTGAATAATAATGTAAACTCCTTTAGTATTAGGGTATATGAGAATGGATTTGAATGTACAGAAATTGAAATATCTTTTCAGTTATTTTATTGAAATTTAAGATAACATTTAATCAAATTTAATTTACAACAAATTGATATTTGAATGAATTGCTTTAAATTCAAAGTAAACGTAAATTATTCATGATTTTTGGTAAATAATTATTAAATTTCATTTAGAATGGACATTAAATTTAAGATTATTTTTAACAGTGCAGCTGCTAATTTTATTGAGGATAGTGATAAAAAACTTAAGTTTAAGATACCAATACGCCAAAATGTCTAAAATAAAGAGAGTGCGCAATTTGTACATGTTCCGCTCTATAAGTGCGAAAATAATTATATCCAACGAGAGAACAATGTTAATTCTCGTCTCAACTGGACTCCCAACATGACTATTTATGGCGCAATAACTTCTAGAATATTAATTTTATAACAAAAGGTTAGTTAATTATTCGCAAATTACTATTTACTAAGAAAGTGCCAAGTCAAGTTATCCTCACACTTAAAACAGAGCAAAAAATTACTTATTTTATTAACTCTAACTAAAAAGACATATCTGCTTTAAATCCAAGTAAAAACAGATTGCTGTTCTAAAGATATATTGTCTTAGTTTAGCAAGAAAAACAGCATTCATATTATACACGGAACTATCTAGTCTGATGGGAATTCCGGCATGTTGACAGGAACAGATGATTTCCCATGGACTTAGGAAGTTATCACATAAAACCTTGTAATATTAAATTTATTATTTTATATGGTGCTATTCACAAGTAGAGATTTAAAGAAAAATAGGTAATTGCATAATATTCATTTAAGATATTATATTGACTTATATTCTTCCAATTTGATTATAATTAACTAAAAAAAATCGTCCTCAAACTGCAGTTCGCAAACTGGTGTCAAAGTGTTGTATAAATACTTAATATTCTTCTAGGGTGTTGAAATACTAAAAAAATTGAGAAAGAAAGGACAAATTATTCTTATTATACAAAGTCTTAAGAAATAAGTTTTTCTAATAGATATTTATTATCAAGAGCCTTTAAATGATGCTACCTTTGGAGAAAAAGTTATGTCAAAAAATGGAATAAAAATACATGTGCATATTTACAAAAATTAAATAGGTACTGATAACTTTAAGGTTAAATGTTTAAAAAAAAATTATAGAAAAAAATGGGAAACCTTTTTTATA
The DNA here is from genome assembly GCA_034092305.1 of Diaprepes abbreviatus. Lineage (NCBI taxonomy): Eukaryota > Metazoa > Arthropoda > Insecta > Coleoptera > Curculionidae > Diaprepes > Diaprepes abbreviatus. The sequence continues at coordinate 1,041,251 of JASJET010000219.1, forward strand.
GGAAATATTTCTTGCTAAAGATTAAAGTTAACGAGATATTGAAAATAAAATTGTCTATTTAAAAATTCCCAAAAGCATAGAAAATTTGGGACCTCTGCTAGTTTAAACGTCACTACTTTGCAAACCCTTTCTAATTTGTAGCATTAATTCAAAATTATTTTGAAACAATGGTGGTAAATAAAAATATTTCATTTTTTTTTATAAATATATAACTAAAAATTTTTTAAAAAAATTGAATCGACTTCTAAAAAGTGAAAAATAACTTTAAATTCTTATATTAAATTGGAATTTTTGAAATCGGCGCCAAACTAACACTTGACAATATGTGATTGACATAAACAGATAAAAAATACTTTATTTGTAATTGCTTTCTTACCATAATTTGTATATATTAGTAGTTATTTATTTCATTTACAAATAATTTGGCGCCGACTTCAAAAATTTCAATTTCATATAAAAATTTATAGTTATTTTTTACTTTTTAGCGCCCTTTTAGAAGTCGGTTCAATTTTTTTTATAAAAATTTTATTTTTCGATTTTTAGTTGTGAATTCATTATGATATCCATAAATTATTTGAACCAATCGAGATTAGTGGGTACACAGGTATCGTAATAACTCCAAGGTGGCAAAAAAGTATCCAAAGTTGTAAATCACCCTAATATGAACCACTAAAAATTCTTTGATTCTTAGAGTTCTCCAAATACCAGTAAAATTGTGTTAAACAAATATTTAGTCTCTCATAGTAAATCCACTATCTTAAATTTCAAATTAATTTTAGATTGGTAATATAGGCTCCAAAACCTTCCAATATCGATATTTAAAAAACTTGAGTACGTAAATTTCTTAACCCGATATATTTTATATTGCATATTGAGTATATATACAGCCTAAAAACCCCTCAATATCAATTTTAGACAAAATCGGAAAATGTAAATTTTTCAATCCTTCATACTGTATCTTATAAATCTAATAATAAGAAAAAATTAACTTCATATTCGTAATACCCGACCCCGAAAACCCCCTAATACCAAATCTGAAAAAATGCTAATAAGGTAAAATTTTCAATCCACCATATTGGATCCGCCATATTGAATTTGAAAACAATAATTTTCACGTCTTAATCTAATCTGAATCTAAATCCTTTAAAATCATATTGCATCTGACATATTCGCCATTTACATCCTCAAAAACGATTCAGTCCCATCTTTGAACAAAACTGAAAAATGTAAAAATTTTTTCTATATTGAATTCGCCATATTGAATCCTGAAAAAATATATTTAAATTCATAATTTACATCCTCAAAAAACCCCTATATGAGTTTTGGAGAAAATCGAAAAATGTAAAATTTTTAAGAGGTCATATTGAATCCGCCATATTGAGTTTTTCAAAAAATCTTTTAAATTCGTAATTAACACTAACAAAAATCCCCCAATACTGAATTTAGACAAAATCGAGACATGTAAAATCTGGATTCGCCATATTTAATTTTTTTTAAATAATTTCAGATTCGTAATGTGTGATCGCAAAAACTCCCCCATTAGAATTCTAAAAAAAATCGGACAAAATTAATTTTTTTTCCGCCATATTGGATAAACCATATTGAATTTTTTAAAAATATTTTCAGATTTGTTATGTGCTGCCCCGAAAACTTCCTAATACCAATTTTGGAGAAAAACGGACAAAATTGTTTTTTTCGTCCGCCATATTAGATCCGCCATGTTGATTTTTTTAAAATAATTTTAGATTCGTTATGTGCAACCCCGAAAATCCCCCCGTACCAATTTTGGAGAAAATCGGACAAAATTGATTCTTTTGTACGCCATATTGCCAGTGTGATCTTGGATTTTACTGCACCAATTTCATCCAAAAAAATATGGGACCACCGCAGCAACCTCCTGAACATAATGTAAAAAAATTTCATTCAAATCGGTGCCGCCGTTCCGGAGTAATCGGTGTATATACAGAAAAAAATACATAGTCGACGAATTGAGAACCTCCTTTTAGAAGGCGGTTAATTAACAAAACCTCATCGACTTCGAGCTATGCAGAAAAATAGTATTGTTTTTTTGGTTAAATGAAAACCTTATTTAGTACTCTAAGTACGAGTAGTTAGTTTATTTCAGGTATACCGTTAACATCATCAATAAAAACTGAAATCACATCTCGAGTAACGACATTTTACAAAGTACACGATGTGTAATAAATTAAATTAAATACTTTGAGATTATTTTCAACAAGTGTTGCTAGTTAATAGAAGTATTTACGTATGCACGCCGCTATGATTATGCGGAGTATTTTGCTCTAATTAATTCAAAGATACATGCCGCAAATTCATATTTCATATCTACCATCTTGACGCGAGAAATTTATAATCATGTTAGGGTATGAATGCTGCGGCGTGCATAAACAACATTTTTTAATTCGTATCCTAGAAATATCAAGTCGTCATACTTTTTACGATTATGTACCTGGTATCACAAAAAGTTTCAGAACCAAACAATAAACTAATTGATGATAAACAAAAAACAAATGTCTTTACTCTTGGTATACGCTAGACCGACTATTTTAAAATTAATAATTTTTATTGATACAGGCTAGAATTTTATTCATGTTGAGAAACATGTGGAAGTAATAATCGGCCAGCAGGAAAATTTCAGGTAATAGGTATCCAAAAGGTAAAAAGCTTATTAACAAAAAGAACAGATTTTATCAAAAATTTAGAAGTTCTCAGTTCAGTTAGAATATGAATGTTTCTCTGCTGTGCGTCGTGATATCAAATTTTCGATCTTCTTTCTCTCCATCCAGTTTCCTTTTTGGATATAGGTTAGGTCTTGCTTCTCTACTTATCCCGGTTTTTAGCCAGTCTGCGCTACGACAAATGAGCGTAATAACTAAAATGTGATTGTCGGATTTGCATTGTCTTAATTTTGGGTAATTGATCATTTACTTTTTTCCATGGTAAACTTAATTGTAGGTCGAATATTGTTAAGATGTTTCACATATCATTAAGTTTTTGATCATTGTCTTTTTATACGATGAAGGTATCATTGACATATCTCAATGAGACTCTCGGTTTCACTGTTGCACTTTCTATGGCATGAGTTTCCAACCATTCCATATATATATATATATATATATATATATATATATATATATATATATATATATATATATATATATATATATCTTCTTCCTCTTGTTATAGGCTTACAGCCTGTTTTTTTCCAACTCAATGATTCATCTCATTTGATGTTGAAATCCAGGACTCTCTCCACCTTTTAGGTGGTCTACCTATTGGTCTTCTGGTTTCCGGTGTTCCATCTCGGGCGATTCTCGCTATCCAATTTTGCGCCATTCTTCCTACGTGCTCATTCCAGGCTCTTCTGCGCTCCCGTCCCCATCTTACTATATCCTGCATTTCATGTTCCTCGCGTATTGTTGAATTGCGTATGTGATCTCTTAATGTGTATCCCGATATTCTTCTTAGTACTTTCATTTCGGCAGTTCTTAGAATTGATTTTGTTTTTGTATTGTCAGCTCCCGTCTCTATGGCGTACGTCATTATCGGTCGAATACAGGTCTTGTAGATTTTTGTTTTTACGTCCTTGCTCATGTATGTGTTGTGCCATATTATATCCGCCACGCTTCCTGAGATTCTATTTGCCTTGTTTACTTGGTTTCTTACTTCTCTTGTTCTGTCTTGGTTTGCGGATATCTCAACTCCTAAGTAATTAAAGGTCATGAGTTGTTCTATTGGTTTGTCATCCACTACTAGTTTGCATCTGAAGGGCACTTTGCTTATTACAACTGACTTAGTTTTATCGATGGATATTTTCATGTTGAATTGCTTGCTTATGGTGTGGAATGCAAATAGAAGTCTTTGGAGGTCGTCTTCATTTTCCGAGACTATGACGGCGTCATCAGCGTAACATATTATTGTTATTTCCCCGGTATTCATTCTGTACCCTGGTGCCGCTCTTTTGACGTTCTCAATTACTTGGTCCATTACTATGTTAAACAGTAATGGACTCAGAGAGTCCCCCTGTCGTATGCCCGATGCTATCGGTACATCCTTAGTTAGGTTGTGGTGTTGGAGTTTAGCTGTTCAACGATGTTAACTAAATTGTTTGGGATGCCTTTAATTCGCATTATTTGCAGAATATCATCCAGTCTCACCCTATCAAAGGCTTTAGTGAGATCTATAAAGCCCATAAAAGCCGGCTTAGTAAATTCAATAGATTTATCTGCTATCTGTCTTACGATGAATATGGCATCCACTGTAGGTCTGTTTTTGCGGAAACCTTGTTGTTCTTCTGATATTCTGCAATAGTTAGTTATTATACCTTCGAGGATTTTGGTGAATAATTTCATTATTGGATTTAATAAAGTTATTCCTCTATAGTTTTCCGTGATTTTCTTATCACCCTTCTTGAAAATAGGTACTGTTATACTTTTCTTCCAATCTCGGGGTATCTCTTTGTCTTTAATTATTTTGTTAAAGAGTTTTGTTAGTTCTTTATTTTTTTTATACTGTATCTATCATTAAAAATATCTAAGGTATTCATTCAAATAAGGTTTATTAATTTATTAAAAATTGCAGAATCATTCATCAAATTACTTAATGTTTTAGACTAGTTAAGAAACGCTCTATATAAACCAAACTTAATACAAGTAATAGAGACATCGAGAACGCAAAAAGTTCTCAACGGGGAATTTACGGGTAAAAAATTACCCTTAAAAGTTACAAAAAGTTCGGGTAACAAAACATGAAAATGCGGCCCCGCGGTCGGGTTAACGAACTTCGACAGTTTGCTTTAGCCCAATCCTGCCACTTCCTGTGGATCACCCGTTCGTCCTTGGCAGCACAAAGACCGAAGCACCACTTTCAGGACAAGAAAGGACTCTCGATTGACGAGTATAAAGGATGTATAGAGATTGTTGGAAAACGTGCACACATAGAATCGGACAGACCAAGCTTCATAGTTATATTTGACATGTTTCTCAATCTTTTTTTTAGTTATAGTAGAAACATTTATTTTTAGATATACTAAAGTTTATAAAAGGTGTTTTTATAGAGGTATAGAACTTTTAAATGGAATAAAACAAAGATGAATTTTTTAAATTGACATGAAATTTACTTTATTCGAAAGATAACCTTCTAGTATTATAATTTAAATATGACTTCTGGCATATAACCGCCACGGCTGGCTCGGACGTAGTCTAATCTGGAGGTCCAATTTTCGATGAATTTTTCCAACATTTGTGGCCGTATATCGGCAATAACGCGGCGAATGTTGTCCTCCAAGTGAGATAAATCGTTTCGGGCTTATCGGCGTAGACTAGCGTCTTCACATATCCCCACAGAAAATAGCCTAGCGGCGTTAAGTCGCACGATCTTGGAGGCCAATTCACGGGTCCGAAACATGAAACTATGCGGTTACCAAACGTTTTCTTCAATAAATCAATTGTGGCACGAGCTGTGTGACATGTTGCGCCGTCTTGTTGAAACCACAGCTCCTGCACATCATGGTTGTTCAATTGATAAACGAAAAAGTCAGTAATCATGGCTCTATAGCGGTCACCATTGACTCTAACGTTCTGACCAGCATCGTTTTTAAAGAAGTACGGACCAATGATTCCACCAGCCCATAAAACACACCAAAAAGTCAGTTTTTCTGGATGTAACAGTGTCTCAACATGCACTTGAGGATTATCATCACTCCAAATACGGCAGTTTTGTTTATTGACGTATCCATTCAAACAAAAGTGAGCTTCATCGCTAAACAAAATTTGCTTATGAAAATCGGGATCAACGGCAATCTTGTTTTGGGCCCATTCACCGAATCTACGCCGTGCTAGGTGATCGTGTGGCTTCAATTCTTGCACGAGTTGGATTTTGTAAGCACGCAAACCAAGATCTTTCCGCAAAATCTTCCATAAAGTGAATGGACACATATCCAATTCCTGTGCACGATGACGGATAGACTGATTCGGGTCTCCCTCTACGCTACGCTCTACAGCAGCAATAACTTCTTCTGTACGCACTGTACGACGTCTCTGTGGATGCGTATTATTATTTAGAGTAAACGTGGTGCGAAAACGTTCCATAGTTAATCGAATTAATTGCTCTGATGGACGATTATGTTGACCGTAAAATGGACGTAGTGCGCGATACGTATTTCGAACAGAACCATGATTTTCAAAATAAATTTGCACAATTTGGAAGCGTTGTTCAGGCGTCAGTCTATTCATGTTGAAATGCCAAACCAAACTAAACATAAATCACTTGACAGCTGACAAAATGGCCGCCAGTTAAAAAAGTGTTGCCAACTTAAAGTTCTATACCTCTATAAAAAACACCCTTTACGTAATAAAATTGTGAAATAATTTTTGCAATTTTCAAAATTTATTTTATGTCCTGTCTCGCGCTGATGTTAAAAAAGGGCTGATGTCTGTTTCCTTCTTGCTCGAGGCTTTTCTTCTTTTAGTCTTACCTATATTTTTCTGTTGGGCCTAAGCATATTTTGCTACAGGAGCAGCATGCAATCTGGTACACTGTTTTATTTTTCAAGTCTTTGTTAAGAAATCGGTCAATTGTTTTATGTAGTGTGTAAGCTGTTTAGGCCAGGAAACGAAACGATTTTTGGGAGGTAAAAATGACTCAAATACTGCCTGCGATCTGATTGCAGAAATGGATAGGGGAAGGTAGTAAAAATGAGGTGTCACCTCGTGTCTCAACAAATTTTGGTTGGTTTTTATTTAACAAATAGGTCGAAAAATGATTTTTCCCTTGTTTTTTAGATTTTACGGGAAATTTAAGGGATTTAGAGAAAAGTGTTCCAGAGACGAATTGTAGGTCTTGAAAATATCTTCAAAATGAGTTTTTGTTTGTCCAAATCGGTCTGTAAACAAAAAAGTTATTGCAAATTAAACATTAAAAATGGCTTATGTTTCAATTGTTAATAACTTTCTTAATATTTATTGAATTATTTTCAACTTTTACCAGAATGTAAGTTTTAAAATGTTTAAAAAGAGTGCGGAAGTTGGACGCTGTAGGTCCAATAGTTTTGTAAAATTGCAATTGTTTATTAGGAAAACGAAAAAAGTGACTATTTTTGATTGGCTGTACCGTCGTCTAGGAAACTGCTACAGAGTTCTGTCAGTGCTCATTTTCTTCGTAAAGACTTAAGCTATCATGTAGTAAAAAAAAGTGAATATTTTTCATATTTTGTTGGGTAGTTCTTCGCTTATAAATAAATTAATTAACAACCGCATTTTTTGTCCGATTTGTTAATGAAGCATATCATTGGAAAGCTAGTTAAAAAACACGAATTTTGAAAAAAGTCTCTACGACCAATAGGAGCCAAATTAGCAATTTTTTTTTCAAAAAATCACAGAACGATTGTTTATTTATATTAAGAGCTGAATTTTTTACAGTTCATTAATAAGAGCCTAAAGTATATGAAACCATTCAATTGAGGTTAATTTATATATAATCAACCCTTCAGGAGATCGCTAAACTGAGGGTACGTGCTGGACGCCAGATAAGGTAAGTTGGAGGGGATAACCGAATCTCACCGAATACAAAGTGAGAGCGCGTCTTCAAATCGACGCGCGCTTGAAAAATTAGCAATATCTCCGCTTCTAAATAACGTAGAGCTTTCATTCTTTGATTTTTTTTGGGGTAGCTCATCGAAAAAATAATATTAGGCACATGTTCAACCTTCTCGGAACACCCCCCCCCCCCCCGAAAATTGCATTTTTTACTCCTTTTACATGTTTTTTCATTAAAAACAATTATATACCATATATATATATATATATATATATATATATATATATATATATATATATATATTTACTTTTATGAACAATTATAGTCGGTCCCCTCCTATCCCTGCAAAAATTATATTTTTCGAGATTTCGCATTTTTTGCTTTTATTACATATGTATGGACTAGAAATAATAATGGGCTTGATATTTCTTAGCTCATTATCTTTGGAATAAGCAGGACCGTTATCAATATTATCTGTCCAAATATCTAGAAGCGATCATCTAAAGCTTTTAACCCCTTGCTAGCCGTTGTTGCGTGAGATAACACGTACGCGGTGGTCAGTGTAGCAGGTGGCAGATGGCGTATTACGCAGGAAGCCCTCTTCCCCCGATGACAACTTGTTTTTTATTGCGATCCCCCCCCCCCTCCAAGACTTTTTATTCAGAAAAATAAACCCGGTTCTGCCCCTTATAATAGGAATGCGAATGCTGCTGGCATTTACCCCCCCTCCTTCGACAACTTGTTCTTTCCTGCGATCGCCCCCCCTCCAAAAAGTTTCGAATTCAGAAAAATAGATCTGACTCTGCCTTTTACACTAGAAACAAGAATGTTTCTGGCGTCTCCCCCCGACATATGTTATGTCGGATATTCTCACGGGTGTGATGTGTAATCGAAAGTTTTCGGGTATCCCGTGTATGTGCCGAGTCGCTCTCAGGACTGTAAGGCAGCTGACGTTTCGGTAAAATCTCATTCACCATTTTCACTGTATAGCGTCCACGAGCGAACTGACGCAGACTACAGCAGACTCTGCTTGTACCTAAAAAATGAATTTTCAAGGAATCTTGTAATAATAAACGTTTTGAAAAAGCTCATGATCATGGGCGAAACGTCAATATAAACAAGTGGTTTATTTTTTAAAATTGCAAACCTATACCCAAGAGAGGAACCTCCAAAGAATATAATGTGCATGGTTAAAGAAAAATAGGATTAGTATATGTATATATATATATATATATATATATATATATATATATATATATATATATATATAATAAAATAGAATAAAATATTGGCGAAGCGGACGTGAAAATTTGTCAATCTACATGATTCTCCTATTAAAAAGTGCGGAGCACTCCAAAATATGGAAAAACTCCGGGTCCGACAGATGGCTACAGCGCTGTTTCGTCCTAATATGGGACTCGTCAGGCCACCGCAGTCGGTACAAACCATCATCTCGCCTTTGCATCGTATCAAGCTGAATTTATAATCAAAACACAGCAAATAAGACGACAAAGGCGACATCTCGATAGTCCACTTGATAATACAAGAACCACACAGATTAACAAAGTTTGTAAAAGAACCGTCATATGGTGGTGCGACGGTGAATTAAAACAGAAATATGTAAAATCGAGTACACGAAACGCGCTGCCCAAAGGATAGGTGTCGCATTTTTCGGTACTGGCAAGCAAGCCTACCGCCTATTTTGGCAGCCAAAGCCACGTGCCGCACCAAACGATCCCACCATGATGAGTCCCATATTAGGACGAAACATCGCTGTCGCCATCTGTCGGACCCGGAGTTTTTCCATATTTTGGAGTGCTCCGCACTTTTTAATACGAGAATCATGTAGATTGACAAATTTTCACGTCCGCTTCGCCAATATTTTATTCTATTTTATTTTAAATTACACCAACAAAAACTTATCTACATATTTATTTACTTGTTTGGCTTTTAAACACGCTAAACGATGCTCTCATGGTGGGATCGTTTGGTGCGGCACGTGGCTTTGGCTGCCAAAATAGGCGGTAGGCTTGCTTGCCAGTACCGAAAAATGCGACACCTATCCTTTGGGCAGCGCGTTTCGTGTACTCGATTTTACATATTTCTGTTTTAATTCACCGTCGCGCCACCATATGACGGTTCTTTTACAAACTTTGTTAATCTGTGTGGTTCTTGTATTATCAAGTGGACCATCGAGATGTCGCCTTTGTCGTCTTATTTGCTGTGTTTTGATTATAAATTCAGCTTTATACGATGCAAAGGCGAGATGATGGTTTGTACCGACTGCGGTGGCCTGACGAGTCCCATATTAGGACGAAACAGCGCTGTCGCCATCTGTCGGACCCGGAGTTTTTCCATATTTTGAAGTGCTCCGCACTTTTTAATACGAGAATCATGTAGATTGACAAATTTTCACGTCCGCTTCGCCAATATTTTATTCTATTTTATTTTAAATTACACGGACAAAAACTTATCTACATATTTATATATATATATATATATATATATATATATATATATATTATATATATATATATATATATATATATATATATATTTGCCAACTCGAAACACACAAATATCAGAAGGGGACAGTTAAAAAAATCTGAATAGAATGTACTTTAGAAAACATCTATTTTATCTGCAATTTGCAAGCATATGTTTGTAAAACTCGAGTACAGATATTTCGTATACATTGTCTTATTCTTATATCCTTCCTTCGATATATTCAATCACCCTAATAAATTCAAAATGGCTATTCAAATTACAATCAATAAAATGCGTCCTCTATCAAAACTTTCTCCTCGTTAGATAAGGGCACCACTTTCAGGACAAGCAAAGACTCCCGATGATAAATTGCTCTAAAATCCATCTTTTCTTGTGCCGCGGGAGAAGCATATTGAAGAAAACGTCAACTTCTCATGTGCGTCAACAATTACGCTGTATTATAAATGATGGCAACGGGATCGAAAAAAATTAAGAGCTGCCGTCCTTGTCCGCGAAAAAAACCATTTCTAAGAGGGAGAGCGATTTAATTTAATTCAATTCAATTTTTCTCGAGTTTTTTGCGGCGCAACGTCTTGAGAAGACGGCTTATATTTTACACATCCGGGCAACGATGGAACGATGGATAGTGAAAAACCTCGTAGGCATTTTTTCATTTTTATTTATTGGCACCAAAAGTTGGAAAAAATACTAGTACAGATTGCTCCTTTAATATACAAGGGAACTTTGTCGATCGATTGTGGGAAAACTATAATTAGGAAGAATCTGAAAATATGACACTGAACTAACGTGTATGGGGGACAGCCGGCTAAAATATTTTCAAGATGGCAGCATTTCCTGTTATACCGGAAGTAGATGTCAACTTGCTTATTTTAAATAGAACACCCTATATATATATATATATATATATATATATATATATATATATATATATATATATATATATATATATATATATTATTGCATTTTTGATTTCTACGTAAAATTCTAGACATATTTTATGTATAATGTTCAATACTTAAGTCTCACCGTTTTGGACATATTTAAATTTATCTATAAATTTTTTCAGTTACGAAGTCTTTATTATTTAATTTGGGTTAGTTTTCTTGTAGAGGAAGATCGACTTTAGTAGTCTTTTTATGATATTTTGAAAATGACTAGTACAGAGTGGTCAAAAAAGAAGAATAAAATTAATATTTAAAAACTCGTCAAATGTCAATTTTTTCAAGTAGAAAACATCTATTTTTATAATTTTATCATATTAAGTATTAAAAATAAGGGTAACTTTGTATAAGGTTGTTTATTCCAAAACCTTGCAGTTTTCAAAAAATCGACAATTTAACACTTTTATTGTAAAAATACTATAGGGTTTTTAAGTTTTGTTATTAGTTGGCCATAACGGCGAGGCGCACTAACGAGCATTTGGCCTCAAGAACCGGACAAAATTAATAACGTCGTTGTTTTTTACGTTAGACGTGTCGAAATCAGTAGCCGGGGATCTTTTAGGGCACTAAGTTGATTTCTAGCATTATTTTACTAATCGGGTGAGTCAGCCCAACTTAGGGTGGGGAGGAGAAGGGGAGTAATATAAAAAAAAACGTAATGATTATCGTTTTATATGTTTTTAGGTGCTCCGATTTCATTTCTGACATTATTTTACCAATCGGGTGAAGGGGCACTGACTTAGGGTGGGGAGGGGGAGGGGAGTAATATTTAAAAAACGTAATGGGTATCGTTTTATGTTTTCAGGTGCTCCTATTTCATTTCTGGCATTATTTTACCAATCGGGTGAAGGGGCGCTGACTTAGGGTGAGAGGGGGAGGAGAGTAATATTTAAAAAACGTAATGGGTATCGTTATATATGTGTTTAGGTGCTCCGATTTCATTTCTGGCACATATGCTTTCTAGACTTTGATAATTTCAGGGGGGTCGTTCACTTTTGAGCCGTAAACTCCAAGCCTATTTTTAAAAAGTAATTCCAAAGGAACTGCTGAAGATAATTAAGACATATTTTTTTTGTTTATTGTTACAGGCTTCGTTTTTTAAAACGTATTTTTAGAAAATAATAATAATCACATTCGCGACCTTGACACGTCCTTGACTTTGTCCCCGCAAAAAAGTTATATGCAACTTTTTAGAAAGGCTTTGGCCATCTGAGTTGTCTGAAACCAAAAAAAAATGAAATTCCTCTTTTATTTTGTGATAGGTTGGCTATATTTCTCCGAAGACAATTTTTTTTATATGGAAATTTGTTTAAATTACGCAATTGTTTATAAAAAGTTCAAACTTCGATCTTTTTTTTACTTATTAGAAGTTGTAAAAATAGAACAAAACAAAATTTCAAAAATCATACTCTGAGAAACATAACTACATTGACAATCACGACTGCCAAATGAGTCCCCCCCCCCCCCAATATCTTTAAGTTCAGAAAAATAGACCCGATTCTATCTCTTATATTAGGAATTGGTATGTGCTGGCATCTTCCCCCCGTCGATAACTTGTTTTATTCTTGCGATTGCCCCCCCCCCCCAAAGCGTCGAATTCAGAAAAATTGACCCGACCCTGCCTTTTACACTAGAAATGGGAATATTGCTGGCGTCTCCTCCCCCCCATCGACAACTTGTTTTCGCTTGCCATACTGTACTTTTGTGGTATCACCGCCCCCTCCCCTCCCCCCAAAAAGAAAGGCTGGATCCGCCCCTGATTCAGACGCAGCTGTTCACAGACTCGTTGTTATTTTGAGTATAGGCGCCCAAACATCTTTCCAATAAACTTTCAAATGACGAACTTTCGTATATTGGTTTCATTAATTTGACATGTTAAAAAGTCTCGTTGGCCTCGAGCTGACGCCACTTGCACCAACTATCCATTCCGGAGAGCACTTTGAGTGTTGGGGATTTTCGTCTGATGAACTGCGGTGCTTCAGGGATGCCCAAAACGCAGTTTTCAGCGACTTTCAAACTTTAGAACGATCGAAATGTGTTCGACTTCAAAGGCGGTCGTAAACTGCGCCAACTCGGAAAATTAACGTGAAAATGACATACCAACATGCATATATTCACGTGCATTCACAAAACGGAAGGAGACGAAGCGGTCACGCGCAGCTAGAGCGCTCGAAAAGGACAGAAATGGTCATGTTACAAGTTCCATATACCTACGATGGAAAGTGTATTTCACAAAATCTTTCATATGACGTATTCCTGATTACATCTAGATTCAAAATATGGAAAAAAATCGATTTGTCAAAACCACAAAGGTGGACGACACCCTTAAATCATCAAACTCTTTTTTCATCCACTTTCATTGACTATCGTGCATTATATATCTAGTTTGAATAGTTAGTAATCTTGTTAGTGATCTCATCTTTATCTCCTCTTCATATTATAAAGTTCAGATCATCCAGACAAACTTGGGTACCCTTACTAACAATAAGTCCATAATCTGTCCGGTATTCAATCATTACTGATACATTCCTTATTCCAAGAAATAAAAATATCTTTCAGCTTTAAAGCTGGCTTTAATATTCATACAACCACGCGATGGTACCGTTTTTAACGATGTCAATTATATTTGAAAGTTAATCCTATATTACTTATTCATTGAAACGATTTTAATACTATAATTTCTTAAGGGGCATTTTGGTTTTATTGCCAAAAATAATAGCCCTTAATTAACCGTATTTTTCAGTAATTGTAGTTCCTGCAGTCGATTTCTGCAACACAGAGTTTAATGTGTAACCGTAATTTGCTAACTTATGCTTGCGCAATTTTAAACATTTAATTTTGATGACATGAAAAGAAAGATTAAATACTGGTAGTGTAGTAAAAACAAACAATAATTGAGAGTGGAGTCTTTGCAAATCAGATAGCTTTTGAGATATTTATTTCAAATAAATCAGTGAACGTAATTTAACCGTAATAATTTTCATTGAAAATATTCAGGGTGACGCAACAGTGTGACAAAGTATCCTATTTCTCTTTTTTAAAAAATGTAGTAATAAATGTTGTATAATATGAAAATTTCCACAGTCTTAAAAATATTTTTAATCGTACATAGTATTTCATGACAATGGTACCTTGTATATCTTTACATATTTGATATCTCCAAAGAACTATCCATATAATAAATAACATATCTTGTTTTGAGTTTTATTGGGAAGTTGCCAACCTTTTCAAAAAATTTACCAAATTAAATAAAAAAAACATGGTCCTCTATAATCTGCTATGTCTTTCAATCTACAACAATTATATATAGTACACAAAATTGACATAGGAAAAGAAAAATATACTGTTAAAGGTCTAATATAGCGCCCAAGCAATTATCTAATACAGGGTGTTTGTCAACATTTTGCCCACTTGATAAAATATAAATTAATTTTTCTTTGATTTTTTAAATGTATATATCTATTTTATCATGTACAGTTATTGTTTCGTTATCACTTTCCTTAAAGTTTTTTTTTATACCTATCAGCACTAGTTTTTTCGGTATAATCATTTTTATTAATTGTATACAAAAATACCTACGTTGTTGCCATTATTTTTCTAGTTAATGAAAATGCAAATCATGTAAAAAGATAGGTTTGGTTGTTTACTTATACCGAAAAAATAGTTAAAGAACAAATCTAAAAATTTCTCCATATCAAGTAAAAATAAAACCTTAAAGTACTAGTTACACTTAAAGTAGAGTTAATTACACACAACCTAATTAATTGTTTAAAATATCCTCCACCTTCTTAAATACTCAGTTCAATACATTTCTCAAATTCACTAGGCATATTGCTACACATTTCAATATTAATATCTATAATTTCTTATTCTGACCCTCATTTCATCCTTTGTTGTAGGCGATATTTTATAACTTGTTCTTTAATAAACCCCATGTGTTAAAATCCATTTTAATTAAATCTGGAGATCCGGCAGGCCACGAAACAGGTCTTCCCTTTTCAATCCAACGATCCGAGTATGTGACATTTGAAAAAAGTTATAATCAGTCCTGTATGGTGGACTAGCGCGCCATCATGAAGAAATCAAAATTCTTGAGTTGCATTTGGCACTTAAGCCAATGGGTCAAGTAAATGATTTTGTAGAGTCCTATACTTCCCCTCTTACTCTTACTTAAAAAAACATGGTCTAATTATATACAAATATTTAAGAGCCACCTTTTCGGAAATTCTATCTTACAAAATGTGGATTTTCCGCTGCATAATCATGGAAATTGTGCCTGTTAACACTTCCTATGAAACGTAGTTTCATCTTCCAAATAGAATCAAATAATCAAAATTTCTTTGTTTATTTATTCGGTTTTGAGCTGACAGATAAAACTCCTAATAATCTCTGATATCTTTTGGGAACAATTCTTAGAATAATTGAACCTAATAGGGGTGACTTGGATATCCGCTGAACCGTCTTTCGTTCAACATCAACCAGTCGAGAAAGCGACCGCTGTTCAATTTGCGGATTGTCGGTGAGTGTTAAAAGTACATTTAATTGATTTTCCTCAGTACGAGCACGTTTTTTTCGAGTATTTTTGTTATATACCATGCTACCAGTTCTTTGAAAATACTCCATAAGTTTGTCAAATGTCTTTTTTTCAGACTGACGTATCTAAGACATAGCTGTTGATACAATTTTTTTGCTAATGGCACATTCCTGTGACTAGCTCCCAAAAAAAATCATATCAAACATCTGGGCTTGTCAAAAATTCATTATTTAAAAACTAAACTTGTATTTTTTATAAAATAAGTTAAAACAATACTTCAGAGTAGTGACAGATAAACGACAATTATTACTATAACGTTTACATCTTTTGTTTAATACTCATGGCTAACTAGGTATCAATAGGTTAATGTATTTTTGTATACAATTAATAAAAAATGAATATACCGAAAAAATTAGCACTAATAAATATAGGAAAACTTTAAGAAAAGTGATAGAGAAACAATACTAGCACATGATACAGAAATTATATAGAGGGTATTCCATTTTAAAAATAAAAGAAAAATTATTTAACATTTCATCGAATGGGCAAAATTTTGGCCAACACCCTGTATGAGATAATTGCTTAGGCGCTATATTATACCTTTAGTAGTACATTTATCTTTCTAATGTCAGTTTTGAGTACTATAAGTGCTGTAAATTGGAAAATATAGTAGACCATGTTTTTTTTTCAAATTTGATGAATTTTTTGGAAAAGTTGGCGACGTGGCAATAAAATTCAAAATGAGATATGCTGTCATACGGAGCTTTTTGGGTAATCCAAATATGCACAGATATATAGGGTGTATCTTTAAAAAGAACATTTTTTTTTGCGTCTCGTGGTCATGAAGTATCAAGTAAAATTGAAAAAATTTTTGGAATGTAGAAATTTTCATATTATATAACTTTTATTAAAACATTTTTTTAAATTCTTAAAAAATAGGGGAGATAAGTTACTTTGTCACACTATTGCCCACCCTGTATATAGAAAGTATTATTATTTTTAAAATTTACCGGCAACAATTTAGAGAGGGGACTTGTAAAAATTATTTTAGAGGGTCGTATTTCCCAAACAAAGCATCTAAATCAATGGAGTAAACGAAACAATTTATTTCATCCCAATTTTCACAGAATCCAAATTTTTCTGTTTCGCCTCAGGTCAGTTTTCGAGTTAATGGAAAGTATATTCCTGCAAGATATGAAAAATTGATAATAGGTATTGGGGTAGTGTGTGCTGGGAAAAAACTAAACCGTGGAAAAATGTCGACATCCTTTGATGTGTTGATGGCATCCTTCGATGCGTTGATGGTCCTTCGTAATACTTCAATTAACCTAGTAGATACTGGACACGTTGGTATATCTTAATTGTTAATAATTAATCCCTTATATAATTGTCATTTATCATCTTTCACTTGTCACCTTTCAAAGGCACATGACATGTCATCTGTCAAATCAACTTACAAATCTTCTTCTTGTTAGCTGCACTTTTAATTTTGTTTGGATGACGTCACACTTTTTTTCATTTAATTAATCCCAGCGAGGATTGAACCAACTACCTTCGGGTTGGAAGACAAAGTCTATAGATACGCGACTATCAAGCCAAGTCGTAAATTTTAGCAATTAAACTCTAGGTTAGAATAATATAACGACAGTATTACAACTTTTTTTTTGTTAATTTTAATTCAACATACGAATTTTTTTTTTACGGAGCGAGAAATAAAAGATCTAGGTGTGCCAAGTTAAAAAGTTAATGTAAATAAGGTGAATATAAAATAATAATGAGCAAAATAAGCCTAGATAAAATTTGTTCACCCTTTTTTGCACGTATAGTATGTTAGACAAGAACAAGATTAGATCTAATGTGTGTGAGAGAAATAGAAGTTTAAATAGGATATTGTATATATATTAACCTCCCTCGTATATATGTATTGTATGTATGTGGGAGAGATAGAAGTTCAAATAGCATATTTTGTAAATATTTATCTCCCTCATATAGGCTTGCAAATAGATCTGTATATGAGGCAGACAGAAGTTTAAATAGGATGCGTATATATATTGCAAGATGTGGAAAACTGAAGAAGGTATAATGCTGTGACATACGGATGCACAGACGGATGAAAGGCAGTGATTTCTCAGTGTATTACTAACCATAATTTTGGGTGATAAATAACAATTCAAATTGTTAATGATAAATGTGTTTTTTCTAATAACAAACTTTTAGATAGTGGCTGCTCCTAGTGTCATGGCGCATAATTTTCCTAACAACATTTTTTTAATTACTCTGACTCTAAACTTTCTCATATACTTTTTTCTTTGGCAAAATAATAGTCTGGTCATCTGACAACAGAGCAACAGCTTAAAATATCCGGATTTTCTGTAATCTGCGACATAAGATTTTGCCATTTATTGACATGCCACAATGGAAAGAAGAAAATCGAAAAGGGCTTACATGTGAGCAAGAAAGATAGAATTAATAACTGGAATGTTATTAAATTTATCAAATAAAGAACACACCACTAAGCGGGTGAGAAGTGACATTAATTTTTTGTTTCAGCATTCGTGTTTATTTTCTTTGTACTTGGAGGTTTTAAAAAAATATATTTTATTTTAAATTTAGTTTTAGTAATTGATTACGTCTTTATCGAGGCATTTAAATAATATTTATTTTTTTACGTAGAAAGTCATTTTAGTTGCTATTATTCCTACAAACAAAGTCAGTTTTTTCTTAAAGGACTTCTTTATATTTTTAGGGTTTAAAACTTAAATATCTTTAGTAAATCCCGCTGAAAATATTTTAATTTATTAAACTTCTAACTAGTTAAAAATACTAATGTATATTTAAAATGTAACAGATATATCTTGCAGACAATCTATTCAATGCACATGCAAGCAATCGCCTAGCTTTAATAAACCCGATACTCAGGTACCTAATTGGGTTACGTCATAACAGCACACGACTAATACCCCTTCTACCCGCCGCCGTCGCCATTCACAAGCTCACGCACCGTCACGCCCACTAGAGATATTCAAAAGATAAACACCTTACTAAAATCTCGACAATTTAATTAACAGTATTAAGGTCAAAAGGTATTTGTTGGTAAAATATTAATATAATTAAGTGCAATTTTTCGGATGAAATTTCTTGGTTGGGAGGTGATTTACTGTATTTAAATTATCTATAGTAGTCGACTTTCATACTAATTTCAGGTTGGTTACAAAGTAATATATGTTTTGTAGTGTGTTAAAATCCTTTTTTATACAGAGAAGACACTTTAATCAATTACAGATTTTCCATTTTGTTCAATTGCCTCTTTTTCAGCATTCTTGCAGTTTCACAGAAATTTTATTCCTTATTAGCAAAAAATTGAACTAAGTGTGATTTAAACTCATCATAACTTGGGAAAGTTTTACTATTCAAAGAGTTTTCGAACTTTAAAATAAATGGTAATCAATTCATGAAACAAAATTTACTTTGTTAAATAGCATATGACAAATAATTAATTCGTTGTGTTAAGTGAATCTTTTTAAGTTCATGTAGAACCCAAATATTGAGCTTCTGAGCGAGTCCTATAAATTTTAGGTGATTTTGAATTATTGTGTGGGACACATTTAACCTCTCTGCCACCTCTCGAGCAGTTATATGATGATTCTCTTCAGTTATAGCTTTAATTATGTCATCATCAATTTCAGTAGGTCGACCAGAAGATTGTTGACCTTTGAGACTCCAAAACGAAATTTTTTTAAATCAATTCTGACATGACGTCACATACCTTTTTGTGAACCTCAGCAGTTATCTTTTCTTTACGGAAATAAAAAGCAAAATATGCTGTTTCTGCATTAAATAAAATTTTTATAAAAAATTAACCGACTTCTAAAAGTGCGCTAAAAAGTGAAAAATAACTATAAATTTCTATATGAAATTTAAATTTTTGAAGTCAGCGCCAAACTAATACCTGACAAAATGTGATTGGCATAAACATATTAAAAATACTGTATTTATAACTGCTTTCTTACCATAATTTGTATATATTAGTAGTTATTTATTTCATTTACAAATAATTTGGCGCCGACTTCAAAAAGTTCAATTTCATATAAAAATTTCTAGTTATTTTTCACTTTTAGCGCACTTTTAGAAGTGCGTTTTCTATTTTTAGTTTTAGAATTCATTATGATATCTATAAATTATTGGAACTAAGTACTAATCGAGATTAGTGTACCTCGCAATGACTCCTAGGTGGCAATAAAGTACCCATTTTATCGAAAGTTGTAAATCACCCTAAAATGAACCACTAAAAATTCTTTGGTTCTTAGAGTTTTCCAAATACCAGTAAAATTGTATCAAACCAATATTTAGTCTGTCATACTAAATCCAATATCTTAAATTTCAAATTAATTTTAGATTGGTAATATGGGCCCCAAAACCTTCCCATATCGATGTTTAAAGAATCTGAGAAATAAATTTCTTAGCTCGGTATATTTTATACTGATATTGAGTTTGTATACGCCTCAAGAACCCCACAATATCAATTTTCAATATTTAAAGAACCTGAGATTTGAATTTCTTAGCTCGATATATTTTATACTGCATATTGAGTTTGTATACGCCCCAAAAACCCCACAATATCAGTTTTAGATAAAATCCGAATATGTAAAATTTTCTGTCCCTCATATTGTATCTTATAAACCTAATAGTTGTAAAAAATTTACCTCAAATTCGTAACACACGACCCCGAAAACTTTCTAATACCAAATCTGAAAAAATGTGAATAAGGTAAAATTTTCAACCCTCTATATTGCATCTGCTATATTAAATTTCAAAAACATTATTTTAAGTCTTAATCTAATCTAAATCTAAACCCTTCAAAGCCCCCAATTTTGGATGAAATCCGGAAATTTAAAATTTCTAGACTTATATTCGCTATTTACATCCTCAAAAACGATTTAGTCCCACCTTTGAATAAAATTGAACTATGTAAAATTTTTAGTCCGCTATCTTGGATTTGCCATATTGAATCCTGAAAAAATACTTTTAAATTCATAATTTACACCCTCAAGAACCCCCCATATCAATTTCGGACCAAATCGAAAAATGTAAAATTTTTAGGACACCATATTGAATCTGCCAGATTGAGTTTTTCAAAAAATATTTTAAAATCATAACTAACATTAACAAAAATACCCCAATACTGATTTTAGACAAAATCTGAAGATGTAGATCCTTAATCCGCCATCTTGGATCCGCCATATTTATTTTTTTTTAAATAATTTTAAATTAGTTATGTACGACTCTGAAAACTTCCTCGTACCAATTTTGGAGAAAATCGGACAAAATTGATTTTTTTGTTCGCCATATTGGATCCGCCATATTGAATTTTTTAAAAATATTTTGTATCCATTATGTGCGATCCCGAAAACTCCCCCTCTCCACCAATTTTAGAGAAAATCAGACAAAATTAAATTTTTTGTCCGCCATATTGTCAGCGCCATCTTGGATATTACTGCACCAATTTCATTCAAAAAAATATGGGACCATCGCAGCAACTTTCTGAACATACATAAAAAAAACAAAAAACATACATACTCGACGAATTGAGAACCTCCTTCTTTTAGAAGTCGGTTAAAAAAAAACTAATAGCTACAAACAAAATTATGCTATCAAACTGAATTTAAAAATTTATTCTCAGTTTGGACATAGGCTATATTTTATTCGATTTTAGAGAGAAAAAAACTATATATAGGGTAAAAGTGGGAGAGACGCTATATGAGGTGAGACGCCATACCTCCGGAAATTCAGTAAGTAAGAAAGAGATGGCTATATTTGTCATTGTTTTTAACTACTCATAGACTCTTCCTTCTCAACGTGTCAGTTTATGTTCGACTGCGCTCGAGTGTGACGTGTGTATGACGCTGCGCTTTCAATAAGTGTTAAATGGAGAACAAAGACACCGTAAGGTAAGAACTGGTTTTAATGTTTTATTTAGTTTGTTATTAACTTATTTCAAATATATTTTGCAATATATGTTAATACCTACGTACGTTAAACCTATATGGAGTTTCTCCCACAAAATGAGGAGAGATGCCAACCTTTGCAAAAGTGTCTATGAAAGGGTATTTTCTTTATTATTTTTATTGTTTTTAGAATGCCGAGAAAATACGTGAGGTAGTGAGGGGGCAGTGGAGTGAAGAGAACTTAATTCTGGATATTGAAAAAGTAAAAAAAGGAGAAATATCGAAAAATGAAGCTCAATAACTTTATGGAATACCGATTCGTACCTTGAGTAGGCGTCTCATGACTGGTGATACTAAAAAGTCTGGACTAGGTCCTTCAGGTATTTATCAAACTCTTGTTATTAATGTAAGAACTTATTGTTTTTATATGTAATGATATAGTGAGTAATTATATTAACTACTGTTCCAGCATCACTTGGGACAGAGAACGAAAAATGATTGGCTTCTTATATTAAGCGCCTAGCTAACGCTGGTTTGAACTAACCTGATAGGTCTACTATTCGGTCTCTTGCCTATCAATTTGCCAAAAAGCTTGGAATTAAGCATACATTTTCTAAAGAAAAAGAGAAAGCAGGTCAACATTAGCTCTCTTCTTTTCTAGAAAGAAATAAAGATGTCTGAATACGTCAAGCAGAAGGTTTATCTGTTGCAAGAGCTCAGGGAATGAACCGAGAAGAAGTAGGTGCATTTTTTAAACTGCTTGAAGAAGAAATGGTAAAGCACGATTTAACTAATAGACTTGAAAATATTTTTAATGTTGACTAGAGTGGAATTTAACTAATAAATAAACCTGGAAAAGTATTAACAGCCAAAGGAGCGGAGGACGTTCATGTGATCACACCTCATGAAAAAGGAGAAACAATTTCTCTGGTTGCATGTTGCAGTGCTGAAGGCCGTTTTCTACCTCCAGTGTTAATAATGAAAGGAATCAATTAAAAGTCAGAGTTTCCTGATTGCCAAATTGGTCTGATGTCTATATGGATAAAAAGTCATCTTATATTAATTCTGAATTATTTTTGCGTTGGTTTAAGGAACATTTTCTATCCAAAAAACCAAAGACAGATAAAACAATTTTGATTTTAGATGGCCACACCTCACATTCCAATTCAATAAATCTGTTATACCTAGCAAATGAAAATGATGTCATAATTATATGCTTGCCGAGTCACACTACACAAACCCTTCAACCTCTTGATCGCAGTTCTTTCAAACCTCTGAAAACCTATTATAATTACGAATTCAATGCATGGATGTTGAGAAATAAGAATAGAACTATAACAAGACTAGAGATTGGGTCATTAATAGGGCAAGTATGGAGAAAAGCAGCAACCGTGGGAAATGCCACATCAGGTTTTAAAGCTTGTGGAATATTCCCACTCAATCCTAATGCTATTTCAGATCATTTCTTTGCCATATCTGATTTAATTGAAGTAGCTACTCCTGCCATTCCTCTTGAAAGTACTGCCACTTCAGCTCTGTCTCCACAAAAACCATCAACTTCCAGACAAACATCCAGTAGAAAAGAAACCCCTACAAAGATTCTTGAGGAGTCTAATCCAATCCCAAAACTACCCAGCCCGACAGTGAAGCGAAAACAAGTTGCTTGTGTTTTGACTTCCCCTGAGAACGTTTGTAAGAAGACTTGCAATATCAATTAAATTAAAAGAGCAGGTAAAAAACGCAAATTAACTAGTGTAGAATTAAAGTCTTCATCTTCTGTCTTAGCATCCACCCCAATCGAAGATGATAACAATGTATGCGCGGAATGTTGGGAAAATTATTATTTAACAAAAAAAAACTGATTGGATTAAATGTTCCTTATGCCAAAAATGGCTGCATGAGTCATGCATAATGTACTGCAATAATTGTAATAATAATAATAATGTAATGCAATTGGAATTGTAAAGTGGAGCAGGACGGACATCCAAAACCTGCAAAGAAAAGTAAGGACACTCCTAACAAAAGCACAAAAACATCACCCTCGGAGTGCTATTGAACGTACAATGCTTCCAAGACACCAAAGAGGAAGAGGATTGGTGGATATTGGTAAGCAGCTCGACCAACAAATAATAAATTTACGTTCATATTTCCACAGGACTCTTCCACACTACATCGAGCAATATGCGAGGCAGACGATTCAACGCCGCTACAGTTGAGGGAACAAGATATTACTTCTCACCACCAAACAGACCAAGAGAAGTTACAAACCTGGCTTCTGAAGCCACTTCATGGACGGTATCCAAATGAGGTCAATCAGGACAATGTCAACAACTCAGCGTCGAACTACTGGTTGATTTCAGGACAGATGTTTCCGGAAACGGAGGGCTTCTTGTTAGCTATCCAAGACCAAGTTATTCCGATGAAGAACTATCAGAAGTTCATCATTAGAGATCCCTCAATAGAAAATGACCAATGTAGATATGGCTGTCGAACGTCGGAGACAATTCAGCACATAACTGGGGGATGCCAAGCGTTTGCCGCAACCGAGTATAAGGACCCGACTCAGCCGCTAAGATACTCCACCAAGAGTTAGCAGAAAAGTTAAACCTATCACAGGTAGGAAAAGTGCTTTATTACAAGTACAATCCGGAACCTATTCTTGAGAACAACCAGTTCAAGTTATATTGGGATCGAACGGTTCTGACAGATCAAACAGTAGCTCATAATATACCAGATATTATACTAATAGATAAAATGTCTAGGCGAACTACACTAATCGACATTGCTGTAAATCCGAAGACAATGGGCAATGAACAGCGTCCAAACGACTCCCATAATACTGTCAACAACTGGAGTGATACCAAAGAACCTGCAGAACATCAAGGGACTGGGCCTTAGTGAGCAGCTGTATAAGCCGATGCAGAAAGCAATTCTCCTAGCAACCGCGCGAACCATCCGAAAATTCGTAGGAAATACAGCAGACAACATCACCTAGGACCCGATAGCATGAAAAGGGTTCCCACAGAGCTTTATACTTTTGGTGTCTTTGTATGCCTGGTATGAGTGAATAATCCCTGGAGGGAATGCGAAGCCGTTTGGCTTGTAAATCATTACGTAGTGCATTGCAATAATTGTGGTAAGGAAATGATCCGCAAAAAGAACCAAAAAAAGGAATAATAACATATATGGCATCTCTCCCACACTATATGGCATCTCTCCCATACGTTGGAGAGAGATGACCTGCTATCAACTTATAATTTTTGTTTTTTATTTCTTTTTAATTTAAGTCTAAAATTCGTAAATTGCAATTTTAATAATTAATATTAGTGTACCTTTAAAATAAAAAATAAAGGGTTGATTTATATTGAATTTTTTACTTAATTTCTACAAAAAGTATGGTATCTCTCCCACTTTTACCTTACACACATATATATATATATATATATATATATATATATATATATATATATATATATATATATATATATATATATATATATATATATATATATATATATATGTATAAGAGTAGCCGTTCAGACAGAGAGAGAGAGAGAGAGAGAGAGAGAGAGGGGGGAGGAAAGAGAGAGAGGGAGAGAGAGAGATGCAAGAAGTAATTGCAGCTCGAGAAGTGAATACTCGTTACTTACTATAATGAATTTTTAGTTGGAAGACTTACTATTTGCAGTCCCAATAATATTCAAGTTTACTGTAGAATTCCTTAATTTTCATATTATTAGCATTTTCTCAAGATCCTTCTAATAGAAAGACAAATATTAAATAAAAATGGTTGTAAAGGAAAACTATTCAAATTAAAGAAATTCTGTAAAACAGATATTCTTGTTCAGGGAAATGAGTTTTATAAGAAGTATGATTTGGAAAACTGCAGCTGCCTTACTGTCGTCATCAAAAATTCCACGAAGCAATTCCTGAGCGCAAAAAACAACACATTTTGTTGCTAGTCTATCATAAACCATGAAGAACCGGGCACTTAAAACAACAATGCGATGTCGTAATAGTTATATTTAACCGTTTTATTGACCAGCAAAGAAATACTTAAAACCATAATTAAATCCTATTAGGGCATATTATACATACCGAGACCTTTCTCAATAAGCAAAAAGTTCCAATCATGTAATTAATGGTAGTGAAGCGAAGTAATTAAATAAACCTGCTTAAACGACTAATAAAAGATATTCAGTACATCAATTATTAAGTAACTTATTCCTAAAAATCATTTCCGCTGAACATTTTTTCTGTATACAGCAAAATAAAGGCTGTTAAAGCAGATGTGGTGTATTCTTAAGAAAATTACCCACAATTAACATCAATTTCTAAATTCCGCATTATTATTTATATTTTTTATAAAATATAAAAGAAAGAAAATATTTTTATAGAGCAGAATGGAACAACAAAATAGTTTTTTTATGCCACGTGAATGAATTTGACTGACAGAGGGCTCAAAAGATTCATTAAAACTCCCTCTTTCGAATAAAGAGTGGCTGGAGATGAATAAAAAGGGAAAAGAATGGTTGTAAAAACAACAGTTTCTTTCCAAAATAAATATTCCTATTTATTATAGAGTGTTCAAAAAGTGTGGAAACCCTCATCCTACCACGAACTTCAAGAAAAATTACTAAAACAAAAGTTGTAGAAAATTGGAGATTCTAAACATTACTTTCAGCGTGACTTTAACCTTGCCCTTTAGGGGTCATTTGAATGTCACCTTCAAAATTTCAAATGGGAACCCTAGGTTTGATCCCAGATATGAAAAGATCAGAAAATTTTACAATAAGATATGACCTTGGCCATGAGATCAAGGTCACATTTTAAAGTCAGAACAAGATTAAATGGAACTCCACCCACCAAACAATATCGTTAAATCTCAGATCTTGCCTCAACTGACTTAATTTTGGTCTTGCCTTAACTGGCTGGATCTTGTGTTGTATTGGTACATATTATTGTTCATAATATCAAGCATAGAAATGACTAGAAACCAGTAGGAGGAGCTTATTGAGGAACCTTAGCGACATCTAAGCGGTACTTTTGAGCAAATCCTCAGTCTGAGATAGCATTTAAAAGAGAATAGTTGCTGCCATTGAGTTGCCAAAAAAGTCAGATTCAAATATTTAAATAGTAAATAATTTCAGCCACTGAGTTGAATTAATATCAACAAATTACTACAATACTGCGAAATTTTTTATAATTTCGCCGCCACAATAAGGAAAATGACTATATTTATGGACTAGAAAACATTTTTCTTAATTAACAGACTAAATAATTACTTTTGTGTAATAAAAAAAAATTTTAACTTTAAAACTTTTTCGAGTTTAAAAGTGGAATTATTTTGGAAGCACCCGGTAGCTATTCGGGTTTCAATTAATAATAATTATTAGCACATTTAAACTGGGTAAAATATAAATAGTAATGGATTTTGTGGAAAATTGAACTATATTTAGAAAGAAAATTTTATTTAATAAAATAAAATTGATGGAAAAAGAAATCGTCCGTGCTTGTTTATACTTATCGTTTTGGTATTTATTATTATTATTATTATTTATGTAAGTTCTATTAATAAAGTAATAACTATTATAAATAAGTTAATTTTATTATTTTAAATATAATCAGAAAGTAAGAGTGAGAAAATTTTGGAACATTTTTATTGACTAAAAATACCTGGATTTTTTCTTTTTGAGAAAAACATTGAAGAACTGGTTATTAGACTAAATTCTATTAATTTTTACGCATTTAAAAAATTATATTTTTCTTATAAATTTACGTTGGTAAATTTTAGATATAATTTTTATTGTTTAAAAAGTTCGATTTGATTTTTCTTAAATATATTTACTACCCCCTAAGTAGATATAAATTATTTGATTTCGAATATATTTAAATTCATAATTTTTAAAAGAAATTTTAATAAAAAAATTTCATATTATTATTAAAAAAAATTAATTCCGGTAGTGGCTAAAGATACTGCTCAGGAATTTTAACGAATGGAATAAATCTACGAAAAACGGGTTTTAAATATATTTAAAAGGTATTGTTGAATTGCTATTAATAATTCTATTTGGATTTTGATTTTGATTTGTAATTTATGATATTTTGGAGTGTATTTTATTTTGATTTTTATTTTTAATTACTGTTTTGATATTTTAAATAGCGTCCCTCCTTGGCCCCTTAATTTGAAGAATTTTTTTTCTCCAAGACAAATTCTGTTCAAATTAATTAATCTTCAAAATGTCTAATCTCAACGACCTTGAAGAAAATAGTTTTGATATGGTGAGGCGGTCGGAGTTTCTAATCCGGCCGGGTGGTCATGGTGGGTCCTCTCCACTCCCTTCGGGAGGTGCCTCCAGCACTCCCTCCGAATTGAATTATCATGAAATTCTTAGTCTACGAGATAACTCTGACGAAAGAAATCAGATAGAGCAAGCATCTACTGTGGTATTCAACTCAATGGTGAATAGACAAACCAAGGTGACTCATTTATTGACTACCACTGGTGGAGGAAACGAAAGAAACGACATTACAGGGCAAAATACAAATGTAAGTAATGTGAATGAACATGAAGCTCCTAAAAATCTAAATTTCGAAAATAATATTGCAAATATTTTAAGATCGGACGAGGGGCGTGAATATAGGCATTACTTGGTCTTACGTTAACAGGTAGGATTTTCGATCCTGCCTTGAGTAGCTGGATATCTGATTAATCTTGCCTTAAGTAGCCGGATCGCAGATCTAGCTTTAACTAGCTGGGTCTTGGTTTTGCCTTAACTGGCCGAATCTCTGTCTTACCTAAACTGGATCTTGGTTTATTATATATGTAATTCTCCTTTCAGGCAGAGAATATGCAAAATATATATACAAACAGTTTATTTCCTGCAAATATCGCTCTGGTCCTCTCTCCATACGCGTTTCGATCACCTCATGATCTCGTCAGTGGAGCTGTATCGGACCGAGAGCAACAGTAACAGGAAATAACTGATATATGAACCATAAATTTCAAAGTATGTCGGCAGGATATTGCACCTGCCATCTACCAACTTCGATGTCAGACTGAAAAATATCGCCAGTCGAACGACATCTATGAATCATCGGAGTAACGTGAAATTTTTAAAAAACCAAAATTTCAGTAAGAAATAAAGAAATCTTTCTGCCGTATTTAAATAGTTTATTATATATGTAATTCTCCTTTCAAACAGAGAATATAAAAAATATATATACAAATAGTTTATTTCCTGCAAATATCGCTCTGGTCCTCTCTCCATACGCGTTTCGATCGCCTCATGATCTCGTCAGTGGAGCTGTATCGGATCGAGAGCAACATTAGCAGGAAATAACTGATATATGAACCATAAATTTCAAGGTATGTCGGCAGGATATTCCACCTGCCATCTACCAATATATATTTTTCATATTATCTGCCTGAAAGGAGAATTACATATATAATAAACTATTTAAATACGGCAGAAAGATTTCTTTATTTCTTACTGAAATTTTGATTTTTTAAAAATTTCATGTTACTCCGACGATTCATAGATGTCGTTCGACTGGCGATATTTTTCAGTCTGACATCGAAGTTGGTAGATGGCAGGTGCAATATCTCTGCCTGAAAGGAGAAATACATATATAATAAACTATTTATATACGGCAGAAAGATTTCTTTATTTCTTACTGAAATTATGGTTTTTAAAAAATTTCCGATCTTGTCCTGAATATACCCTTAAAGGACAAGGTCAATTTTTGATACCCTACCACTTTTGTATAGG
Source organism: Diaprepes abbreviatus (assembly GCA_034092305.1). Lineage (NCBI taxonomy): Eukaryota > Metazoa > Arthropoda > Insecta > Coleoptera > Curculionidae > Diaprepes > Diaprepes abbreviatus. The sequence goes on from JASJET010000219.1 coordinate 1,070,508, forward strand.
CATTTTTCTTAAAGTAACTATTTAAGATATTGTTAAGGGAGTTCAATTTAACCTTATCATTGGCCTAAAATTTCAATATCTTTATCAAGGTCATTTTTACTATACCCGTGCGATTTCCTATACCGGTTGCCTTAGTCGTTTTTTCTAAAGTAAGCATTTAAGAGTTCATGAGAGATTCCTTACTTTTTGAACACCGCGTATATATATATATATATATATATATATATATATATATATATATATATATACAGGGTGTCCAAGATAAGGATCCTAAGCATGGGGATCTCGGAAACAGTTGGAGATACGAGGTCGGTTAAATTAGAGAAAAGTTGCGCAATTTAGTGCTAAATTAAACGCAGTTAAAAAAATTTAAAAATTTCAAACACTTCCGGAGATTTCCGGAAAAAAACGAAATTTGGCAAAATCGTTTTTAATTTTTGCAGGCTTTATTTAAAGAGATATCAGAAAATAAAAGGTAGATTCTCATTGCCACTTTTTATTTTTTATAATATGGTCTAAACAAAATTTAAATCCGACGTTTCGTTTCTGAGATACCATCATGAACTTTCATTTTTTATATGGAACAAAAAAAAGTATCCCATGTATTTGATAGCATTTTTTATTACAAATTCAACGATGTATCACCCTTGCATATCGAATACGTAGTTCAAGTACTTTCCATAAGAGCTCCATGAGAGCGAGAGAGAAAGGTATATCAGTTTTATAAAAGCCAATGAACTACACACTTGATATGCAAGTGTGATACACCGTTGAATTTGTAATAAAAAATGCTATCAAATACATGGGATACTTTTTTTTGTTCCATATAAAAAACGAAAGTTCATGATGGTATCTCAGAAACGAAACGTCGGATTTAAATTTTGTTTAGACCAAATTATAAAAAATAAAAAGTGGCAAGAAGAATCTACCTTTTATTTTTTGATATCTCTTTAAATAAAGCCTACAAAAATTAAAAACGATTTTGCCAAAATTCGGTTTTTTCCGGAAATCGCCGGAAGTATTTTGAATTTTTAAAATTTTTAAATTGCGTTTAATTTAGCACTAAATTGCGCAACTTTTCTCTAATTTAACCGACCTCGTATGTCCAACTGTTTCCGAGATCCCCATGGTTAGGATCCTTATCTTGGACACCCTGTATATATATATATATATATATATATATATATATATATATATATATATATACATGTATATGTATATTTTAGAATATTTTCTTGGGTATCGGTTTTTCCATTAGAGAAACAAAGGACAACAATTTTTCTGACGTTTCACTCTACATAGTGAGCTTCTTCAAAAGAGCTGGTATATTTATTTTAAATCTACAAAATTACAATTTTTTTATGATAAACTGGTATTGTTTAAATGTGAAAGAGTCCTCTACACTTAAACAATTCATTGATACAATACAAATACCAGCAAATTATAAATTAGTTTCACCAGACGTAGTTTCTTGGTATACAAATATACCCAATGACGTCGTCAGAAAAATTGTTGTCATTTGTTTCTCTAATGGAAAAAAATATACCCAAGAAAATATGACAAAAAAAATATTTAACGAAAGGTTTAAGATATAAAAAGAAATTATATATATATATATATATATATATATATATATATATATATATATATATATATATATATATATATATATATATATATAGCAATATCCATACCTCTAATCGACAATCAGAAGGGAACAAAAACCGACACAAAAATTTTTCAGGCACAATAGCTACAAACCATATAACTATCTAAATAAAGCAACAATACTGCAAGAAGAATTCACTCAAGATATAAAACAACCTACCAAATCAGTAAAACATATAGAATAGGCAGATTACTCTACAAACACTACAGATCTATAACTTCTCTACACATTCAATAAATCCAAAGGGTAATAACGATTTGAAAAATTAAGCAATATATCAAATGCACGCACACTTGCAGCAAAATATATATAGGTAAAACCAACAGAATAATATCAGTAAAGGTAATCTAATGAAGTTTAAATAAAGCATGACACGATGTCATGAAAATGTCTATGTTAACATTTTACCCCCGAATTTACTAACATGGTCTAACCTTAAAACCGTTCTAAATTGACAGCAGTGTATTTAAAGTGATAAGATTAACAATAAGCCAAGCAGGTTTTAAACCCCAAAAAGAATAATTTTCTTTTCTTACTGGACAGGCAAAATTGGAAAATTTTATCGGTTCTCAGAATACAAGTATTTCTCTTACATATTGCAAAGCATTATCGCGAAGCTCTTATTCTTAAAATCCCTATACAAACTTATTCTTAAACTTTCTTATTCCACTTCAATTAGCAAGTATTAATAGGCAAACTCAACAAGAACAGATTGTGTTGTACAATTCCAAACCCTCCTCTACTATGAATTGCGGGCTTCTGAAATTTAAATTTATTAAGGAAACCGAATAAAAGTCTTTAAAGAAAACAGAAAATTATGAACTCGAACTAATCAATTGCACCATACAAAAGAGTTCTCTTTGCCACCCCAGCTTCAGCACAGTACAACGTATCTATGACGATGATAGACGGCTAGGTGAATGCTTTGTCTGGAACAAAATCGGTCCAACGTTGTTACCTCTGCCAACCGACATCTCAATTTAACAACATTATTACTGTGTCCCAGTAAATACAGCGTATTTCAAGCAACTACTGAAAACTCTACAAGCATGTATTCGATTCTCCGAATGCTGCTTGTATTTTTCGTATCAACGTGACATACAGAAGTAGTAAGCCCGTAAGCAGAAAGACAAAGAGGTGAAAGCACAGACAAAAGCTACCATCCAACAGGCCTTTAAGGAGACAGATTAGAACTTTTTGTTGACATGCGAAAGAAAAGGTTAGGAAGCACTAACGATAGCAACACAGCTCGACGTTTCTTCGAGAACAGTAATGAGCCAGCTATTATAGCAAGAGTGAAGCGAAAAGTGATCCTCTGGTTTCCCGTCATTTTGCAAACTATTGGAGGCGAACATTAAACTGCAATAGAGAAGATTTAGGATACACTCTTCAAATAAGATTGTTTATCAAAAGATATTCTTGGTAAAACATGCCAACAGAAATCCACAAATTACTTACTCCATTGACCAAACATCATAGCATTTGCAATATTACCGATAGGTAAACTATCGAAAGATGCACAAAAATCAACGGACAAGTTAATAAGAAACTATCGCATAGACTATGCCCGAAAATCTTCTCGAGAAAAAATATGGAGGATGTGTTCCAAAACTTTTCACGTCGATGGATTCTTACACTGTTTTTGACATAGTAAGGATTCGGATAACAATTCGTACGTATTGGAGAATGAAAAAAGAACTGTTAACAAAGAAGGCAATAATTAAAAAGTTCTTTTTATTATTTTTATTACAGTCGTATTATTTATTCATTTATGTGAATCAATAAATATTATTACTTACAAATTATTTGCATTAGTATTTATTAAGAAGTCTTAAGCATAGAGGAAAAAGTACTTTCGTCTTTTTAACGATTATCGATATCCATGTATTTATTATTATAGTATTATATTTAAAATGTACCTTGAAGTCAAGCGCAATATTTTATTCATGGAAATACAATTATTCATTTTATTTTATTTTTAAAGCGTTGAACCACATTAGACGTTTTTCGAATTTATTTTCATGATTTTAAAATTTCAGTTTGCTATTGTTGGATCCGATTTTTATTTTTAAAATCAGATTCGTGCTTTCGACCCACAGTGTTTTGACGACCCGAAACCAGCGAAAACTCCTTGCCCGACACCATTTTTGCTGGGAACCAGGAAGCAAGCTACGATACAACAGTATGCTTTATTTCGCTTCTTCAACAGAGCTAAAAGGGTTATCCGTCTCTTTCTGGTACCTTTCAATTATTTAGAGGTTCCGGTTTGGATTTTCCACACCTGTATACTAAAAATATTCTATTCATTATAAAGAAATTAATTTATTGTTAATTTAATTTACATTCTGCAAAATTCTACTTAATCTCCACAAAATTCTAATTTAAACGCGTTGCGATATCCTGGATAATCCCGTCGACTATGCCGCTGTTTTGTTAAACGTTATCCTGCTATTCAATGTATTTCGGTCTAAGATTTACGATACAGTAAATATACTGCCGATCATATTTCAGTTAATTATTAGCCGTTCGGCTCATTGACCAATGACGGCATCATTAATTAATCTCTTGCACTTGATCGTTTTAACCCAGCATCGGCAGCTTTATGCGTTTAACAAACGTTCAAATTTATAGCGACGCCATATTTGTGAACGAATATCTCTGTCTATAAAATTACATGTGAATCGTAGTATTATATATTATGTATCATGGTTTGGATTTAATTTAAGAAATAAATTAATTTTTGTCTTGAAGCGACTTCAAGAAAAGAATACATTCATTTATTTGTTTATCCTATATATATATATATATATATATATATATATATATATATATATATATGGAAAAGTTATTTTATTTTCCTTATGACGGTTAAGAAAGGAAACATACAGTATATTCTCTGCGAATTCTACTCTGGTTCTCTTTACATACTAGTTTCGACAACCTAATGGTCTCATCAGTGGAGCTGTAACGAACCGAGAGCAGAATGCACAGAAAACAGCGGGTCTACTTAAAATCCCCGTATCGTGAAATTCATTATTTTTATTATATATATATATATATATATATATATATATATATATATATATATATATATATATATATATAAAATAGAATCAAATATTTGCGAAGCGGACGTGAAAATTTGTCAATCTACATGATTCTCGTGTTAAAAAGTGCGGAGCACTTCAAAATATGGAAAAACTCCGGGTCCGACAGATAGCGACAGCGCTGTTTCGTCCTAATATGGTACTCGTCAGGCCACCGCATTCGGTACAAACCATCATCTCGCCTTTGCATCCTATAAAGCTGAGTTTAAAATCAAAAAACAGCAAACAAGATGACAAAGGCGACATCTCGATGGTCCACTTGATAACACAAGAACCACACAGATTAACAAAGTTTGTTTTTTTTTAAATTACACGGACAAAACTTATCTATTTATTTATTTACTTGTTTGGCTTTGAAACACGCTAAACGATGCTCTCATGGTGGGATCGTTTGGTGCGACACGTGGCCTTGGCTGCTGAAAAGAGCAGTAGGCTTGGTTGCCAGTACCGAAAAATGCGACCCCTATCCTTTGGGCAGCGCGTTTCGTGTACTCGATTTTACATATTTCTGTTTTAATTCACCGTCGCACCACCATATGGCGGCTTTTTTTTCACAAACTTTGTTAATCTGTGTGGTTCTTGTGTTATCAAGTGGACCATCGAGATGCCGCCTTTGTCGTCTTGTTTGCTGTCGGACCCGGAGTTTTTCTATATTTTGGAGTGCTCCGCACTTTTTAACACGAGAATCATGTAGATTGACAAATTTTCACGTCCGTTTCGCCAATATTTGATTCTATTTTATTTTAAATTACACGGACAAAAACTTATCCATTTATATATATATTTTTTTCTAATATTTTCTTGGGTATAGGTTTTTCATTAGAGAAACAAAGGACAATAATTTTCTTTCTGACGTTTCGCTCTACATAGCGAGCTTCTTCAAAAGAGCTTGGTATATTTATTTTACATCTACAAAAATTACAGAATTTTTTATATAATAAACATATATCACAGTAATTACATTTTTATATTTTTAATTTAATTAAAATTAATAAAAACAAAACAGATTTTAAAATAGTCTTAAAGTTTAAAATTTAAAATTTAAAACAATGCAAACAGGTTAAAATAGTGAAGATTATAAAATAGTACATACCTTGAAAGTAGTTTTGTGTGTATGTTTAAAAATAAATTCAATTATGATCTTTGGTATGCAATTTGTATAGATAGATTTATTTTTATAAAAAGCAAAAAATAGGAAAAAAGATTATTATTTATTTTTTAATGACGTTCTTTCACCTGTATGAGTGTATATGAAATCGTTCCAAGCATCATTACATTATTTCTCATATTTATTATAGAGTCGCTTCAAGCATGTTTTATTCAAAAATCAAATTATAGTATATCTGACTTAAATTTTTGACATCTTGCTTGTCATTTACAACATTTTTATCTTTTTTTATGTGTATCATTTCTTTGATGACTAATTTATGATAATTTCTGTCAGTAAAATCAAATTCATGCTTAGATGTTTGTTCATGCTTATGTAAAGATGTCGATGCGTTTTTAGTATACTTGTGTCCATTCAGCAAAGTTCCCACCAAAAAAAGATCTAACGTAATATATGCAATTCCATGCCTAAATTGTCCTAAGAAATACATTGGCATGACGACACAATATATTGAAAATAGAGTGAATTGACACAAGTATACTAAAAACGCATCGACATCTTTACATAAGCATGAACAAACATCTAAGCATGAATTTGATTTTAAAAACACCCATATTTTAGATACTGACAGAAATTATCATAAATTAGTCATCAAAGAAATGATACACATAAAAAAAAGATAAAAATGTTGTAAATGACAAGCAAGATTTAAAAAATTTAAGTCAGATATACTATAATTTGATTTTTGAATAAAACATGCTTGAAGCGACTCTATAATAAATATGAGAAATAATGTAATGATGCTTGGAACGATTTCATACAGGTGAAAGAACGTCATTAAAAAATAAATAATAATCTTTTTTCCTATTTTTTGCTTTTTATAAAAATAAATCTATCTATACAAATTGCATACCAAAGATCATAATTGAATTTATTTTTAAACATACACACAAAACTACTTTCAAGGTATGTACTATTTTATAATCTTCACTATTTTAACCTGTTTGCATTGTTTTAAATTTTAAATTTTAAACTTTAAGACTATTTTAAAATCTGTTTTGTTTTTATTAATTTTAATTAAATTAAAAATATAAAAATGTAATTACTGTGATATATGTTTATTATATAAAAAATTCTGTAATTTTTGTAGATGTAAAATAAATATACCAAGCTCTTTTGAAGAAGCTCGCTATGTAGAGCGAAACGTCAGAAAGAAAATTATTGTCCTTTGTTTCTCTAATGAAAAACCTATACCCAAGAAAATATTAGAAAAAAATATTTAACAAAAGGTTTAAGATACAAAAATAAATTTATATATATATATATATATATATATATATATATATATATATATATATATATATATAATTTATAATATGTCCCCGAATATAAAATGCAAGTCCTTGGTGGTTTGTTGATGTTGGCGATAGTTTTGACGAAATCTCAAGGTACGTAAAATTTACTAAAAATAATCTTTTAAATAATCATCATTTACTTTCTGACATTGTTTTAAATATTATTATCTTAAATGTTGAATTTTAAGTGTGTATTATAGGTGTATTTATATTATATTCATATTTCGTTGTAAATTTCAGACGATTATTTATGAAAATGTTCTAAATAAAGAACGAAACGTCAGAGCGATGAAAACTAAAATTTATATATGGACCTAAACTCAAGAAAATAATTAAAAATAATTTATATATATATATATATATATATATATATATATATATATATATATATATATATATATATATATATATAATAAAATAAGAAATTATCGGCTATGCGGACTAAGACTGTTGATAAATATTATTCTCATGCTAAAAAGTGCCTTAGGGTCCGAAAAATGACGACAGCGCTGTTTCGTTCTAGTATGAGACTCGTCAGGCCATTGCATTCGGTACAAACCATCATCTCGTATCTGTGTCCTATAACCAGATTTCACGGTTGAAAAATAGTAGATAAGAAACAGTGGCGACATCTCAATGGCTCATTCAATAACATAAGAATAACACAAATCAACAAATGTTGTATAAAACCGCCATGTGGTGGCGCATCGGTAAATTAAAAAAGAAATATATCAAAACTCGAAACACGAACTTGCTACTCCAAGGATAGAGGTCGCATTATTCAGCATCACCAACCAAACTAACCATGAATTCCACAGTTGAAGTTCAGTATCGCACCAACGATCACCCCAACCCCGAAACCCGTCAACTTAAGTTACTTAGGGTATTGGTGAAAAAAATATTTTCAAACAATCCCATTAAATTTCGTAATTTTTACAATTAAATTACCTGCACAAATATATGGTTTACCCTAATAAAGAAAAGGGGGTGTGAGAATACTATAGCTTAATATCATTTCGAATAATTTCCATTTTGTTTGGTAGAGTTAACTTAATTAGAACTGGAGATATTAAAAAAAGTTTTTGGGGATGACTCACCCTCTTTTAGTAGTTCATTTCTGGAAACCCCCAAAGATGTCAACTTGAGTTAATTATGGTATTCATGAAAAAAATACTTTGAAACAATTACATTAAATTTCATAATTTTTAGAATTAAATTACGTGCGCTAATAGATGGTTTACCGTTACAAGAAATAAGAGATGATATGTTTTAGGGGTGAAAATACTATAATTCAACATCATTTCAAATTACAAGTAACTTTCATTTCGTTTTGTAAAAACATCTCATTTAGAATTTTAAAAAAACGTACTCGGGGATTGCTCACCCTCTTTTACTAGTTTATTTTTAGAAACCCCGAAACCCGTCAACTTAAGTTACTTCTAGTATTCATGAAAAAAATATTTTCAAACAATTTTGAGAATTAAATTACGTGCGTAAATATATGGTTGATCCTAATAAGGAATAAGGGATGATATCCTTGGGGGTGAAAATACCATAGTTTAACATCATTCCGAATAACAAGTAACTCTCATTTTGTTTTGTAAAACTATCTCACTTAGATATTCCAAAAATACTCTTTTTAGGGGTAAACTTTAGGGGCGGTTTTCACCCTGTTATAATGAATCTCCGCAAATAAAAAAAAATACGCATCTCTTATTTTTGTACCCTCTACAACAAATTGAAGTGTCTTTAAAATCGGAGAGGGACACTTCAGATACCTTCCTCGTAAGTCAAGCGAAAATGTATCAGTACGTTTATATCGACAGTTCCTAGCGCGCTTGAAGTCAAGCGCCTTCTACAAACGGCTTAGAAATATAGAATTAAACGGGCGAGATTATACTTAAAGCCGGCTTGGATTTGGTAAGTCAAGTCTGAAACGATTTAGGGTTCACTTGACTCAAGCGCGCTTCGAGTGCGAAATAAACACCTCAAGCGCGCTTGAAATCAGCTGTTGACTTCTGAACGATTACGTCATGCGTCAAATGACCGTTAATATATTTATTTCGAATTATTTTTAATATTTAAGAACACCTAAGTTAAAGGCTAAATGCAGAATAAAACATTCTACCCCTCACAATAGTCAACAGTTGGTTTTTAAATAAGAAAAATATCAAAACAAGGCGTTATTTTGAGGTTAGGTACAAACAAGACATCAAGCTTTTGCGAAAATGGCTTGAAGCCAAGGTCAAGTTATGTTTAAGTTTGTGAAATAAACGCCTAGATTTTAAGTAAGATATTAAGCGGCTTCGGTTTGAAGCTGGCTCGAAAAACGTCGATTTAAACGAAGTCTATGACTGATGACGATTACCATTTAAAATTTTTAGTTTGTAAAATGATTTCCTGTATATATGTTACCCCATATTTTCCTGTACAGATTAATGAATCTTGAAATATTTGCCCTGAATAAAAGAATAATCTAAATTTAAATATTTGTAATTTAATATATGATACGTACTTACTACAGCAATTTAAAAACATTTCTACTCTTTTGATTAACTCCAATGAGTACCGTAATTGACCGATAATTCGCTTTATATTTTCTCTTCACAATTAGTTGTTGCTTGTCTACCTTATAAATTTTTTATAAGGCGAAATCTTCCAACAGATGTCCAATGTATTTATTTGAGTACCGTCAATTAAAGCTTTTTCTTCTGTTCTAACATGGTTTTGTTGACATTACACCGATGTTGAAACAGTAGTTATTCCCATTTTCAGATACCGATCTGAAAAATTATCAGTTACGAACTACTACACCTCCGAAGTTATAAAATGTTTTAAATGTTTCTCTTTTATTGATATAGTAAATCTGCTAATAGAATCTAGACTTATTTCCGAAATATCATTTACTATTTTAAATAAGAACGCACGTGTTATAATGATGTTGACAGAGCCAAAAATTTTGGATCATAATTTTCAACATATATACAGGGTGATTCAAAAATCGATCACGAAACTTAAGGGGGTGATTCTACTTGACAAAATAAGGGTAGAGCTTCATATAATTTTTTTTCAAAATGTCATTCGTTTTCGAGTTACAAGCCGTCCAAGTTCAAGTTTTTATTTTTTGTTTTTTGAATTACTCGCTTACAGGAAAACCGATTTGACTAATATTTGAAAGATAGGCTAAATCTTCTGCGCTTCATCATTTTAGTAACAATTCACATTGATTGTTTGCCGCTAGAGGGCACTTTACCTACATTGAAAATTGTTTTTTTGTCATAATTTTTTAGTGTTAACAGCTACAGTAGTTTTTGGCATAATTTATGAAAGACTGATGCCAGGCCTTTAAAAAAGGTGCTCTTTATTTACATCGCTAAACCCAACGGTTTAGACGTAAATCACCCTTAAAAATTAAGTGGTAAATTTACTTTTCTCATTTCATTACCACCAGCTACCAGGTAAATAGCTATCAAAGTATACTAGAGCTGTCAGTTTAACATCAAATAAATTCGCTTTTTAAACTATTTAATTTATAATCTTAAAATAACTAATAATGGCTAATCACCAATATTCAAATATCGAATATTGTGATATCCATTTTTGTTATGGAAAAGCAAATGGTAATGCAGAGTTGGCAAGAAGATATTATATGGAGAGTTATCCGGAAAGAAATATCCCTCATGCTCAAACATTTTCCAGTGTGCACAGGAGGCTTGCGGAATGTGGTTCCTTTAAAAGTTATAATGGAAATAGGGGAAGACCTAGAACTGCTAGAAACGTGCAACAAGAAGAAAGAGTGCTTGAAATTATTGAAGATAATCCAGGTATTAGTACTAGAAAAATTGGGAATGAAGTGCGGCTCTGTCAGGCTAGTTCATGGAGGATACTAAGAGAAGAACAACTCTACCCGTTTCATTCAAAAAAGGTGCAGGCTCTTTATGACGATGATCGGCCGAGACGGTTGGAAATGTGCAATCAGATCCTAGCTAAGTATGAACACGATAATCGATTAATTGGCGTCATATTATTCACTGACGAAGCTGGTTTCACTCGTGATGGCATAACAAATCTACACAACATCCACACATATGCTTACGAGAACCCAAACAATGTGGTAGAAACGAAACATTAGCGTAGATTTTCACTAAATGTGTGGGCAGGGATAATAGGAGATTACCTTATTGGTCCTCATTTCTTTGATGGCCCATTAACTGGTGACGTATACTTAGATTTTATCCAAAATCGTCTCCCATTGTATCTGGAAGATGTGCCATTGGAAGTAAGGGCCAACATGTGGATCCTCCAAGACGGAGCTCCGCCCCACTTTAGTATACGTGTCCGACAGTATTGGAATGCAACGTATCCTGAGCGATGGATAGGACGAAGTGGACCATTGGCATGGGCAGCGAGGTCACCAGACCTTAATCCTATGGATTTTTTCTTTTGGGGTCATTTGAAACAATTGGTGTACGATATTCCAGTAATCAACGTCGAGGATCTTCGCTTCAGGATAATCGAAAAGTGCCAAATTATTAAAGAAACACCAGTAATTTTTCATCGAGTTAGGCGACATTTTTTGAAGAGTGTTAGGAAATGTATGGAAGAAAATGGGGGACATTTTGAGAATCTTTTTTAGTTTATTTAGTACTGTTTCATTAATTTTTATCAATTAAATGTATATCGCAATAATCCATAATATGAATATTTACTGATTAGCCATTATTAGTTATTTTAAGATTATAAATTAAATAGTTTAAAAAGCGAATTTATTTGATGTTAAACTGATAGCTCTAGTATACTTTGATAGCTATTTACCTGGTAGCTGGTGGTAATGAAATGAGAAAAGTAAATTTACCACTTAATTTTTAAGGGTGATTTACGTCTAAACCGTTGGGTTTAGCGATGTAAATAAAGAGCACCTTTTTTAAAGGCCTGGCATCAGTCTTTCAGAAATTATGCCAAAAACTACTGTAGCTGTCAACACTAAAAAATTATGACAAAAAAACAATTTTCAATGTAGGTAAAGTTCCCTCTAGCGGCAAACAATCAATGTGAATTGTTACTAAAATGATGAAGCGCAGAAGACTTAGCCTATCTTTCAAATATTAGTCAAATCGGTTTTCCTGTAAGCGAGTAATTCAAAAAACAAAAAATAAAAACTTGAACTTGGACGGCTTGTAACTCGAAAACGAATGACATTTTGAAAAAAAATTATATGAAGCTCTACCCTTATTTTGTCAAGTAGAATCACCCCCTTAAGTTTCGTGATCGATTTTTGAATCACCCTGTATATATTTTTTTAATTTGATACTTTCTTGGATGGTCGCACAAATATCTTCTGTTGCAGTCAGCTCTGACAGTGAACAGAGTCCTGCTCCTAGTATATTTGATTCTCTAAAACTGAAAAAAACATATTTATTTTTGTAGCATAGGGGAAAAACGGGTAATGGGAATCAGCGGGTAATGGTGTAGTTTAAATTGCGATAATAGTTACACGTTTTTTTATATTAAATTTTTTTCTCAATAATCTAATTGTAGGTAATGAGAGTGGGGTGACCCCCAATGCACACAAGTGCTTACCATTACCAGCAAAATAATGTGCCTCTAATTTTGATTGAGTAATTAATGATTTTGCGCCGTGAAATACAAATGGGCGGAATAACGAACAGATATAAAGAAATTATAATGATTTCTGATTACTGCGGATCCTTAAAAAGAATACCTTATTAACCTCATTCTTATTAATTATACGCATCTTCTTGATTACTTCTATCCATCTAAAAATAGAATAAAACGGATGTTTTTGTTATTTTCTGTTGCTCTTGAACTCAACTCTTAACTGATTCAATTACTCATCTTAATTTTCTCTACAGAAACATTTTTAAACCTAAGGTTTCCAAATAAGATTAACAGACAAAAATAAGCGAGCCCGTTCAATAGGAAAGGGTTTCTTTTGAAATGGGAAAGTGTATTACGAACCAATAATAAGGTAATATATTTTCACACTTTTATCTACGTCATGGCAAAGAACGACTAAAAATTTGAGCTTTCATTTTCGAATCAACTTTAATGCAATTATTTTGAATATTAGTTGCAGTATTCCCAGATATTGGAGCTAATTATTAGAGAATGAGTAAATCCTATTTTTCAGAGTGCTTCAAAAGTTAATAATAGCTCAAAAATCAACGAAAAATTATTTTTTTTCATTCTTGTAGGTAAATGAAAGCTGACTTATTACATATTTTAAAATAATGTATGATTTTAGACTCATAAACTAAAATAATATTTTTATAAAATAACTGAACCGGCAATTACAAATAAAGTATTTTTCATGTGTTTATGCGAATCACATTTTGTCAGGTATTAGTTTGGCGCTGACTTCAAAAATTTCTATTGCCATATAAAAATGTATAGTTATTTTTCACTTTTTAGCGCACTTCTAGAAGTCGGTTCAATTTTTTTTATAAAAGTATTATAAAATAACGAAATGTAGGCTCATATGGAGGTATACATATTTTTTGATTAGATTACTTGTTTAAAAAATTTCTTATCAAATATAGTAAAAATAAAACTTATGTATCCAATAATTTCACAGGGTGTGTGGTAACGAAGTTGTTATTCATTAATAGGATCCAAAATGAATTCACTCAACTAAAGGATAAATTAATTTATTTACCTATTCATTGGATATATACATATGGTTTTTAATAATTCGACAAGCTATTTGCATGTCAGATTCAACGTCATACTAATTTAATAATTTAAATTCGTTATTTTTCTTCACTTTATGTGAATGAAAATTATTACTATAACCTTTAGAATGGTTTCTAATACAAGGCATCGAAAATATATAATTTTTGGATTTATTTTATGCACATATATGTATATTTTAATATACGTAAAAATTGGTATATCTTATATGGTAAGGGATATTAATGATAAATAATATTTTTATAAAAAATTGAACCGACTTTTAAAAGTGCACTAAAAAGTGAAAAACAACTATAAATTTTTATATAAAATTGAAATTTTTGAAGTCGGCACCAAACTAATACCTGACAAAAAATGATTCGCCTAAACAGATTAAAGATACTTCATTCGTAATTGTTTTCTTACCATCATTTGTATATGTTGGTAGTTATTTATTTCATTTAGAAATAATTTGGCTTAATATCTATAAATTATTTGAACTAAGTCCTGATCGAGATTACCTGGCAAAAAAGTATCCATTTTATCCAAAGTTGTAAATCACTCTAAAATGAACCACTAAAAATTCTTTGATTCTTAGAGTTCTCCAAATACCAGTGAAATTGTGTAAAACAAATATTTAGTCTGTTATAGTAAATCCACTATCTGAAATTTCAAACTAATTTTAAATTGGTAATAGAGGCCCCAATGTCTATACTTAAAGAACTTGAGACGTAAACTTCTTGGCCCGATATATTTTACACTGCATATTGAGTTTGTATATGCCCCAAGAATCCCGCAATATTAATTTAAGCAAAATCAGAAAATGTAAAATTTTCTGGTCCTCATATTGTATCTTGTCAACCTAATAGTTGTAAAAAATTAATTTCATATTCGTAAGACACGACCCCGAAAACCCCCTAATGCCAAATCTAAAAAAATGCGAATAAGGTAAAATTTTAAACCCATCATATTGGATCCGTCATATTACATTTCAAAAAAATAATTTTAACATCTTAATCTAATCTAAACCTAAACCCTTCAAAGCCCACTAGTACCAATTTTGGAAGAAATCCGGAAATTTAAAATTTCTAGACCGTCATATTGCATGTGACATATTAGATTTTCCTAAAATAATTTTATATTCGCTATTTATATCCTCAAAAATGATTCATTTCCATCTTTGAACAAAATTGAAAAATGTAAAATATTTAGTCCGTTATATTGGATTCGCTATATTGAATCCTGAAAAAGTTAAATTCATAATTTGTACCTTGAAGAACCTCCAATATTAGTTTTGGAGAAGATCGAAAAATGTAAAATCTTTAGGACGCCATATTGAATCCGCTAGAGTTTTTCAAAAAATATTTTAAATTCGAAATTAACACTAACAAAAATCCCCCAATACTGATTTTAGACAAAATCGAGAGATGTAGAATCTTTAATCCGCTATCTGGGTCCGCCATATTTAATTTTATCCACCATATTGGATAAGACATATTAAATTTTTTAAAAATAATTTCAGATTCGTTAGGTGCCACCCCGAAAACTCCCCCATTCCAATTTTGGAGAAAATCGGACAAAATTGATATTTTCGTACACCATATTAGATTCGCCATATTGAAGTTTTTAAAAATAATTTTAGATTCGATATGTGCGATCCCGAAAACTGCCCCGTACCAATTTTGGAGAAAATCGGACAAAATTGATGTTTTTGTCCGCCATATTGGATCTGTCATATTGAATTCTTTAAAAATAATTTTAGATTCGTTGTGGACGACTCTGAAAATTCCCCCATACCAATTTGCGAGAAAATCGGACAAAAATAATTTTTTTGGCCGCCATATTGTCAGCGCTATCTTGGATATTATTGCACCAATTTGGTCGAAAAAAATATGGGACCACCGCAGCAACTTCCTAAACATAACGTAAAAAATTTCATTCAAATTAGTACCGCCGTTCCGGAGTAATCGGTGCATATACGTAAAAAAAAACATAGTCGACGAATTGAGAACCTCCCTCTTTTAGAAGTCGGTTAATAACCGAAAAATCCGAGTGAAGTTAGGAAGATTTGAAAAAATAGACGCTGATAGAAAATCATATAAAAACTACAGAAAAACTACAGGAATATGACTTATGGTTTTGAAAATAGAAATGTGAACTGAAAAATATCCTGCTGTAGTTTTTTTTTTTTTTTTTGATTAGCAGTTGATTTATTTTTAGAGAAACTAAAATTACTTTAATATTGTCTAATATTTCTGTGTAATTTATGATGGTGAATGGTGGTACGGAATGCTCAACGCACGAGTCTCATTTGCGCTTCGCCGGTTCTATTTTGACTTCTATTATTACGGCAATGACATTAATCTAAATTAAAACATAATTAAGTACTCAAAAACACATATTCGTATGTATATTGGTCAGCGGAAACCGTCATTTTATTTTTACCATATTCAAGTTTCTGAACAAAAATTAATTATCGTACTTTCTTTGACATTGATTTTCCTGAAACACATTTAAAGAAATTCACTGCACACATATATGTTTTAATGACTTTCTATAAACTGAAGTCATTCGATGATTAAGCAACTTTTTGCCAGTGCAAATTTAAAGGAATTAAATAATACTTCCAATCAATTCGACCGCAGCGAAAACCTTATATGGGGTGACACCGTTATTGTCTTTATAAAACCAAACTGTCATTATTCGTTATATGTGGTGTGAAAAGAAGTGAAATATCCATTATTTTAATTCCTGCTAATCATTTTCTCTCCTGCTGATCATTTCATAAAAGATATTTTTGATAAATTACATATAAGATATGGGAACTGCATTTGGATAAAAATGACCTTTTAAATTGGTCTTGCATCTTTAAAATGACTTTTTCTAACGAGGTTTTAAAGGGTCTAGCCGATTAAGAGGGTCGAAACTGCCCCCTCGGTAATAAAAAAACACCTGCACGCGAACTCCGTAACACAATAAAAATAGAAACAGAAAATAAATAAAGAAGAAAGAAAATTTCTTTCCATCAACCTAACCTACTCTCTATGATATTTTCCTTAAAATTTCGGACTTGCTCGCATAGAAATAACTACAAACTATCATCACTAAAAACATTTATCTCTTCTAGGGACTTTATAATTAAAAAAAAATACCGAACATTTGTAATTTTTTAGGTTAATTGACTAAACAATTTTTATTGTGAAATCTTCTTTTTTTAATCCCTTTTTTTAATAAATTACCTATTAGAAAATATGGATCTGATATTTATGTCTTTTGTACAAAACGCTGAAGATGCAGAAGACAGGGAATTTACGAGACTGGAGAAGAAACATTTGCGAGATTACAGTTTTTTTTTGCTTTATCTGAACATGAATTCAGAAAATGTTTTAGTCTTAGTAGAGATTTAGTACAAAACCTAATAGAAGAACTTATACCACATATGCAGTGCATCCCGAAAAAATGAAGTCCCTGTTTTTACAAGAATTATGGGGGCATTGAGATTTTTTGCACAAGGGTCCTATCAGAGGAGCATTGGCAATGAACGTTACATATCTATGGCTCAACAAGCATTTAGCCATAGATAAAAATACTATAGGTAGACATTTAGCAAAGCCGTGTCAGTCAGAAGTTTGTGCGGCTCAGTAAAACAGAATTAAATACTTTTTAAATTGTGTATATGATATGTATATATTTATTTATTTTTTCTTGAATAAGCTCTAATAATTTATTATTGTGCAGGTTCTTAACGTTAATAAATAAACAGAAATAAAAAGAATTTTTGCTATTTTCATTTTTTTTTCGTATATAACGTGTAAATCTATAGCTAAATAAAATATAAAAACACATTTATAAATATATATATATATATATATATATATATATATATATATATATATATATATATATATATATAACTATATCTCACATTCGACATAACCACAAATTCAAACACAGATAATCCAGAAAAAAAAAATGAGACCAACTTATGCAGCATTCAAATTGCTTTGAGAGAGAGAGAGAAAAACGGCAACAAGCCAAAGACTTTTTCTATTTCTATCGCACGATTGCTTGTTCGGATAGACCCGACCGTTACCGAAAGTGCTTACAGAGTAAGTTGTGAATAATTTTCCATAATAGAAAGAAATAGCAAAGAAATTTCTTTTCTATCCTCTTACGGAGTCCACGTGCTGGTTGTTCTACATCAAAAGTACCCACAATGACAATTTTTAGTCACTTTTCTGGTCACATAACCTCAAAAAAATAAAACGTCTTTTTTCGTTTTTTGACGATATCTTCGGTTTTAATCATCGTAGAAACTTCTTTTTTTTTTCATTTTATAAAACAAAATTTTTAATACGTTAATTATTGCTTTAATCTTAATAATACTTCTTAATACTTACGAGTACATTTAACGAAAAAAACTTTTTCATGAACTGAAATGTTTTATTTCTATGCTACTTTGCATTTAAAAAAATTACAAGGTATGACCAAGTATTTGAAATAAAAAATATCCTAAAATTGTCTTAGCCTTGTCTCAATCATGCCCTCAAGGGAAAAAACAATCATTAAATAACCTAAAATGGTGGAAAATTTCATATATATATATATATATATATATATATATATATATATATATATATATATATATATATATATAATATAGGAATTAATTTTTCTTGAACCATTAAATATATTTTTAGTTGGTTATTTTCTTGGGAATATGGTTCATTTTTATATTGAAACTACATATGTAAAGTAGTCATACTTATTGTATATATATATATATATATATATATATATATATATATATATATATATATATATATATATACATTTATTTTTCAGGACGTTTCGATTCTTTCGAATCTTTTTCAACTGATGCGAATGCTACAAAAATGTACATTTTTAATATTATTATATATGGAATAGGAGGTTAAAAACTTTTACCATTAAGAACAGAGATTTTTGTTTTAAACAAAAATTAATTACATCACAAACCAATTGTAATCACACACTCTTTTGTATATTCACTTTTTAAAAGTATTTTTAAAAGTCCAGTTAGAAGAATGGACACTACATTTTTAACCCTATAACTGCCTTGACTTGACTGAATGTGGAACCCAGATGGTGTATGTTTTAGGTACTTTAAGTGGCGTAAAAAGTTTGGGTCTTTTAATTGAAGTGATATCTTTCTGAAAAATATGGTGATTTAATTTAGAAGAATTGAAAGCGGAGAATTATTCTTATTTATTGTTTCCGCTTCAATTCTTCTAAATTAAATCACGATATTTTTTCAGAAAGACATGACTTCAATTAAAAGACCCAAACTTTTTACGCCACTTAAAATACCTAAAACATACACCATCTGGGTTCCACATTCAGTCAAGTCAAGGCAGTTATAGGGTTAACAATGTAGTGTCCATTCTTCTAACTGGACTTTTAAGAATACTTTTAAAAAGTGAATATACAAAAGAGTGAGTGATTACAATTGGTTTGTGATGTAATTAATTTTTGTTTAAAACAAAAATCTCTGTTCTTAATGGTAAGTTTTTAACCTCTTTGTCCATATATAATAATATTAAAAATGTACATTTTTGTTGCATCCGCATCAGTTGAAAAAGATTCGAAAGAATCGAAACGTCCTGAAAAATAAATATATATATATATATATATATATATATATATATATATATATATATATATATATATATATGAAGTAAAATGCGAACAGTAAATGCAAACTTCTCTCCATCATATCCTTTCTGTGTTAGAGGTTGAGACGAAACATGTACCTCTGCCGTATCACTGTGGCGGGGAGGGTAAGTTTTGACTTTCTTCTCGGTATGGTGGTACAGGTAGGCCATCATCTTGATGGTGGTGGAATAGGATAAATTGCGTTTTATAACAATTTGTTCTAACTGTGCAACCTCTAACACAGAAAGGATATGATGGAGAGAAGTTTGCATTTACTGTTCGCATTTTACTTCATTCATACGCGGAGCTGCATATAGTTGTACGTTTGCTGAATGTGATTTCAGCACTACAACGGCATAATGTGGATATATCCACTGCTATTGCAACTCACACGGAGGAATCCGTGAAATCCGCATACACATATATATATATATATATATATATATATATATATATATATATATATATATATATATATATATATATATATATACAATAAGTATGACTACTTTATATATGTAGTTTCAATATAAAAATGAACCATATTCCCAAGAAAATAACCAACTAAATATATATGTATATATATATATATATATATATATATATATATATATATATATATATACATATATAGGATTTATGAGGATTTATAAGAAAATTCCATGCTTCAAAACTCGATAAAATGCGGAAAAATGCTAATAAATGCCATTTTTTTGCGATTTTGACTGTTTTACCACTATTAAAAATCTGAAAAATTTATGGACATAGTTTGGCGTCTAAAAAACAACACATCTTTTTTTCGATCCTGCTATTGTCCTAGTTTTTATTTTATTAAATTCAAAAATTTTCGAACACCCATAAAAATTTGAATTTAGCGCCAAAAATTTTTGTAAAAAATATTTTGTTATAGGCAATAAAAAAACCTACAAAATGAAAAAAAAAAGAAGTTTTTACGATGATTAGAACCGAAGATATCGTAAAAAAAACGTTTTATTTTTTTTAAGGTTATGTGGCGATAAAAGTGGCTAAAAATTTTTTCGTGTGGGTTCTTTTTGATGTATTACCGAAGGAGCAGTTTCGATCCTCTTAATCGACTAGACCCTTTGGCGGCCCAATAAAGGTTCTGCTAACTTGAGCAAGAACTACATAGTTGCAATCTATAAACCCCCCATATCTGTGCACTGAAAATATGAGTAGAAGCTTCAGATTTTTGTTCTGCAAATAACATGGCACACTGAGTAAACTCCATCTGTTTAACTTCTTAAGTTGATGAAAAATCACGTTTTGCAATGCTGAGACTTGATCATCGATTATCAAAACTGAAAGGTACCACCCTACTAAGTCTTTGCTATTTTAATTACGTGGCGTGAAAATAAACTAATTTTATATTGAATTTGACCTACTGGCATTTCCAAATAATATGCACTAAATAAAACAAAGTAATTTTAACTATAACACATCTCTCACGACACTGTCAGTGTTAACAGGTAATTATTATTACTATTATTACTTTCCTCTAATTAGTGCTAAATTTATCATAAGTGTGACAAGAATGAGGACGAATTGTATAAAGCTAGTCTGAAGATTTAATAGATTGTAATAGGTCATCCAACAGAAGTGTCCCACTTTTCAATTTAAATAAAACAAATTAGTTAAATGTTAGTGTCGTATTTCTTTTCTTATTTTTTAGTAAAATATATACCTAAACCAAAAGTGGATAATATACTTGCAATTGGGTGTGTAAAATACAATTATAAAAGAGAAACTTCTCAACCAACTGAAAAAAACCTTATACTATAAGGACAAACGTACTCTGTTCTAACCAGGGGCGGATCCAGCCTCTCTCCTTGGGGGGGGCGGTGATATCACAAAAGTACAGTATGGCAAGCGAAAGCAAGTTGTCCCGGGACACCGGAAACATTCCCATTTCTAGTGTAAAAGGCAGGGACGGGGCTATTTTTTTGAATTTGAAGCTCTTGGAGAGGGGGGGGGGCGATCACAAGAAAAAACAAGCTTCCGACAGGGGATGGGAAGATGCGATCAACATACACATTCCTCGTATAAGAGGCAGAATCGGGTCTATTTTCCTGAGTTTAAAGCTTCTGGGGGGGGGGGGGTGCTATCGCAAAAAAACAAGTTGTCAACGAGGGGGTGCAGCAGCATACACATTCCTAATATAAAAGGCAGAATCGGTTCTATGTTCCTGAACTCAAAGCCCTTGGGAAGGGGAGGGGCGATCGCAAGCATACACATTCCTATACTCTATTCAACAACTAGAGAGAGTAATAAAACTGTTACCGAAACCTCCAACGTACCTGCTTCAGTGCCCCCGGTAACTGAGAACTGCCGTAAATCTAATTATATTTAAATATTATAAGCTTTTATAAATTTACTGAAACAATAAAATTTCTGATAATTCAATTTAATTTCGGTCAGTGAGCAAAGTACACCTTACAGTGCGTCCTTAGTGATTTATTTTGTTTGTGCTTATTTTTATATATTATTTGAGATTAGTGAGATACCCAAAAGATGGAGGGCATTTTTTCCTCAACGAAAAACTTATTACGATGAATGTTTATGATGCCTTAAGATATTAATATCTGGATGATAATGTTAAAAGCTCTATTGAGATGTGTTCCAATATAACAGGAGTTCGAAAATCTATCATGTATCGAACACTGACGGAGAGAAAAACGACTGGAATTGTTAATAATTCCAAGCTATATTCGATTACAGGCAGACCAAAAATCTCGTTGGAAGAAGAGATGTAAACTGTAATAAAAGGAGTTGTACATACATTTTATTATGAGAAGTAGATCTCAACCGTCGACAAAATTCTAACTAAAATCAATGAAGATCAGGATTTCCCTGAAATTAAAAGAACTGAGCTCTGGAAATTGCTCAGAGAACTTAATTTTTGTTGGGAAAAACCAGATAGGAAATCTGTTCTTATAGATCGTCCGGAAAATGTCCGTTGGTGAAGGAAATATCTTTCTCAAATAAAAGGTAGAGTTGCTGGAAATAACACAACTTACAAAATTAATAATTTAACTGGACTTTTAAAAGATTTTTTTGAATAAAGTTACTGCAGATAATTGCGAAAAGTCCATATAATAAAAGAATAGAAGAAAATGTGGAAACTCGATCTCATGATCGGTGAGAGAGGAATCAATTATAATTAATTTGAGCGAAGATAGCTTCACTGACTTTGATGACGAATAAGATACGTAATGTTTACCAGCGTTAATACAATTTATTATTTAAATTTTCTGTAACATATAAAAATTAATGACATTTGAATCCCTTTTTAGTGTTTAATTGTAATTCTGCAGATGATTTAAGAAATAAATAAACGTCAAATATCCCAAAAATGTTTTTAATTAATAACAAAATGACCAATAGCCCCAAAAATATTATATTGACGAATTTATTTTTTTTATATATGTTTAACTTCTTGTATTTTTGATAATGGGTATTTTGTAAGTATTTAAATTATAACTTAGAATTTTTTGAGAGAAAAAGGCTACGTTTTAGTCTGAATGTGCCTAAAACGGTTTCTTTGTCAAAATTAAAAATAATAAAACTACAGTTGTGATTTGTGTTAAATAGGTCAAAATTATCTATATTTTCTAATATATGTGAATTATTAAAAAATCATAAGAAATAAAATAATCTTATAAAAACTTTTTATTTTAAGTTTATTACCGAAATAATATTCTATGCTATAAATACTTGGTGATAAAATAAATCTCCTTCCGACGCCTATGACAAGGATTAAAATCCTTTTAACATTTCACACATCCAAATATCTATTGCTATCCAACCCAAATAATCCATTATTATAGACCAGTATTTTTGATTATAAAATTTTTAATCCATTCCTATGAAAAATATGTGTCTAACAGATTTTGCCAAAGACACCGGACTAAAGAACACAGGTAGTTTCCGAAGAAAAAAAAGGTCAAAAATGAAAAACTCTACCTAGGTCTTGAATAAACTATAGTATAAGAGGCAAAATCGGGTCTATTTTCCTGAACTCCAAGCTCTTGGGGGGGCGATCGCCCCCGCCGCCCCCCCTTGGATCCGCGCCTGGTTCTAACACAGTTAGATCTCAGATTGCAAGAATATCAGGAAAGGGTGGAAGCCTTTCCTATGGTAGTGCGCTAGCCTATTCTGTACTGACGAGAACTAACAAGTTCGAAACCGGTCTACAGATGGCGGTGCACTACCATAGGAAAGGCTTCCACCCTTTCCTGGTATTCTTGCAATCTGAGATAGTGCTTTGTCTCTAACTGTGTTAGAACAGAGTACGTTTGTCCTTATAGTATAAGGTTTTTTCAGTTGGTTGAGAGCCAAGTTTCTCTTTTATAATTGTAAAATATATACCATTATATATGAAACAGTATGTCAGACAAATGGCTGCCACGGCATCGTTGAGAAGTGCGGATTCGAGATATTCAGTTTTTGATTACAGTTTCATTGAAAGCGGGTTGAATTTCATTGATAGTCATTCTTATGTTCCTCTTTAAATACTCAGTTGTTCGGGGTTTATTGGCATAAAGCCTGGCCTTTAAGTACCCCCATAAGAAAAAGTCTAGGAGGGTTAAATCAGAGGATCTTGGAAGCCAACTAACATCACTAAGATGTCATAACTGAAAGGATATTAGTATATTCAATTTTGTTGGCTTTTACTAGAAAACCCTAAGAATTTGGTTAAACAAAAGTAGCAATCATCAACAAGATTCGGAGGTTCCTACCAAATCACTGGCACTCCAAACATTATAGAGTTATCAAGTACCCAGTAACAATACTATTAAAGTTCTTGAGCATGTTATAACAGCAAATTTTGGGAACCAGTTTTGTCTTGATCACCAACTTTGCACCCAAAATATATATCTCGTAAGCTTTTCTTACAAGCAGTGGGACTAGTCCCGATGAGGAAATGACCGGGTGTCAAACACTGGAAATCTGAGGGATCATTTGAGAGCCAAAATTTAACGATTTAATGAAATATAATTTAATCTAAAATGAAAAGCGATTTTCCCTATGTCTCGCAAAATTGAAGAAAAATTATAAGAAACCGAGGTCAGAATTATGACATGATTTAACACTTTTCCTACTTTTCACTCATTACGAATTTTTACCTTTTTTTAACAAAATAAATTAAACTTTAAAATTGTAGTTTAACTACCGGTTCTCAATAAAAATTGTTTTAGAGTAAAATTATTTTCTTTAAACATTTGTTTTAAAAACTAAATTATACAAATTGTATTTGGCATACATAAAAAAATCAGTTTTTAATCGACTTCTAAAAGAAGGAGGTTCTCAATTCCTCGACTATGTATGTTTCTTTTATGTATTGTTGTGGAACATAACATCTTACCACCGTTTTCCGGCAAAACTGGATTTAAATAGAGGTCCAAGTTTGTGGAAAGTACAAGAAGGATGTCTGGGAAAGATACCGGTGGATCCCACTGATGAGTCCACCACCGGTATCCGGACGAAACATCCGTACATTTAGGTGGTCGCAAATAGTTCGTTAGTTATATGCCCTTAATATCAGGGGCATTACCACAACAGTATGTACACCGATTACTCCGGAACGGCGACACCGATTTTAGTGAAATTTTTTACGTTATGTTCAGGAAGTTGCTGCGTTGGTTCCATATTTTTTTGGAGGAAATTGGTGCACAAAATTCCAAGATGGCGCAGACAATATGGCGGCCAAAAAAATTAATTTTGCCGATTTTCTCCAATATTGGTACGGGGGAATTTTTGGGGTCGTATACAACGAATCTAAAATTATTTTTACAAAATTTAATATGGCTGATCCAATATGGCGGACAAAAAAATTAATTTTGTCCGATTTCCTCCAAAATTGGTGAACGGGAGTTTTTGGGGTCGCATATAACGAATCCAAAATATTTCTTAAAAATTCAATATGGCCGATCGAATATGGCGCACAAAAAATCAGTTTTGTCCGATTTTCTCCAAAATTGGTACAGGGGAGTTTTCAGGGTCTCGCACATGACGAATCTAAAATTATTTTTAAGGATTCAATATGGCGAATCCAACATAGCGGACGAAAAAATCAATTTTGTCCGATTTTTCCCAAAATTGGTACGGGGCAGTTTTCGGAGTCACACAAAACGAATCTGAAATTATTTTTAAAAAATTTAATATGGCGTATCAAATATGGCGATTAAAAATAAATTTTGTTCAATTTTGTTCAAAATTGATATGGGGGAATTTTGAGATCGCACATTACAAATTTGAAATTATTTTAAAAAAAATTAAATATGGCGGATCCAAGACGGCGGATTAAAAATTCCTCATCTCCCCATTTTGTCTAAAATCAGTATTGGGGGATTTTTGTTAGTGCTAATTACGAATTTAGAATATTTTTTGAAAAACTCAATCTGGCGGATTCAATATGGCGCCCAGAAAATTTTACATTTTCCGATTTTCTCCAAAACTGATATAGGGGTTCTTGTGGGTGTAAATTATGAATTTAAGAGTATTTTTTCAGGATCCAAGATAGCGAACTAAAGATTTTACATTTTCCGATTTTGTTCAAAGGTGGGACTGAATCGTTTTAGGGGGTTTTGCGGTTTTGTATTTCGAATATAAAGTTAACTTTTTACAACTATTAAGTTGGTAAGATACAATATGAAGGACTGAAAATTTTACATTTTCCGATTTTGTCTAAAATTGATATTGCGGGGTTCTTGGGGCGTATACAAACTCAACATGCAATATAAAATATATCGGGCTAAAAAATTTATGTTTTAAGTACTTTAAGTATCGATATTGGAAGGTTTTGGGGTCTTTATTACCAATTTAAAATTAATTTGAAATTTAAAATAGTAGATTTACTATGACAGACTAATTGACACAATTTCACTGGTGTTTGGAGAACTCTAAGAATCAAAAAATTTTTAGTGGTTCATTTTAGGGTGATGTACAGCTTTGGATAAAATTGGTAGTTTTTGGCCACCTTGGAATCATTGCGAGGTTCATTAATCTCGATTAGTACTTAGTTTAAATAATTTATGGATATCATAATAAATTCAGAACTAAAAATTGAAAAAAAAAATTATGAAAAAAATTGAACCAACTTCTAAAAGTGCGCTAAAAAGTGAAAAATAACTATAAATTTTTATATGAAATTGAAATTTTTGAAGTTGACGCCAAATTATTTCTAAATGAAATAAATAACTACTAATATATACAAATTATGGTAAGAAAGTTCACATTTTATCAGATATTAGTTTGACGCCGACTTCAAAAATTTCAATTTCATATAAAAATTTATAGTTATTTTTCACTTTTTAGCACACTCTTAGAAGTCGGTTCAATTTTTCTTATAAAAATTTTATCGATTAAGCTCTTGCGAACTTATAATAAGAACGTAAAACTAATATATATCTTTACTATAAAAATGATAGTTTGCCGTCGGCAAATAGGATATAAAGAAAAATGAAACTTAAAATTTTTAAGAGTATTAATGCTAAAAATATATTTAAAATCAAAAAAGTATAAAGGTAAGAAAGTTTTAAGTAATTTTTGCAATTATGTCTTAGTTCTCAAGTTATATAAAGTAAGAGTTTTTTTGTAAACAAATTCAGACTAAAATATATGTCTCATGCAAATTCACTATAGCTTTTTCAATATTTTTTAGTTGCAAAATTGTTATTTGAGAGTTTACTAACGCACTAATCAACTAAATATTAAACACTGACCTGCTTTCAAGAATAGATACTTGGGGGACTTCTTCATGAGTCATACACAGAGGCAAAGAGCGAACACTTTCCTTGGGGCACTAGTTACTTTCTTATCACTCGGCTGGAATTGGGACCAAATGTAGGGTGATGGTTTTCGTTTTCTTCACCCAACACAAGCGGTACAACTTGTGTAAAATTTTACGAGCAATGAATTGTATTTATTTTTTTTTTTGAACGATCACCAGTTAACCTGGAAACATATACGATCTATTCTTCTCAGCAGTCTATTGCTGAATAAAACACGAACTTGTTTAACTTCATTTATTTTAGACACTAATTTTACTTCTACTTATTAACACCTTTAACTCCCAGAACTAAAAGGTTAAATATTAACTTCCGCAGAAGACCTCACTAACACCACATCTCAAAAATTAAACAGACTGTTTTAGAGTAGAGAGCGATATATTATTATATTAAGAGCAAACGAGATACCGATTTTGGGAAATAATAGGATAGAAAACGATATATCATTCCATCCAAAACTAATGAGAAACTGCAGCTCATTTTGCGCATACTTTTTGAAGAAAAAACTTGCCTGCAGCTCATATGGCGCACACAAATTTTACTTGGGATAAAGAAGGGTTAGCGATGACCTAATTGGTCGAAATTCATACACTCCGCCCACTAGATCTAAATAAACTGTATTGGGAGGTAACCAAGAGTGAAAAGAATCACAATAAAATACATTTTTTGCGGGTAAAAAGTTATGGCTGTGCAAACCGCCCAGTAAACTCGACATTTCTTTCATTTTTATTTTTTCCTTAGAAGTGAACCGTGTCGTCTTGATACAGTGCGAATATTATTTTCGGCTTTTAAAGTTTGTAATAAAAACTAACATTGTTTAAATTTAAAACTGCCATAAATTTACAGCAGAGGGCTTAAACTGACAAGAGCAACAATAAGCCAAGCAAGTTTTAAACCCTAGAAATACAAGTATCAAATATTATTTTGTTTTATTACTGAACCGGCAAAAATGGAGAATTTTGTTTATTTTCCGGATATAACTATTTCTCCTATATATTTCAAGGCTTTCTTCAGAAGAAGTGTTTATTGTCGACATAAGTAATATAAATTATGATAATATCATAAACAAAACAAAACTGGCCGACTCACTAACGAGCATTTGGCCTCAGAAACCGGACAAAAAGGAGAAATGCAAACCATACAAGTAATCATCGAAATTTTTTTTTGTATATCTGAGTAACCGTACTATCATAAAATTATGATAAAGTGGCCCCTCTCCGCCGCTACGCCCCGCACAGTAAATTGCAATCTAAGCTTCGTTCAATACGCACGCATTCGTTCTTGATAGATTTTTTTTAGACTTGTGTTTGGTGTTTGGTATTTTGTAAAGTGAATATTAAAAAAAAATTGTGATGGAATCTGAAAAACAAGATATGTTTTTAATTTTAATATATATTATTTCAAAATATAATGACTGTTTAGTATTCTTATGGACCTAAAACAATATGCAAGAAATTTTTTTTTCTTTTTAACTAATTAGTGTTTTTGAAAATGTTCCGAGCTAGATCGGGCTACAATTCTTTTGTTCTAATAAGCTATAGACATTAGCCATATCATAACAGTCAAAATATTTTCCACATGTTTCCACCTCTTAAAAAGACCGCTTTGAGTTCCTCGGTTTTTTTTTTGCAATAATTTTGGTTATTTTTTACTTAAATACATATTTTTTTTTCCTATAGGTACAGATTTGACATCAAATGTTATTGAGGTATATCGGAAAATGCTATATATGCTTTTTAAACAAAGCACATCCAGAACACTTGAAGATAAGATATCATTTATGGAACATAAGCTCAGCGAAATGATGAAATGTCCCAAAACGAGTACCATACCTTAAGTCACGATTTAAAACATTTTAACAATGATGAAGAAGAAATGGATATCATCTAACTGCATAGCAAAAGCCAACTTTTCCTGAGTGAAACTTTAGAATTGTTAGAACCCGAAGAACTAAATATATCAACAGTTGAAGAGGAAACTGCTGGAATCAATCAATCTGGTAAATCAGATTGACCCAATTTGTATGATTTATTGATATTATGTGTTTTTTAATGATTTTTTCTTTATTCTTATCAAATAGCATGTTAACTAAATTCACTCATGCATTTCTATTAATTTTTCATAAAAAATATAGGTTAAAATAATTTTGTCCGGTTTTTGAGACAAAATACTCAAATCGCGGTAAGCGAATAGAAACCCTAATCAAAATCTGTGATTTCATTTTGTCACCCTTTACACAAACAACAACAAAAATCTTTTTGGGATTTCCAATTCTTGCATTTAAAATCCATACACTTTTTACAGTTTTTAGCTCTGTAGTTCGATGTCCATTTTATTGGTATCCTTTTAAATAAAAGAAAGATTTTTTCAAAATATACAATAATCGATTTGCTACCTGCTGTCAACACAATTATGATCCTATTTATTTTTTCATCGCTAATGGAAGCGTGTGAATATACAGACATATGTAAAAGCAAAATAAAAAAAACCTTACTTATTTTAATTCATATATACAAATGTGTCTATGCTCTTGTAAAAAATGTTATAACTTTAAAGGACGAATAAACAATCAGGTAGCAAATCGTACATAAATTCATACACTTTTATTAGCAATAAGAAATTAAATAGGATTAACAGGCAGCAAATCGTATGATGTTATTTGTTTTTCTTAGAATTTTGCATAGTTATTTAGACATTATTAAAAAATTAAACAGAATCCATTTAACCCAATTTTGATCGCAATCAGTTTTTGTCAAAATATGTTGAAATTTTTTATTTGACAACCATTAATAAAGTCGGTAGAAAACTTTAGAATGTCAAACTTTGTAAAAGATAGACTTTTTATGGGAAAACGTACAATTATCCTAAGTCAACATATAAAACGATATCCATTAGGTTTTTTTAATATTACCTCCCTTGTCCTCCTCACCCTAAGTCAGCGCCCCTTCACCCGATTGGTAAAATAATGCCAGAAATTAAATCGGAGCACCTAAAAACATATAAAACAATGACCATTACGTTTTTTTGATATTACTCCCCTCCCCCTCCCCACCCCAAGTCAGCCCCCTTTCACCCGATTAGTAAAATAATGCCAGAAATCAACATAGCGCCCTCAAAAATCCCCGGATACTGATTTTGACACGTCTA
This sequence comes from Diaprepes abbreviatus, assembly GCA_034092305.1. Classification (NCBI taxonomy): domain Eukaryota; kingdom Metazoa; phylum Arthropoda; class Insecta; order Coleoptera; family Curculionidae; genus Diaprepes; species Diaprepes abbreviatus. Next base: position 1,101,086 of record JASJET010000219.1, read on the forward strand.
GAGTCAAAAACAACGACGTTATTAATTTTGTCCGGTTTTTGAGGCCAAATGCTCGTTAGTGCGACTGTAAGATTTAAATTTCATGGCAACTAGATCGAGTTTCAATCTTAAATATTCCTAGAGAATCTGGTTATAAGTTAATTATTAATAGAGAGAAATAATTTATTGTTGAAAGTTTCTTCAACAGCTTAATTAAACACAAGAAACAGATTCTGAATATTTCACACAATTTTGGGACATGTGAATATTTAATCAAAAAGAAATTTTTATTTTTCGCTTTTCCTGTTTTTAAAGTAGACGCAAAACCGATGGCTGGACTACATATTCCCGTAGAGATACATAATTAGGTCTGAATGAACATTATAAATGACTGATCAATATATCTTGGATTTATCTTAGATTGAAATTTAAACTGCAATCCCAAGATTGATTGACGTTATTTACTTGATTTATGTGGGTGATTTTAAACCAGTTCCTTAACGGCAAACGGCGTTACAAATTATTTCTTCTGTTTTTCATTACGTTATACATTTTAAAATGCAGCATTTCTTAGGTATATAAATAAATCAACTATAACTGACATAATGGATAATATAGCAATTTGATACTATATATAAAATAATAGTGAATGCGAAAACGATATATTTGCAGTTTGTATATAACAGTCATATATATATATATATATATATATATATATATATATATATATATATATATATATATATATATATATATATATAATAAAATAGAATAAAATATTGGCGAAGCGGACGTGAAAATTTGTCAATCTACATGATTTTCGTATTAAAAAGTACGGAGCACTCCAAAATATGGAAAAACTCCGGGTCCGACAGATGGCGACAGCGCTGTTTCGTCCTAATATGGGACTCGTCAGGCCACCGCAGTCGGTACAAACCATCATCTCGCCTTTGCATCGTATAAAGCTGAATTTATAATCAAAACACAGCAAATAAGACGACAAAGGCGACATCTCGATGGTCCACTTGATAATACAAGAACCACACAGATTAACAAAGTTTGTAAAAGAACCGTCATATGGTGGCGCGACAGTGAATTAAAACAGAAATATGTAAAATCGAGTACACGAAACGCGCTGCCCAACGGATAGGGGTCGCATTTTTCGGTATTGGCAAGCAAGCCTACCGCTATTTAAGCAGCCAAAGCCACGTGCCGCACCAAACGATCCCACCATGAGAGCATCGTTTAGCGTGTTTAAAAGCCAAACAAGTAAATAAATATGTAGATAAGTTTTTGTCCGTGTAATTTAAAATAAAATAGAATAAAATATTGGCGAAGCGGACGTGACTGTTTTAATTCACCGTCGCGCCACCATATTACGGTTCTTTTACAAACTTTGTTAATCTGTGTGGTTCTTGTATTATCAAGTGGACCATCGAGATGTCGCCTTTGTCGTCTTATTTGCTGTGTTTTGATTATAAATTCAGCTTTATACGATGCAAAGGTGAGATGATGGTTTGTACCGACTGCGGTGGCCTGACGAGTCCCATATTAGGACGAAACAGCGCTGTCGCCATCTGTCGGACCCGGAGTTTTTCCATATTTTGGAGCGCTCCGTACTTTATAATAGGAGAATCATGTAGATTGACAAATTTTCACGTCCGCTTCGCCAATATTTTATTCTATTTCATTTTAAATTACACGGACAAAAACTTATCTACATATATATATATATATATATATATATATATATATATATATATATATATTGTCGTAGAAAGACGGCATCTCATCGCCTTTCTCCGATGACAAATCACTTGAAATACACGTTCCGAGAATATATTTGCAATGGGTACAATTTTCCTACATTTTGATGACTTTCTGTAACAGATTAACTTGCCCCAAAAAAAGTAGAGATTTCACAAATAATTCCCGTTTACGACGATCCCGATTTAGATATTCCAAGCCTCAAAAATAATATTTCCCGATATGTTGTGAAATTATAGCTTGTAATATGTGAAGATAAATAAATCGCTGCAGGACATTCTTTAATATTACAACAATATATATATATATATATATATATATATATATATATATATATATATATATATATATATATATATATATACTGATAAGTCCACCGCTGGCACCGAGGCCGAAACATCCAAAATTTGTAGTGGTAGTCAAAATCAGTCAATTAAAATGTTCTTACCATTAGGGGCATAATTGGTGATATGGCGCCCGAGCAGGAACGACGCGACGGAAAGCTGCCAAGTCGTGGCTTTGGTCTAAAGTCATACCCAACCTTGGAAAGACTACCCAGAATGTCCGTTTTACAATTTCTGGATCTGGATTTTCGAGAATTTATATTTCTTTTCTTCAGGACATCTCTACAATGTTAATTACAAAGTTAGAGTATTAAACCTAACTTATAATTGTTGAGAAAACCACCAATGTGGTTTGAATATGAAACAAGTAGATATGTGAAAAACAGGGGAAAAACCCACCATTTACTTCATAATTATATTTAAAGGTATAATATGAATTATTAGTATATAATTAAATTTTCAAAAATCACGAAACAGCAAAACATCCCTCTCGACTATTTCATCATTTTATAGTGAAAAATGTCAGGTGTCAACCGAGAACAGTGGCGCGGATTGCCTAAGTAGTTAAGGATAATAAAATCCATAAAACAGAGGAGTAGCCAAGTATTTTGCTAAACCTCACACTTAGCTATGCCACTGTATTTGAAAAATGTTGCTAAACTTCACACTTGGCTACGTCACTGTTTTATACATTCATATATCCTTAACTACTAAGACTACCCGCGCCACTGTTCTCGGTTGACACCTGACATTGGTGGAATGTTGAGTGTGATGTTTTTCTGTTTCGTGATTTCCGAAAATTTTATCCAATCCTAACAATCCCATCATATGATGCCTTTAAATATAATTAAAAAGTTTTAATGGTGTTTTTTTTCCCTGTTTATCACTTATCTACTTGTTTCATATACAAACCACATTGGTGAGTTTCTTAATAGTTAAAGGTTAGGTTTAATATTCTAACTTTGTAATTAATATTGTAAAGATGTCTTGAAGAAGCTTGACAGAATAAAAAAAAAAGTTTTTGCCTTATCAAGGCCTACAAATTTGAATAGACTGCAATCTCAATAACCCTAGTTCGGTATATATATATATATATATATATATATATATATATATATATATATATATATTACACTAGTTTGCTTATTATGGCCTTCTTGCCAAAAATCACTGAAACTGCTTGATATTTCGAAGATTCTATGAAAATTTGTAAATAAGTAGTTATGGTGCGGACACCCTATATGGCCAGATAGGGAATGTTTTTGCCAATCTATTGAATAAATCAACAACATAGCATCGTATTTGAAAGTTATTTTGAATCTTTTGATTAGGCTGAAAATTAGTTGTTTTTGCACTTCCATGTATATAAAATATAATTTTCAGACAATTCGTTCTCAAGCCCAATAATATCTAAAGGCGCAACCGAAATTATGAGTTCCACTATTTTACTTTTGAAATAATTTTCGATTTTAGGCGACACCCTGTTAAAGGTCAAAATTTGGAAAACACTTTTTTTCCTCAAAAACGAGTAGAGCAGGCTAAAAAAACTTAAATAAAAGTTATAGGAAATGAAGAAAGGAACACAAAAAATATATAACATACACAGTAATCGATTTAAAGTAAACAAGTTTTGGATAACTTCCGGTATAACCGGAAGTCGTTCAAGATCGCTGTTACTTCATCGCTGTTACTGCCGTTGCAAAGAAGAGAATTAATTTTAAATTTCGACGAGCTTTATTCTAATTAAGAGTAAATAATACTAATTTGTATTGCAAGAAACTGCTAGAAAAACATAGCAACCTCTCTCATTGGCAGTGTATCGGCATCTGCAGATCGAGCTAAACGTGAAGTTCAAATAATTCATGTTTCTTGTGGTCAAGTATATTTGCCTACCCTGGAGTGACGAGAATCAATCAGTCCGAAACCAGTCTGCAGGTGGCGGTACACTGCCACTAAGGTTTCCAATTTTTATTAGTATTTTCTTACAATCTGAAGCAGTGCTTTTAATTTCTAACTATAACTGAGGATACTGAAACTATTTGAGAAAAATTACTACAGAATTTATAATAGATTTAGTGCAAAATTTCACAAATAAAACTTTCAGATGTTTTTACAATAAAAATCAAGTCTTCATAGCACCAAATGATCTATAATAAGGCTATTTCCCATTATACTTTATTTATCTAAATAAAGCATTATTGAAACAAATATTTTCAATAAATTATATTGACATACGTTAATCAAAATGATAATAAATAAAAGTATGCATAGATATTCCACACTACGTGACTACATATACAATTATTACAAGTACAAACAGTTGTTTTGCGAGCGATTATTCAACAATTCATTGAATGAAACGTAACCTGATTAAATAATTAAATGGATTTAAACAATATAAATGACATATTTGCATGAAGAATTCGTAGAAGGATTTTAATTTCGAGCATTGTTAACAGGCAACACACGCCAAGCAGTAAAAATTTCATTACGAATTTATGCAATTAATACTTCGTTCGTCGACCACGCCCTCTTGTATTTAAAAGTTAATTGTTTGGTTTTATTTCTTAACTCGGTTTTCAGCTAATTACGTTACTGACTCAAATTTGTTAAATAATATTTTATAAAATTAGCGAATACAGGGTGTACAAAAACAATATCAGGAAATTTAGAGAGAATAAGTCGTTTAAAAAAAAATGTTAAAATCGCAATGGTTTTTCAGCTGACTACAATGTGGTTGTCGGACTTGCATTGTCTTTATTTTTATTTGTTTATACGACGTTTCGATTAGATTGTATCTCCAATCGTTATCAAGTATTAACTTAATGTTTTGTCTTTAGGTTACAAGCTTACTGTGTTCACTGAAGCGCAAATTTCGCTTCACTGTACACACCTCAATAATTTGATGTTACGAAGTAGTAGTTGCCAAATATTAGGTATCTCAACACTGGGTTTACTGAAGATTCCATTATTATTTTTAATGTAAGCTGCTTCTATAAATTTTTCTTTTTTTCATGTTGGGTTCCATATATATTGCCACAGCTTCAGATTGTTTTATATGATGATGTTTATCCCAGGCGTGTTCTGGAATACCTGATATCAACGTTTCCCCCTTTTAACTGACTTCTAAAAGAAGGAGGTTCTCAATTCGTCGACTATGTATTTTTTTATGTATGTACACCGATAACTCCGGAACCGCGGCACCGATTTGAATGAAATTTTTTACGTTATGTTACGTGAGTTTTCGAGGTTGCACATAACGAATTCAGAACATTTTTAAAAAACTCAATATGGCGGATCCAATATGGCGGACAAAAAAATCGGTTTTGTCCGATTTTCTCCAAAATTAATACGGGGAAGTTTTCGGGACCTCACATAACAAATCTGAAATTATTTTTAAAAAATTCAATATGGCGGATCCAATATGGCGGACAAAAAAAATCAGTTTTGTCCGATTTCCACCAAAATTGGTACGGGAGAGTTTTTGTGGTCACACATGACGAATCTAAAATTATTTTTAAAAAATTCAATAAGAAGTATCCAATATGGTGGATAAAAAATTAATTTTGTCCGATTTTTTTCAAAATTGATATGATAGCACATTATGAATTTGATATTATTTAAAAAAAAATATTTATGGTAGATCTAAGATGGATTAAAGATTCTATATCTCTCGATTTTGTCTAAAGTCAGTATTAGTGGATTTTTGTTAGTGTTAATTACGCAATTAAAATATTTTTTGAAAAACTCAATCTGACGGATGATGTCCTAAAAATTTTATGTTTCGACTTTCTCCAAAACTGATATAGAATGTTCTTGAGGGTGTAAATTATGAATAGTCTTTTTTTTCTGGATTCAATATGGCGAACGCAATATAGCTGACAAAAAATTTCACAATTTTCGATTTTGTTCAAATGTGGAACTGAATCGTTTTCGATGATGTAAATAGCGAATATAAAATTATTTTAAGAAAATCTAATGTCAGATGCAATATGACCGTTTAGAAATTTTTAATTTCTGGAGATCATCTAAAATTGGTACTAGGGGGCTTTGAAGGGTTTAGATTTAGATTAGAGTAAGACGCTAAAATTATTTTTTTGAAATTCAATATGGTGGATCCAATATGGTGGGTTGAAATAAAATTTTCTTATTATTATTACCGGATTAGGGGATTGGGGGTGGTATATTACGCATATGAAGTTAATTTTTCACAACTATTAGAATGATGAAATACAATATAAAGGACTAAAAATTTTACATTTTTCAGTTTTATCTAAAATTTATATTGCGGGGTTCTTGGGGCGTATACAAACTCAATATGCAATATAAAATATATCGGGCTAAGAAAATTACGTCTGAAATTCTTTAGATATCGATATTGGAAAGTTTTGGGGCCAATATTACCAATCTAAAAGTAATTTAAAATTTAAGATAGTGGATTTACTATGACAGACTAAATATTTGTTTGACACAATTTCATTGGTATTTGGAGAACTCTAAGAATCAAAGAATTTTTAGTGGTTCATTTTAGGGTAATTTACAATTATGGATAAAATGAGTACTTTTTTGCCACATTGGAGTCATTGCGAGGTACACTAATCTCGATTAGTACTTAGTTCAAATACTTTGTGGATGTCATAAGGAATTTAAAACTAAAAATCTAAAAATAAAATTTTTATAAAAAAAATTGAACCAACTTCTAAATGTGCGCTAAAAAGTGAAAATTATTTCTAAATGAAATAAATAATTACCAATATATACAAATTATGATAAGAAAGCAATTACGAATAAAGTATTTTTAATCTGTTTATACGAATCACATTTTATTAGGTATAAGTTTGGCGCCGACTTCAAAAATTTCAATTTCATATAAAAATTTGTAGTTATTTTTCTCATTTTAGCGCACATTTAGAAGTCGATTCCATTTTTTTTTATCAAAATTTTATTTTGTATTTGTCGACTAATGTAAATTGTAGGAATAAAATAGCAGATTACTTCATTAATTGATAATTTTAGAAATTAATTTACCAATAACATCATTAAATGATAATATTTTTACAATTATCAACTGATAAAGTAATTGATAATTTTATTTTGTCAATTAATGATTATTTATTAATATATATATATATATATATATATATATATATATATATATATATATATATATATCTCATTTTGTAAAATTATCCATTACAAAATTCGTGGATAATATTATTAAAAAAATTATTATTGCCGATCTTTGAACTAGACATCTAGATACATGATATACGTTTCCTGTTTCTTTCTTAACATGGCTGATACACTGCTGTGCCAACAGGTCCTGACTGTAAACAAATAACTACAAAAAGTCAGTAACCTTTTTTATTTAGCAGTTTTTTTCAATATCAAAATCACCAACCTAATTACATTAAAAATATATCTCAGTCACATCTAAAAATAGTTATAGACCTTTATATATTAGTTACTTCTATGGCTTAGCCTGTGTTTTTTTTTTATTTACACACAACAATTAATCATTACATCGGCAATAAATTATTAAAGAAAACATTTCGACATGTATGTCGGGCAAGTCACGTCAACCAAAATTGATTTAAGCGTTCTATTTTGTTTTATTACATGGTGAATCAATTTATCTTAATTAGTAAAGATAACGTTGGTACGCCCGTGGAAAGAAAAGTGTCGATATTCTTTATCATTATTTGAATCTTAAGTTAGATAATCGGAATCATTTTTTTTTTGATTCTGAGTGACTTTATTCATATAATTTTGGTAAGAGTTACAACAATAATATTCCTCATTATAAAATAATTCATTTTTTCCATTTCAAATGAGTCATCATGTCCAAAGTGAATTCCCACGCTCAGGATATTGCGAACTTTTTTCAAATCTATTTTAGGAATTCATTTTCAGCTATACAGGGAATCCCACCGGGAACCAGTTCGATCTATACAGGTGTGGAAAGTCGAGAACAGAACCTCTTAAAAAAGGGAACGTAACAAAAAGCGACGGACAACGCGTTTTACCATGTTGAAGAAGTAAAATAAAACATACTGTTGCATCGTAGCTTGCTTCCTGATTTCTAGCAAAAATGGCGTCAGGCAAGGACTTTTCGCTGGTGTCGGGTCGTCAAAACACAGTGGGTCGAAAGCACGGATCTGATATTAAAAATAAAAATCGCAGACTGAAACTTTAAAATCATGAAAATAAATTCGAAAAACGTCTAATGTGGTTCAACGCTTTAAAAATAAAATAAAAAGAATAATTGTATTTCCACGAATAAAATATTGCGCTTGACTTCAAGGTACATTTTAAATATAATACTATAATAACAAATACATGAATATCGATAATCGTTAAAAAGACGAAAGTACTTTTTCCTCTATGCTTAAGACTTCTTAATGCAAATAATTGTAAGTAATATAATATTTATTGATTCACATAAATGAATAAATAATACGACTGTAATAAAAATAATAACAAGAACTTTTTAATCACTGCCTTCTGTGTTAACAGCTCTTTTCTCATTCTCCAATACGTATGAATTGTTATCCGAATCCTTACTATGTCAAAAACAGTGTAAGGATCCATCGAAGCCAAAAGTTTTGGAACACATCCTCCATATTTTTTTTTCGGGAAGATTTTCAGGCAAAGTCTAGACGATAGTTTCTTATCAACTTGTCCGTTGATTTTTGTGCATCTTTCGATAGTTTACCTATCGGTAATATTGCAAATGATGTCTGGTTAATGAAGTAAGTCATTTGTGGATTCCTGTTGGAATGTTGTACCAAGAATATCCGTTGAAGAAAAATCTTGCTGTTTGAAGTTTGTATTCCCAAAACTTCTGTATTGCAGTTTAATGTCCGCTTCCAATAGTTTGCAAAATGGTGGGAAACCGGAGGATCAGTTTTCGCTTTACTCTTATTATAATGACTGTAGCTTGAAATACTCTGTATTTACTGGGACACAATACCAATGTTGTTGAACTGAGATGTTGTTTGGCAGAGGTAACAACGTTGGACCGATTTCGCTCCAGCCAAAGCATTCACTTAGCCATCTATCATCGTCATAGATAAATTGTACTGTACTGAAGCTCGGGTGGCAAAGAAAACTCTATTATATGGTGCAAGTTGTCTGGTTCGAGTTCATAATTTTCTATTTTCGTTAAAGACTTTTGTTCGGTTTTCTTAATAAATTCAAATTTCAGAGGCCCGCAATTCATAGTAAACGAGGGTTTGGATTTGTACAACACAATCTGTTCTTGTTGAGTTTGCGTATTAATACCTGCTAATTGAAGTGGAATAAGAGAGGTTAGGAATAAGTTTGTATCAGAAATAGTCGGATTAGTGAATTTCATTTTATACTGGCTCTGACCTGACGTTCCATCGAAGCCCCATTTGCAAATGAAACTCATATCTACAAATCTAATTTATCGATTTGTTCAAGGGCGTCTAATTTTAAGCAATATAATTCGATCCACTGTATGATCCAGTAAGCCTTGGAATTTAACCTCGGCTTTCGATTTAGTAAAAATTAGATACTCGTCATGTGGATAACATGCTTTTTTTTGTATTTTTCACACCAGAGTACGGCGAAAATATATTACTGCCTTTCTGTTTACCCCAATTTTGTAATCGTTGATATTTGTTTCTCGACAATCCAATGTCAAATAGAAGAGCGGCGCACAAATATAACTGGGCGCGACGTAACCACAACACTGTTGCCTTTGACCTGAGACGAAACTTTAGAAAGAAAAGAATGGCCGTTCATATTACCGAAGTTTAATAGAAACGTTACTATAGCCAAACTTCTATTTTAAATTTCTTAACTAGAAATTATTTTGGCCGTTTTTTAAATTCTAACCCACTAAGCCCCTATAACTTCTTTCAGATTAGTTTGGACAGAAGATCGTAGGGAACGCCTACCGCAATATTACCCCCGCTAAGTTCCGTGCGCCACGGCGACGAGCAGTACCTTGAAACGAATGAGAGGGTGTACTTGTACTTACTTTTCGTCTAAACTTATAACGTAATCGACGAAATTTGGAATATTAAATCACTATTTGATACATTCATTCTAATAAAAATACTAGTGAAACGCAACGGTAATTTCTAAGTAAATAAAGCTAATAGACCACTTTAAAATTAAAAATCATTCTCAAAAATAAACTTTTATTCTGGTAAAAAATAAAAGTAACACGTTCAGTAATTGTAAATAAATAAACAAATAATTAAATTCAATATAAATCAACAAAAACACCTAAAAGTCTACAAGAGGTGTTCAAACAGGCCTCCACTTTGAGCGAGACAATAACCCAGTCTATTATAAAATATGGTTCGCGTATTTGCCAAAACTTCAGGAGTTATATCCCTATTAGCTTTAAAATATTCCGAACTGTTTGAGCGTTCATATCAAGTTCTTAGGCAATTACGGTACTATTGCAAGGAAAATTAATTTCTGCTAAACTACCAACGTCAGTCTCCCCGATTTGCTCGTTCTTCAGTAATTTGAGGAACCGGTTGCTCCTCATTATTATCAGTGCATTTTTTACAAATTTTTAGACAACCGGTTGTCTCAAATTTTTTAATAGTTTCCGAAATTCTAAATTTTCAAGGAACAGGATGATTTTCGCATATAAATACAAATCTGCCGATTATTTACCAGAATAGTGTACCACTTAATAATGTGCTCTTTTATGTTCCGTGAAATAAACTACCATTGTAACAAAAAAATTTGACGCGAAACACGGTACTTACGCTTCGACGGCCGAATGAAAGCAAATAACTTGGAATCCTCTTGTTGTGCTAGGGCGTGGCGTATGCTGCTGCCCGCTCTCACCGCGCCAGCATTGGATTACCCCTCATCCAAGGGCCAAACTTGTAATTTACACGTATGTCGATGCTTACGACGCTTATTCTTCTATCTCATTCTGATTTGATGAATAATATAGTATTTTCTTTGTTTTACTTAAGAAACGTCCAGTTTCTGATGTGGATTTTCCAGACCTGTATATGGAAAACTATATGTAGGAAAATTTTTAAAATTTGACAGTATACTAATGTCGATGGGGACCATCCGGCTAAAATATTTTCAAGATGGTAGGTGGTACTTCCGGTTATATCAACTTGCTCATATATATTATTGCATTTTCGGATTCTGTGCAAGATTCTAGGCATATTTTGTGTTATACCTAAGTCAAAACGTTTTTGACATCTTTAAGTTATATATATATATATATATATATATATATATATATATATATGTATATATATATATATATATATATATATATATATATATATATATATATATATATATATATATATATATACTTCATGGAAAATAGACTGTCGTCAGTAAAAAAAGGTAACGTTGGTTTTTTTGCTGGAATGTGTTCATTTTGGCATCCTATAAAACATATCTCGATGGTAATTCTGAAAGACCTGTGCAAAAAAAATGGCGGACCAAAAATGGTCACGATTTTCGGTTTTTTGAGTTTATCTCGAAAAGTAAAAGTTGTATCGAAAAATGTTTTAAACAAAAGCTGTAGGAAATTTAAAAAACCAATCGATTCATATAATATAGGTTATAGGTGGCGCCACTAGTTATCGAGATATATTTTTTTTCGACTAAATTTACGGTTTTTGTTTTTTTTTTTTTTTTTAATGCATTTATTAACAAGTTACCGATTTAAAATTTAACATAAATATAGATATTATCATTGTAAAAAAGTTTGTCAAACCCGGAATCTGTTAGTTTTTTATTTTCCGAGAAATTCGATGTCAAAATTGAAAATTCAACCTCAATTTTCCGCTTTCCTAATTAAGATACAATGCTCAATTTTAATGGAAATTGTTTGTATTGTTTTATATTTTAAAGATCTATTAAAAATTTTTTTTTTCAAGCGTGAAAAGCGAAATTTTGCAAAAACCAATTTTTGCACCAAAAAAATTGCGATAACTTTTCACCAGATGGAGATAAAATTTTTTTAATGGGTGCATTGGATTTAGATGTATCATTTTCGATCTCAGAAAAAAATTAATTTTAGATGAACAAAACGTTTTTTTTTTTTCAAAAATTCATAGTGGCGTGGCAAATGAATATTAAGGGCTCAAATTTACAGAAGATGCTTTTTAATATTTGTATTTTCCTGTGGATTTTTTGGATCCAAGAAATACACTTCCATACAATCTGTGATCCTTCGAAAATTGGGCCGAATCTAATCGAAAGTATCTGCTGCAGGCCACTGTCGGCGGGTTGCCATAGTTCAGGCGCATTTTTCATTGGCGCTTCAAGGAAACTTATGCATCACAAGTAATATTAATAATATCGATGTTGTTTTATTAATTTATATTGCGGCGTCCTCTTTTTACAGGGTACGGCGACGGATGCGTACGGCAGCTCAATATGTCGGAGGCTAGGTTCGTATCTCTTTTAGAGATAGTTGTGCTCTGCTTTGATTACCCAATAGGCACCACCTGTTTTACATTATCTATGTTACTTACCTAGTGATTAAACAGGAAAACACTTAGGTATGAGGAATGATTTTAAATTATTGACGGTTGGTGTATAGCTCCACAATGAAACGACTTAATTAAAACAAAATAGCAATTCCATTTTATTCCCAATAAAAAATTATTATGTACATAAATTTGAATGGTGCTTACAATGTCTTTTTTTGTACTCTCTTGATAACTATGGTTGTTACCTCGGTTTTAAAAGGTTATATAAAATTTGGCCGCAAATGTTCTAGAACCTTTAGTTGCCAATAACGTAAGTTTTATAGAGTTATCAAAAAGTTCTTACATGTTACTACATCACACCAAAATACAATTATGTTGCTTTGTTTGTATTAAAAAAATTGATTCACAGCTCCAATCCCTAACTTAAGGTTTTTCTCCTACCTGGTATATGCTATGGTACCTCTCACTTTAGCGCTGTTGCTAGGATTCCTGTTGTGTTGTGGATGAATTGAGGCTTCACAGGGCCACTTCCAGCTCACCAATCAAACGCAGGGTAAGGTTAAAACAGTCGTGGTCACATGGACAGGAAAACTAGGACCGGAACCATCAGGAAGCTATGACAACAATATCAAGATGAAATGAGTGAGATGAAGCCCAAAGATAAAAAAGAACTGGCTTCAAATATTCAAATATTCACATAGCCCTGAAATAAATTGTTGTTTTTACCACATGTTCGTAAAGATAAGGGGCAAAATCTTACCTCATTGATTAGTGGACCTTAACGAAAAAAACTTGACCGTCCGCCCTTTCAAAGCTGGTGACAGGATTGGTCTGCTGCCTTCGGCGGTTCAACAGGAAAGGGAACGAAAATAAAAATCTCTCTTGCAACCAGACGTGACAAATCTTAGTGATATTTATATTTAGTCTTGCCAACCTTATTCTCAACCTGGAGCACTTTAACCTAGTTCCGAACTTACACTGACCACCAGTTAATACGTCAAGTATGGGCAGGCCATGGAAAATTATCAAAAAGAAAATTATGATCAAACAGTTCAAAGTCACTAATCACGATTAAAACAAAGTTCAAAAAAATTGCCACAAATTCCATACTGCATACTCAACCTTAAATGATCGATCTCGACATGCCGTGTTCGTGTCAACGAATGGGTATACATTCACAGCAAATGCTAACTGAACTATGTTACCGACTATAACCTTATACTTTTAATACTGAAATTGAATGTAAACAAATGAGAGTTTATTAAAAATAAATTATTTACGACTTTTAAATTCAAACCAAATAATGTGATATATAAACTACAGCAATTTACGAACTGTGTTAAAAAAAAATATAAGTTACAAGACCAAAAGAGTTGTAAACCAAAAAAAATAAATTCTATGTTTACTATTTTAAATTATGGGATAAATAATTAAATTTAATCAGGTAAAAATATACAAATTATATCATATTACTAAAAACATGTAGCATTGATGCTAACTGGTAAATTTAAATGCTACAATATGATAGCAACAATTTGTTTAGTCATATTAATTATTAATTTGTTTATTAACAAAATTTTTGTAAAAAATTATAGAGACAATCCTACAAATATTCAATTATATATTACATATTCTAATGTTTTTTTCTTTTATATTATTATTACCTAAGAGTTTATTAACAAAATGGACAGTGCGATATTTGGAGAACTCTAAGAATTAAAAAATTTTTAGTGGTTCATTTTAGGGTGATTTACAACTTTGGATAAAATGAGTACTTTTTTGCCACCTTGGAGTCAATGCGAGGTACACTAATCTGGATTAGTACTTAGTTCAAATAATTTATGGATATCATAATGAATTCAAAACTAAAAATCGAAAAATAAAATGTTTATAAAAAAAATTAAACCGACTTCCAAAAGTGCGCTAAAAAGGGAAAAATAACTATAAATTTTTATATGAAATTGAAATTTTTGAAGTCGGTGTAAAATTATTTCTAAATGAAATTAATAACTACTAATATAAACAAAGTATGGTAAGAAAACAATTATAAATAAAGTATTTTTAATTTGTTTATGCGAATCACATTTTGTCAGGTATTAGTTTGGCGCTAACTTCAAAAATTTCAATTTCATATAAAAATTTATAGTTATTTTCCACTCTTTTGTCGACTTTTAGAAGTGAGTTCAATTCCTTTTATAAAAATTTTATTTTTATCTTTCACGTTTGGCTTATTGGAAGCTTACTTTAGCTGCAAAGACCTCGACTATCTTTCTTATCTTATCGTGTCTTTGCAGAAGACAAATTCTTATCTTGTCATGTCTTTGCAGAAAAAAAAATTTCTTCATATCTCATCGTGTTCTTATTTTATCGTGTCTTTGCAGAAAACAAATTCTCTTCAAATCTTACCGTGTCTTTGTAGAACACAAATAATCTTAAAATACCTTTAGCCATATTGTCTTCAAGTAACAGGCTCTAATCGATTTATCTTATCATAGCTTTTACCTACAGGTGTATTTCTATCAAAACATACCATTATTTTTTGTATTCAGCTAATGTTTGATCGATTATCGTGTATTACTATTGTAACTTTATTCTCGTGTCTATTACTATTGTAACTTCCTTATATTATTTCATTACTACTGTGAACATTACGTTCTAAATGTATTATTATAGAAGGTTAACTTATTTACCTTTTTGATATCCTTCAGGGTTAATATAAAAAGAATTTTTTGTTTCCTTAATGCCTATTAATATTTTAATTTTTCATTTTGACGGCATGTATTATGGTGTAATCTTCAAGTTAAGAGTAGAAATGTCTTAGTATGCCATTTTAATTTAAGTGTTTAATTAATTTCAACACTTGTTGTAAAAAAATATACATACAATTTCCTCCTAACTCTACATGTTCTAAATTTATACCGCAACCCCTTTTTTTTATTATCAATAATTTGTGAGGGATTCAAATTTAAAAATAATGTATGATAATCAGGCACAAGATTTAAACAAAAATGGAACGAAATTAAAATAAAAATCATAAAAGAACTAGTTTACGAAATTTCTTTTCTCTTAAAAGATTTTACAACGGTTTCCTTCAGAATTGTTCAACCGTAATGTCAAGATTTTTTCCAGAAAATTTTGTCTTGGTAACGAAGTTGCGGCTCTTTTAACAGCCAATTATTTTTTAAATGTCAATGAAAAAGCTTGTTATATTCGCTGTTTCCGTGTAGCCTATAAACGTCCTTAAAAATCAAGTACTGTCGGTAAACTTCTTTAAGCACAAGTAAATCTCTATTTTGCATGTAGTCACGACTCTATGAGGAATGCCAATCAAGTGCAAGAGAACCAAGACACGACAGGAATATTTAGCAGCGTGCATTCTTGACATTTTATTGCAACTATATCACTAACGAGACTTCAAATTTAGCAAGGGAAGTTAAACGTTTTCATGGATGTTGGAAAAATTTGCATAAAACATTACAGTAGGATGTCACGATTAGGCACTATTATGCAGTGCAATCTAATGATGCTTGTAAAGTAACGCTGGCGTACAGGGTCACTCATGATATATTAACTTTTTCTAGAAAGATATTCAGTGCGCTTTGCTATTATATTAAAAATAGAGGAAGCTGAAAGTAATGAGCAAATCTGAGCTATGTTGCGTCTATCTCGATTACGTGTTGGTTTTATGTTTTCTTTTTACTTTTAAATTTTCTTATGAGCTTTGTATAATCGTTGTCTGTATATTTTGAACCTATATTTGAGTAAATTATATGTTAACAATGCTAACAACGTAGGCGTGAAAAATTATACAACAGTAGTAACAAAAAGTGCATTTTTTACATTTTGTGATTTTTTTATGTTAAAATGCTCCATCTTCATTCTATATTCACTAAAATACATACAAGTTTTATATATATATATATATATATATATATATATATATATATATATATATATGTAGATAAGTTTTTGTCCGTGTAATTTAAAATAAAATAGAATAAAATATTGGCGAAGCAGACGTGAAAATTTGTCAATCTATATGATTCTCGTATTAAAAAGTACGGAGCACTCCAAAATATGGAAAAACTCCGGGTCCGACAGATGGCGACAGCGCTGTTTCGTCCTAATATGGGACTCGTCAGGCCACCGCAGTCGGTACAAACCATCATCTCGCCTTTGCATCGTATAAAGCTGAATTTATAATCAAAACACAGCAAATAAGACGACAAAGGCGACATCTCGATGGTCCACTTGATAATACAAGAACCACACAGATTAACAAAGTTTGTAAAAGAACTGTCATATGGTGGCGCGACGGTGAATTAAAACAGAAATATGTAAAATCGAGTACACGAAACGCGCTGCCCAACGGAAATTGCCAGTACCGAAAAATGCGACCCCTATCCGTTGGGCAGCGCGTTTCGTGTACTCGATTTTACATAGTTCTGTTTTAATTCACCGTCGCGCCACCATATGACGGTTCTTTTACAAACTTTGTTAATCTGTGTGGTTCTTGTATTATCAAGTGGACCATCGAGATGTCGCCTTTGTCGTCTTATTTGCTGTGTTTTGATTATAAATTCAGCTTTATACGATGCAAAGGCGAGATGATGGTTTGTACCGACTGCGGTGGCCTGACGAGTCCCATATTAGGACGAAACAGCGCTGTCGCCATCTGTCGGACCCGGAGTTTTTCCATATTTTGGAGTGCTCCGTACTTTTTAATACGAGAATCATGTAGATTGACAAATTTTCACGTCCGCTTCGCCAATATTTTATTCTATTTTATTATATATATATTTATTATATATATATATATATATATATATATATATATATATATATATATATATATATATATATATAAATATATGTTATGCCAGAAGAGACGAACATATAAACGCTGTCAAGCAAAAAACAACTTCTTCTGCTCTGGCCCAACACTGGTTAAACACAGGACATAAGATAAATTTCTCGGGAACAAAAATGCTATCGAGATGTGAAAACCTGTCCACAAGAGTTATAAGGGAGGCTATTGAAATTGCAAAGAGACCCAACAACTTAAATAGCAGAGATGATAGCCAACGTGTGCCTAATACTTGGAAGAATCTGCTTACAAAACATCAACTAGTACCACTTAGTAACGAAAGAGATTACAACTCGGCAACGCAACCACAAACACTGGCAACAGGGCCGATGACGCGCAGCGGCTCGGAACCATTCGGAAAACGAACACGTCCGACGCGCACACGGTACCGACAACATCGGAGTCGCAGGCGTCAGTTCGCTCGTGGACGCCATACAGTGAGCTTTGAAAATGGTGAATGAGATTTCATCGAAACGTCAGCTGCCTTACAGTCCTCAGAGGGACTCAGCACATACACGGAATGCCCGAAAACCTATATATATATATATATATATATATATATATATATATAAAAGTGTAACAGTAGTCGCGACGGACTAGTTAAAAAATATATTAAATAATTTGTGGGGCTGCAGTCTTTTATGGCTACGATATGAAGAAAAACTCTTCTTAACCGACTTCTAAAAGAAGGAGGCTCTCAATTCGTCGACTATGTATTTTTTTTATGTATGTACACCGATTACTCCGGAATTTTTAGATGAAAGTGGTGCAGTAAAATCCAAGACGGCGCTTACAATATGGCGGCCAAAAAAATTAATTTTGTCCGATTTTCTCCAAAATTGGTATGGGGGAGTTTTCGAGGTTGCACATAACGAATCTGATATTATTTTTAAAAAATTCAATATGGCGGACGAAAAAATTAATTTTGTCCGATTTTCTCCAAAATTGGTACGGGGGAGTTTTCGGGGTTGCATATGACGAATCTAAAATAATTTTTAAAAAATTCAATTTGGCGGATTCATTACGGCCGACAAAAATCGTTTTTGTCCGATTTTCTTCAAAATTGGTACGGGGGCGTTTTTGGAGTCGCATATGACGAATCTAAAATAATTTTTAAAAAATTTCTATATGGGGGATCCAATATGGCGGACGAAAAAAATCAATTTTATACTATTTTCTCCAAAATTGGTATGGGGAAGTTTTCGGGGCCTCACATAGAGAATCTCAAATTATTTTTAAAAAACTCAATATGGCGGACAAAAAAAATCAATTTTGTCCGATTTTCACCAAAATTGGGACGGGAGAGTTTTCGGGGTCACACAAGACGAATCTAAAATTATTTTTAAAAAATTCAATATGGCGTATCCAATATGGTGGATAAAAATTAATTTATTTTCTTTAAATATCGATATTGAAAGGTTTTGGGGCCTATATTACCAATCTAAAATTAATTTGAAATTTAAGATAGTGGATTTTCTATGACAGACTAAATATTCGTTTGATCCAATTTGATTCGTATTTGAAAAACTCTAAGATATAAAGAATTTTTAGTGGTTCATTTTAGGGTGATTTACAACTTTGAATAAAATGGGTACTTTTTTGCCAGTTTGGAGTCATTGCGAGGTACACTAATCTCGATTAGTACTTAGTTCAAATAATTTATGAATATCATAATGAATTCTAAAACTAAAAATAGAAAAATAAAATTTTTATAAAAAAAATTGAACTGACTTCTAAAAGTGCGCTAAAAAGTGAAAAATAACCATAAATTTTTATATGAAATTGAACTTTTTGAAGTCGGCGCCAAATTATTTGTATACGAAATAAATAACTTCTAATATATACAAATTATGGTAAGAAAGCAATTACAAATAAATTATTTTTAATCTGTTTATGAAGTCGGTTAATAATTATAAGTTACACTTTTGCTTAAGAAAATGGAAGTGATCGATATTTGACAGTTTGAAGAATTTAGTTGTTTACATTTATATCTTTTTTATATTTATTAATTATATGCACATGTCGACATGTGTGTCCCAAACCAATAAACTAATGTGACAAAGATAAACTTATAAAAGTGGTATGAGAAGAAGAAAGAGGAGATGAAAGTTAAAATATGGGTAGTATATCTAATAAAGATGGATCTATTTTGTATTATGTGGGCGAGAGTGAGAAAGGAGGAACTTCTAATATTCTTGGTAATATCAATCGAAATACCATTCATCTTGTAACCAGAGCAGTTTCAGAAAACTGTCAACAGTGTACTAAAAAAATGGTAGACATTTTTAACCCTAGTATAACTATATAATTTGTAATTATTAAATAATATTTTTACAACAGGGAAGGCAATCCTATAGAGAGGTGTCGTTATTAGTGTGAATTTATTCTTATGTAAAATAATTATTTAAAATTTCGATGTTGTCAAATATTCAAATGTTTACTAAAAAAGTATTTTTAGTTATTTTTAGATTATAACGCTTTTTTTCATTAGTGCTTTACATAGAGTTATAAATTAAGTACTTTTCGCTGAGTAAAATCCAATATGACGGCCATAAAGAAAAACAAAGTTGATTCCAGAGAATCGAAACGTTTTAACTGAAATTTTACTAAATTTCTGCGTAAAAAGTGGTTATACAAAAGTTTTTACAAATGTTCAAAATATTTTCTTCTTCTTCTGCTAATGCCTATCCGTTACCGGATGTTGGTGAGCATAATGGCTATACGGACTTTATCCACTGCTGCACGAAATAAGCCCACAGTTGATGTATTAAACCATACTCGGAGATTCTTCAGCCATGAGATTCTTCGTCTTCCTACACTCCTTTTGCCTTGTATTTTGCTTTGTAGTATAAGCTGCAAAAGCCGGTACCTTTCAGGATTTCTCATGATGTGGCCCAGGTACTCAAGTTTACGCTTCTTTACTTGATACAAGATTTCTTTTTCTTTCTTCATTCTATGAAGCACCTCTTCGTTGGTAATATGATCTACCCATGAAATCCTCAGAATGCGACGGTATAGCCAAAATTCAAAAGCTTCTAATTTTTTGCATGATGCTTCAGATAGCGTCCATGATTCAACGCTGTATAGGAGGGTCGAAAATACGTAGCATCTCAATGTTCGCATTTTGGTGTTTAAGGATAGGTCTCTACTTTTGAATATTTTTGCCATTTTAAGGAATGTAGTGCGGGCCTTTTCAATACGGCATCTTATCTCAACCGAGTGGTCCCATTCTTCATTGATATTTGTTCTCAAGTAGATATATTTGTTAACTCTTTGGATGGGTCTGTTACGTATCAGTAGTTGGCCGTGTATGCGTTTATTTTTAGAAATAATCATGAAATTGGTCTTTTTTGTATTCATCTGCAGTCCGTATCTTTTACTTACTTCTACCACTCTGTCCATCAATCTTTGGAGTCCTCTTAAATCATTTGAGATAATTACCGTATCGTCAGCGTATCTTATGTTATTAATACACTCGCCATTGATAATCACCCCGTCGGAGGTATTTTCCAGGGCTTCTCGAAATATGTATTCTGAATATATGTTGAATATCAATGGCGAAAGCACACATCCCTGTCGAACTCCTCTCTCTATCATAACTTCCTCGGATTCCTCACTTTCTATTCTGACTGAAGAGGTCTGGTTCCAATAAGGATTTGCTATAATTCTTAGGTCTTGTTTTTCTAATCCAGCTGATTCAAGAACTTCCATCATCTTATTATGCTGAACCTTATTATCAAATGCTTTTTGATAATCAATAAAGCACGCGAACATATCGTGATTAACATCCCGCGCTCTTTGGAACAAGACTTGGATACTAAAAAGTGCCTCCCTAGTACCTAGGACATTTCTAAACCCAAACTGGGTACAACTAATCTGTTCTTCGCAAATCCTATATATTCTTTGATGAATTAATTTCAAGAAAAGTTTAAAAGAGTGACTCATAAGGCTAATCGTACGAAAGTCTTCACAGTTTTTTGCACTTGATTTTTTAGGTAGCGTTATAAATGTACTTTTGAGCCATATTTCAGGTATAATTCCAGTGGAGTATATTTCATTAAATATATACCTGTAAGCCATCTGATATCTTCTTCATTTAATAGTTTTAATAATTCATTCCGGATATTATCTGGCCCTGGTGCCATGTCTCAAAAATGCACACCTGAATCGATGCATAGGCACAGAAAAGCTACTGAAATAATTGCCTAAAGCTTTCCCTATTTAATCGTCTTTATATCTCTTAAAGTTTTCAAGATTTTAATGCTGTCATCATCAATTTCGGACACCCTGTATATACACTGTGATCCGTAAAGTCCGCATCATATAAGATTTTTTTTATTAATACCTTTATTCGAAATTTAACTTTGGCATCAATTACTGCTTCGATTAAGATCAAAATTAACCAAAAAAGTAGTAGTCACGTGATTAGCATTATCTGTCAAATTTTAATTTTTTTCAAAAAAAAAAATCAAAAGTGGAGTTATATCTTAAAACATCGAAAAAAGTTATTGGAAAAAGTTTTTCTAAATGCAATTTGTAGCTCATATCCAAAATATCAGCTGTATAAAATAAGTTAGATTTTTTGCCTATTTTTTTTTATTGTACCACTGTTGCAAAATAAAACTCAATGCACTCTACATAAAACATCTTAGTTTTAACAATGCTTCATTCCAGACATATTTTGTTTTAAGTAGCACCATAGTAAATGTGTTTTTTTCTACAAAATCCAAATAGGTTATTAAAATTTGGTCACATGTGATTCAAAGTTTGTTTGTTTTTGACCCTGTATAAGGTAACTTCATAAAATAACTATTTTTGAAAATGTAATTTGTGTCTAAAAGTAAAATACATTATAATTAGGACAAAAAGTACACAGTGTCATCAGTATAGTCTGCATAGGTAGAAAATATATTTTTAACTAACTTTTTTTTTATATTATGATTTTTTTATTAGATAATTTGAGTCTTTTTAACCGACTTCTAAAAGAAGGAAATTCTCAATTCGTCGACTATGTATTTTTTTTTTATGTATGTACACCGATTACTCCGGAACGGCGGCACCGATTTGAATGAAATTTTTTACGTTATGTAAAGGAAGTTGCTGCGGTGGTCCCATATTTTTTTAGATGAAATTGGTGCAGTAAAATCCAAGATGGCGCTTACAATATGGCGGCCAAAAAAAACAATTTTGTCCGATTGTCTCCAAAATTGGTATGGAGGAATTTTCGAGGTTGTACCCAACGAATCTGAAATTATTTTTCAAAAATTCAAAATGGCGGATCCAATATGGCGGACAAAAAAAATCAATTTAGTCCGATTTTTTCCAAAATTGGTATGGGGGAGTTTTCGAGGTACCACATAACGAATCTGATATTATTTTTTAAAAAATCAATATGGCGGATCCAATATGGCGGAGGAAAAAATCAATTTTGTTCGATTTTCACCAAAATTGGTAAGGGGAAATTTTCGGGGTCGCATATGACGAATCTAAAATAATTTTTAAAAAATTCAATATGGCGGATAAAATATGGCCGACAAAAATTAATTCTTTCCGATTTTCTCCGAAATTGGTACGGAGGAGTTTTCGGGGTCGCATATGACGAATCTAAAATTATTTTAAAAAAATTCAATTTGGCGGATCCAATATGGCCGACAAAAAAATTAATTTTGTCCGATTTTCTCCAAAATTGGTACGGGAGAGTTTTCGGGGTCGCATATGACGAATCTAAAATAATTTTAAAACAATTCAATTTGGCGGATCCAATATGGCCGACAAACAAATCTTTTTTGTCCGATTTTCTCCAAAATTGGTACGGGGGAGTTTTCGGAGTCGCATATGAAGATTCTAAAATAATTTTTAAAAAATTCAATATGGCGGACCCAATATGGCGGACGAAAAAATCAATTTTGTCCGATTTTCACCAAAATTAGTACGGGAGAGTTTTCGGGGTCATACATGACGAATCTAAAATTTTTTTAAAAAAATTTAATATGGCGTATCTAATATGGTGGATAAAAATTTAATTTATTTTCTTTAAATATCGATATTGGAAAGTGTTGGGGCCTATATTACCAATCTAAAATTAATTTGAAATTTAAGATAGTGGATTTTCTATGACAGACTAAATATTCATTTGACCTAATTTGATTGGCATTTAGAAAACTCTAAGAACTAAGGAATTTTTAGTGGTTCATTTTAGGGTGATTTACAACTTTGGATAAAATTTGTACTTTTTTGCCACTTTGGAGTCATTGCGAAGTACACTAATTTTGATTAGTTCTTAGGTCAAATAATTTATGAATATTATAATGAATTCTAAAACTAAAAATAGAAAAATAAAATTTTTATAAAAAAATTGAACCGACTTCTAAAAGTGCGCTAAAAAGTGAAAAATAACCATAAATTTCTATATGAAATTGAACTTTTTGAAGTCGGCGCCAAATTATTTGTAAATGAAATAAATAACTACTAATATATACAAATTATGGTAAGAAAGCAACTACAAAAAAAGTATTTTAAATCTGTTTATGCAAATCACATTTTGTCAAGTATTAGTTTGGCGCCGACTTCAAAAAGTTCAATTTCATATAAAAATTTATGGTTATTTTTCACTTTTTAGCGCACTTTTAGAAATCGGTTCAATTTTTTTATAAAAATTTTATTAATTAAACTATTTTCTTAATATTAAAGTGTATTACTTTCAGACACAAACTACGTTTTCAAAAATATTTATTTTATAAAGTTACCTTATACAGGGTCAAAAACAAATAAACTTTGAATCACATGTGACCAAATTTTAATAGCCCTATTTGAATTTTCTAGCAAAACACACATTTAATGTGGCGCTACTTTAAACAAAATATGTCTGAAATGAAGCATTGTCAAAACTAAGAAGTTTTATGTAGGATGCGTTGAATCTTATTTTGCAACAGTGGTTCAATTTACAAAAAAATGAGCAAAAAATCTAAATTACCCTCTACAGCTGAAATTTTGAATAAGGGCTAAACGTTGCATTTAGAAAAACTTTTTATAATAACTTTTTTCGATATAACCTCAAACTTGAACATTTTTTTTTGGAAAAAATTTTTAATTTGACAGATAAAGCTAATCACGTGACTATTATTTTTTTTTTGTTAACTTTCATCTCGATCGAAGCAGAAATTGATGCCAAAGTCAAATTTCGAATAGAGTTATTAAAATCCCATACCTCTTTTAAACCCCATATCTCCGTTAAGGTGCACCTTAGGAAAAAATATGAAATGATGGGATTATTTTAATGCCTTCTTTGCACTGTCGAGAGTTTGACATATGCTTACCCGGCACCTTGAATATCGATAGCGGCCTGAAAATGGCTAAAAAAACGATACCGATCAATCACCAGTTCCAACCTAACTCTTGCTTTAAAAAAATCTCTCAGTAAAGGAAAATATTTACAACAGTGTAAATACAACATACAAAATAAGGTCATTCTAGGTTACTCACCATCTTCATTATATCATTATGCACTTATTAAACTTAACCAATCATTTACAAGCAAATTTATTAATATAATTTGTGCTTATAACACATGTTTACATAAGATAAAATAATTTAAAATGCATTTTAGCAGGCGTTATTTTAGTAACAACCTCATTAAATGCTCTTTAAGTGCAATAAATGTTAGTTTTATGGATATTTATAATATTTTAAACGTCCTAATAAATTATCTGCAAGAGATAATTTTAAGTGGCGCCGCCGCCGGAATTGAAGATAAAGAGCGTATTATTAAATGTGGTAATTTGTTTTCATTATTTCATTTTACTATACTAAGTAATTGTCAGTGGCAAAAATTATTTATAGCTGTTTCCGCAAATTAACTTTTTTTGTTTAGTATTATATCAAACCAATTATTAGTTATCGAACGACATTGCTCATGAATAAATGCTTTGTAAGCTTACAAAATATATTATTAATAAAGTATTTATTGTTTAATTCACTAAAAGGTTTTAAATTTGGATTAGTGGGTGGCATATCTTTTCTAAATTATGTCGCATTAAGGTTACTTTGTCGCTAAACGCCCTCTGTTGACAATTTTCGATCAGACGAGTGGTGCCATTCTGTGATATGTTGGAATATACCACGTCCTGAATTTCATTTCTAGAAGGTGATGCCAAGCTATTCAGAACGTAAAAAACTTTCGTGTCAAACATTCTTCAATGTATTACAACATAACATTGACTTCTTTCAAATCGATTTTCTCGAGCCAGCTTCAAATCGAGGCCGCTGCAAATCTGTCTTAAAATCCAGGCTTGAACATGGTTCTGGCTTCAAGCCAGGTTTAAGTCATATTCGCAATATCTTATGCCTAACTTCAAAATACTGGTTTGGCTTGGTATTTTTTTATTTAAAAACAATTGTTGACTGTTATGAGAGGTAGATTGTTTAATCCTAAATTTAGCATTTGACTTGGGTGTCATTAAAAATTAAAAAAATAAATTGACAATAATAAACTAACGCAGATTTGGCGCCTGATAGAATTGTTCTGAAGCCAACAGCTGATTTCAAGGGAGCATGACGTATTTATTTTATACTGGAAGCGCGCTTGTTTGAAGTTAACCTTAAATCGTTTCTGACTTGATTTAACAAAATTGAGTCGGCTTGTAGTAGGAGTTTGACTTAAAACTCGCTTGAAACTGCATATATACAGTGCCCGCCACGTACTTTTACCCACCCCACGCCAAAAGTTGTAGAGTTTCAAAGTTTTATATTTCAATAAGGAATACTCATACAACAATTTCCAAAAAAAAATTCTAAAGTTCTTTTAAGATACTTTCAGTTAATATAAAGTGCGAGTTAGTTTTTTAAATTTTTGAAGAGTTTTTCTGAGGATAAAAAGATAAAAAAAAAAAAATTTCTTAGTTTTGCTAATGTCTATGCGGTTTCGCGGGAAATACTCGCAGGAAAATTTTGAATAGACACTTTTTTGAATTTTTCTTAAAGCTTTAAAATGTTTTTTTTAAATTCTGTTCTAAGTGCATTTTTTACCAAAATACGGCCATTTTAACGAAAAAAATGCCTTTTTTTTTAATGCTTCCATATTTCTGTAACTAAAAGAGATAGAAAAAAACTTCAAATAGAAAAAATATTTGCTTTTACTCATAAAATTATCTTAGAATTTTTTTCGGTTTTTTTATTTCTTAAATTGTTTGAAATTTTTCAAAAACATTATAATATGGGTATGCATGTACCTATATAAAAACAGAATTGGAACAACTCAGGGTCCTGGTGCGATTTTTTTACAGGGTTTTGGTTTATATTATGAAAAAAAAGCATTTTTTTTAATAGATCATACATGTGAGCTCAAACATATGACCTAATAAAAAAATGTTTTTTTTTCATAAAAGAGACCGTTACTCTATAAAAAAAAGTCACATCATGACCCTAAGTTGTTCCAATTCTCTTTTCAGATACATCCATAACTATATTATTATGTTCTAGAAAAATTTTTAAAAATCAAAAAATCGCATAAAATCAGAAGTGTGGAAAAAATTCCGGAACAATCTGAGATAATTCTACGTGTAAAAATAAATATTTTTTTCTAACTGATGTAGTATATCCAGCATTAAAAAAAAAGTCACTTTTTTCGTTAAAAAGGTCGTATTTTGGTCAAAAATGCACTTGGAACAAAATTTAAAAAAGCTTTTTAAAGCTCTAGGAAAAACCAAAAAATCTTCTATTTAGAATTTTCTTATGAGTATTTTTCGCGAAACTGCACTGATATTAGCAAAACCAAGAAAAAACGTTTCTTTTTTCATCTTTTAATTCTCAAATAAAATCTTTAAAAAAGAAAAATTTATCTCGAACGTTACGTTACCTGAAAGTTCTTAGAAAGAACTTTAAAATGCTTTTTTTGAAAATTGTCATAAGATTATTCCTTACTGAAATATAAAACTTTGAAAATCTACTGGTTTTCGCGTGGGGTGGGTAAAAGTACGTGGCGGGCACTGTAAACATAGTAAAAGAATAACCGGAATCAGAGACAGCTTTTTTGAAATTCTTTACAGAAGGCTTTAAGAAGGTAGTCTACCCTTTCCAAGTGGTAGATTTCCAGTATGTGCTACTTAATGTTCCTGATAGTTTGGATTATAGTTTAGAAAGAATATACTTTTCATTTTTTAATTTTATTGTGAAAAAGTCGATACCCGTCAACTTCATTTTTAAATTCATGTAGAACCAACGAGTTTTATGGCATACAGGGTAGCGTAATGGTGTGACAAAGTACTCTATGGACAGTGTTGTCTTGCTTTATATATACGAGACTACCGACAAGATTGCTAGATTGCTCCGAAAATTAAACATACGGACAATTTCCAACACATGTAAGAAATTTGGATAATGTTTGAAGTCTCTAAAGGACGCAATACCATTACAAGCAGAAGGAGTTTACAAGATACCCTGCTCTAGTGGTAGAATTTATGTAGGTGAAATAGAACGGTCTATTTCCACTAGACCTAAGGGTCATGAAAGATGTATAAAAAAGAAACAAATTGTACAATCTGCAGTAGCTGAACACCAGCATTGCTCAGGTCACGCTTTTAATGTAAAAGAAACTATCTAGCATCAGTGTCTGGTTTCTTTAAATGTAACATTAGAGAATTAATAGAAATTTGTAAATAATAATAATAATAGAGATACAGGTTACAGTCTATATCACACGGGGAAATCGATTATAACGCTGGATCACGGTTCTCTGAGCACTGGTCAGGTATAAATACCAGGCTGTTGCTCCTCGATAGTCATTCAGTGTTCTAATCTCGTGGAGTAAAGATCCCTGAAGATATTTCGTGCAATCGTAGGCGAAAAGTCGGATAATAATTTCAATTTGACACGGTCTGAGCCCAAGTTTAAACACGTCATTTTTTTTCTTACTTTTGAATTTTTTTATTCGAGGTTACTCGTCGAAAATTATATTTTCATAAAAAATCAAAATTTCAGTAAGAAATATATCTGCCATATTTAAATAGTTGATATATATATATATATATATATATATATATATATATATATATATATATATATATATATATATATATATATATGTATATATATATATATATATATATATATATATATATATATATATATATATATATATATATATACATATTCATACGCGTATCGACAACTTATGGTCTCGTCAGTGAAGCTGTATCGGACCGCGAGCAACATTCGCAGGGAATAACTGATATATGAAATATAAATTCCAAGGTATGTTGGTAGGATATTGCAAAACCTACCACTTTCCGACTTCGATGTCCGATACAGCTTCACTGACGAGACCATAAGGTGATCTAAACGCGTATGGAGAGAGGACCAGAGTGGTATTTGCAGGAAATAAACTGTTTATATATATATATATATATATATATATATATATATATATATATATATATATATATATATATATATTTCCTTTTCTCTGCTTGAAAGGAGATACATATATATCAATTATTTATATTTTCATGCATGAATTAATCTAGGCGCCACAGAGAGGTCGTTGTTGACGGTCGCCGATTGAGGTCCGGTCACTCCCTAGAACATTTTTCATGTATTTTGAATCGCTGATTGCGCGTGGGTGGTTTCTCGAAAAATGCGTCTAAGGGCGATTTTTCCGAAAATTGTGGAAAAATTTTTACTTTTGTTCTCTAAAAAAAATTTAATTTTAATTTTTTGCATAAATTTCAGAATAGTGTTCTAACACGTATTCTCGATTAAGCATCGTTGAAGTTTCGGAAATACAACTTTTTTATTTAACTCAACGATTTTTCGACGAGAAACAATGCATCTTACGAGAAAATCTCTTAGTACACTATTTCTATAAAAAAATTTTTTTGGAGGGCAAAAGTGAAACTTTTTTCACAATTTTTCAGAAAATTGCCTTTAGATTGATTTCCCGGAAAATCACCCCCGCATATGTAATCAGGGGTTTAAAATACATGAAAAAAGCTTTGTTGAGTGATCGGATCTCAATCGGTGATCATCAACAAGGATCTCTCTGTAGCGCCTAGACTAGAAGTGGTAAATCGGTAAATTTTACGAACTTTGGATCGAAAATCCTACGGGAGAAAAAAAGTTGTCACGATAAAAAATACAGCAACCTTCAGTAGAAATCGAGGAAGCAATATTTCAAAATGGCGTGTTTTGGTCATTTTTCAACCGCTCGAAAACGAAGCATTTTTCGAATAAATTACAAGAGCAAAAAACTATTTATTTTTGTCTAAGATGCGAAGTCTTTTTGTCAATAACAAATTACCGACCATTGCACATTGAGACAGATACCCTCAAAAACTGTAGTTTTAAGTTTGAATATAAGTCAAGATGGGCGAAAGTGAGTAGAATGGAAGAAAAATTTAATAAATATAATGAAGAGTGGCTTGAGATATCACTTTGATTTAATAAAAAGTTTTACATTATTTTGATCACTATATCAAATAGATGTGATATAAATGCTGAAAGTACAGGGTATTTGCACTTGATATTACTAGATATTTCGTTTCTTTATACCCATAGTACAACATGCCACCTACTCTGCATAAGTATTTGATTCATGGACCAGAAATAATATCCTTTGCACTCCTCCCTATCGGACAATTAACAGAATAATTACAGGAGACGAGAAACAAGGACTTTAGAGAGCATAATTCGAGAAAAAATAGCAGAGAAAAATCTAACCGGGATATTTTTAATTTCTTTTTACTGAGCTCTGATCCGGTAATCACCAGTAAGCAAACACCAGTCAAAAACAAAGTAAGAAATATTCCTAAAGAAGCATTGTTTATGTTGAAAGCTCCACCTCTAAATAAGTCAGATGATAACGCAACAGTTAATATAGATGATGATCATGAAGATGATGAAGCTTTTTAAATAATTAAGTATTATAGTATTTATAATGAAGTAATTTTGGAGTATTTATTATTTATTTGGATTTATCAATAAATATGTATTTTGATTTGTTTTTAATTTTTCCAAAATTCCTAAATATTCAAATATTTTTATTCATCACCATTCAATACTTTATCTCGATGTTTAGTAGAAACCCTACCATTTCCCAATAATTTCAGTGGCTATCATACTACACAGCAGTAAAAACAGCTTTTTTTTTAAAAAAAAAACATACTTTGATGTGCTTTTTTTAATAATAAAAATTATGTTCTTCACCACTTTAGAAGGTCTCACAGCTTTAGTTTATTTGATGGCAGTTATGAGCGTCACCTGCATCCTGCATCAATACGAAAAAAAGTCATCAAAGTTTTTTGTTTGCAACAAGCCGATGCATCGATTAGAAAATTTTTCATCTTGGCATCCCTTCGTAGTCGGTCAACTCGCTTTCCTTTGCATCTTTTTAGAGACGCACCGGTTGCCTATATTACCTACCTTACCAACTATCGATAAAAATCAAACTGCAGTAAAACCAAATATTTTTGACTTGTGTCATAGAACTCATAACTTGTTTTGCAATTTCACAGTTATTTTAACGAGCAAAAGGACAATAAAGTTTATTCTAGACTATAAATATCTTTGTTAGTTGACCAACTTTATGAAGAGCAGCAAAGTCTCTTATTGCATATAATAATGCAATAATATTTTAGGTTAAAATAAAAAGAGGTTCACCGATAACGACGTCAATAAAAACTCCACTTTTATGCAGCTGCACTCTATGAAAGACAGAAAAAAAAATAAACCGAGATGCTTCAAAATAATGATAATAGGTTTGTTTACGTGAACGAACTTAGTAATGTTATGGAAAGAGTCTGAAAAAGTCCGTTAGTTTTAGTTCTTGTTTGGGTTTATTTCTTGGAAGGGATTTTAAAATTTTGCGATAGTAGAAGTAATAGTTTCTATTTGCATTTTATTTCCTTTCGATGGCGTTTTATTCTTACTTTGTCAGTTGAAAACAGATGCAAATCGAAAAAAAGTACACCCCGAAAAGTTAGAAACCAGTAAAATAGGATACTGAGTCCTCGGTTGTCGATTTGCTTGCTAAGAAAAACTCATTTCAATAAGAACAGAAACTTCAAAAAATTAAAATGCTTTTGGTATATGTTACAGAATCTGTTTTAACGATTTCAGTATACTACTAAAGGCAACAAAAATAAATTAGGGTTAATTCTTAGATTGACATACACTCCCCTGCACATGTTTTTGTCATACCTAGATGAAAATCTGAAAACACAAAAGTTTTATAACTTCAAAAGAATTGATCGCTGCGTAAAAATTCCAACGGTATTTCTTCAAGTCTTCAAAAAACCATTACATTTATCTCCAAAAACCCATAAACATAGGTATTAAACAATATGATAAAAAAGTAAAAAATTAAAAATATTTTTATGATATTTGTACTGTTATAATTTCAAGTACAAATATTGCAGAATACAAAAATCAAGACAGTTTGAAAGAGTATTGCTTCACCTTTAAAATGTGCGGTAGATCGTCCAATTTGGTCCATCTGGACCAAAGTTAGGCACATTTCTGTAAGACAATATGTTTTTTTTCGAAACTGCGTATATTTAAAAAACTAAACAAGAAAAAAAGAAAAAGGTGTAAATAGAAGAAAATTGTATTTATGGGTAAAGAACACAAGTAATTTAAAAAAAAAATCGGAGAAAAAATATTTATTTTTAAGACACAAAAAATTTCAGTGTATTTGATTGAATTGTAAAATTAATAAAAAACATGACACGATATTTTGTTGAAGTTAAAGAAAAACAAATTGCAGAAAAGTCGAATATAAGTAGACGTACTGTTGATTACAACGTTAGAAAGTATATTAAGGAAACTGGCTCGATTAAATGTAGACGTAATAAAGAATATCTGAAGAAAACAACTCTTAAAGGAGACATAGTGTTCACACTGCTCTACATAATAGACGTTTCAGTGTTTCGGATATAACTGTGCAAATTAATGAAAATTTGAAAATTATAATTAAAATATTTTAATTTGAAAGTATAAGTACGTCGGTGGCTTCCTGAAAATGGAATTTTTAGACGACTGGCCACTAAAAAACCGTTGCTAAGACTCGTAAATATAAAAAAAAAATAAAATTGGCAAGAAAACAAAAAAATATAAGCATTGCTCAGGTGCTTTTAGCAACGAATCGAAGTTTACAATTTTTGGATCAAAAAGAAAAGTGTATGTGCTTAGAAAAGCAAATTAAACAGCTGTTCAAAAGCAACGTCCGACATCGGTTTTTTCAACGATTTTTTTACACTATATACGTGTACTTTTTACACAAAAATAAGTCCTTTTTCTATTTACACTTTTTTTCTACTTTGTTTAGTTTTTTAAACATACGCGTTTCAAAAAAAACATATTTTCTTACACAAATGTGTTTAACTTTGCTCCAAATAGACCAAATTCGACGATCTACCGCTCATTTTAAAGGTGAATCAATATTCTTTCAAACTGTCTTGGTTTTTGTATGCTGTAATATTTGCACTTGAAATTATAACAGTACAAATATCATCAACATTTTTTTTTTTTACTTTTTTATCATATTGTTTCATACCTATGTTTATGGGTTTTAGAGATAAATGTAACGGTTTCTTGAAGATTTATATCCAAATTTTAAGACACCGTTGAAATTTTTACGCTGCGATCAATTTTTTTGAAGTTATAAAACTTTTTGTGTTTTCAGATTTTCATCTAGGTATGGCAAAAACATGTGCAGGAGAGTGTATATGATAAACAATTGCCAGAGAATAACAAACAACGACCAAGCTGTGAAAATGCATTAATAAAGTTTCTAGGTTTTCTGTGACCTTGACAGGTACTTCTATGAATGAATTTCAACGAAGAAGTAAAATTATACCATAGGCACGCGTTCTCTGTTAGGCCAACAAATATAACCTATAAATGTATCTTTATATATAATCAGAAAAGAACGGCTAGAAATAAATAAATACACCGATATATCCTTGGATGACTTTCGTGAAGCAGTAGAAATTTGCCTAACTTCTACATATTTTAAATATAAAAGTTTATTCTTCAAGCAGATTGAGTGTTATTGCTCAGTTAGTGTTAGAAGATCTAGAATATGAAGTTATCAACAGCTTAAAATTCAAATTACCATTTTTCTGCAGATATATAGATGATTGCATAACCGCCATTCCAAAAAATCAAGAATTATACATTTTAAACAAATTTAAAAGCTATTATAAAAATTACAAAAAGTAATGCTCCAAAAAAAAATCAAATATTGTCTACCAAATACCTTGCAAAGTTTATCCATCGAATTATATTGGCCAAAGTAGTCAGTATCTGCAAAATCGTCTAAATGGACACGGATACGACAAAAAAATATATTATAGCTTTAAAAAAACATGAAATGAAACACAAGCATATCTGGAACGAAAATCTTAAAAACTGGAACCCACAAAAGAAAAAGAAAATTTTATGCAATGATTGCAATAAAAAAAATCCTAATTCCATAAACGATAAAACAGACATTAATAATCTAAATCAAATTTATTTCAACATATTAAAATACCAATATAATGGATATTCTAAAATTTACACAACAATAAATAATAATAATTATCCGTTACCAATTTTTTAAAATTAGGTAACGATAATTTTTTCAGAAACATTACTTTAATTAAAAGACTCAAATCTATATATCACTTAAACCACCTAAAACATACACTATCTGATTTCCACATTTGAGATCATTCGAAAGAATCGAAACGTCGTATAATAATATAGACAATAAGTATGACGAGTTTAAATATATAGTTTTAATATAACCCGAGAATATAACCAACTAAAAACATATTTAAAGGTTCAAGAAAATTCATTAGAATTGTTCTGAAATTAATAGGAATACACACACACACACACACACACACACATATATATATATATATATATATATATATATATATATATATATATATTATTATTAAGTTTACCAATTTTTTATATCTACTTTTACCTATATATATATATATATATATATATATATATATATATATATATATATATATATATATATATATATATATATATATATATAAATATATATATATATATATATATATATATATATATATATATATATATACGGGTATATTGGAGCGTAGTATTTTACGGTTGGGAACATGTGTTATTGTATCAATCAGGGAATACATCCGTTCGTTAGTTTGATTTTTTGTAGAAGTTTGCAGACTTTTAGCCAAAATCTCTGGCATTTTTGGTGCTTGTTAATTGAAGATCAACTGTTTTTGTTGTTACTGATCCTCAACTCAACATTGAAGATACCAGACGAGCTTTTGATGAAACGTGTACAAGCTTCTACAAGAAGAACTATATTTAGGATATTCGAGAAATAAGGCAACACTGTATTTCCTTCCAGACAATCTAGCAAAAAATATCAAGGACAGTTTTCTTTATTTATTACCACCAACACTACATTTGAACAAAATTATGTGAGTATTGAGCAAAGGTTATAAACTTCGTTAATTTAATAGAAAAAAAGGTCAGTTATAAGTGAACATTCCAAATATCCGAATACTTGACAAGGACTGTTTTGTTGTTCTTAATATTTCGATGACATCCCGTGTAAAAGTAAATGTATGCGGTTTCAAGTGCCATGCCACGCCGTCTGACATCAGAATTAATTATTCCCAGCATCCGAATTAAACTTCGACCTGTTATGTGCAACTGCTGGAGAATCCAACTTTGCAAATGTCAGATTTTGCCGTCTCTGTTTGATTTACATAAATCTACATTATTATAAGTTGAGAGAAAAATTAGTAGACGTTAGGAGTTCATAAATATGCAGAATTGTCTGATTTATTTATTTACAAAACAGAATCGAAATTCTAAAATACCATTCAATGTTTAACAAAATAAACATTAGTTCGATATCTCTCCTATGAGTTTACAAATGTAATATCACAAAAATAGTTCTATATTTTTCTCTTAAGAACACTAAGATCACAAAAAAGAACGCGTTGTTACTAAATTGATTAAATCATACTAATTAGAGGAGTATTTAGACGTAAAGTCGATGTACGATGTGAGATACTAAATAACTCATAATCTCGGAGATTTCTTACATGAAATTTGATCTTTAAATGGCATAGGCAAAGCCGGAAAATCTATATAATTATTTACAATTAGTTTAGACCCAAAATAATCATGTTCCAAGCGAGTAAGAATATATACAATCCATTTTAGGTGACCTTCCGGAAGGCCCAATCGCAATAAATTATAATGAAGTTATATTATACTCTAAAAAACATGAATAAATAAAATTTAACATTCTACCGGGGCTAAAACATTACGCAAATCCTGTATATTCCATGATCATGGGTTAAAGGGTTAGAAAATTGCGCAAAACCTTACAAAGTATAATGAAATAAGCTCGAACAAATCAGGCTGCAACTCTGCTTAATTGCGTAGTGGTGTGTAGGTATTACGGAAATATTAATACTTATTAACTGATAACTGAATGTTCTTACCAAAAAAGTATACGAAAAAGATAAACCAAAAACAAAAACGTAAGGTAGAAAGAAAAAAGTGAGAAAGAACCAGTGAGAAGAATACCGGTATTACGGACTAGTAGAAAAAATAACACTAAGTTGGTATTTGGGGTTAAAAAAATTCCTTCATTGAAACGTGTAGAACTGCCAGAATTCCTGTTTTCAAGGTAATTCCGGTAAAAATAACTCAAAAATTCCAAACAAGTAAAAGATAAGATAGCTTATCAACTAAACTCAATAAATGGAATACTTTAAACACAACCTAAAATCTTAACTATGTAAATTGAGATGTAAAATATACAGATTATTTCGTTGTTTTAAACAGGAAAAGTGAATATCAAGGCAAAATGGCCTTGGTTTTATATCCAAAATTCATGTGTGCACAACGCTACCTTTTTCGGGAGTTTAAAATTTTAACGTGTTTGAAAGAAATTACAACAGTCAGCTAAAATAAATTTATTAGATAAGCTAATTCTTTAACCATTAAAATTTTCAGCTTGAAATCAAATAAATAATTCGTTAATTATTTTTAAATTAAAGAAATATAATTCCCGTCAGCCATTACCGACACGAAATAAGCTACCTCCACAAATTTTTCTCTCAAAAATTATCGTTTTCCTGGAAGTTTGAGGACCCCGGGGATTAGATGTCGCCTAAACTGACACAGAAAAGCACTGACAGGAGCGAAAATCAAACTAGAACAAAGATAAAATTAATTAACATATGACGATTACCATACAACGGTTTCAAATAACCAGATCAAATTAACCCAATGAGATAATTTCAAAAATCACCACCTTCATGAAGGACTATTGTCAAATTTGACAGTGACAAGAGAAACATAAACTAAAAAATCGATGTTGTAAATAATGCAAAATCCATGGAAGTATTCAAATAAATTTCTAAAAAACTTCTATACGAAGGGATATAAGGAAAAATTTTATTCGAATAGTAGGTAGGAAAACTGAGATTTACCTGAAAAAAAAAGCTAACAGTAACTTAAATTCGATCACTCACAATCTAGTAAATGCCAAGCCAAACAACATAAATAGGAGTCCAAAAGTGAGAATCAAATGTATGATACATATATTTGAAAACTACATTTTGTAATGTAAGAATATTGCCAAAATCTAGGAAGATAAAACAACCGAGCTGAAAATGAAACTAACAAGGAAGTAGAATTACGGATTTCGTAGTAAAACCAAACATTCGAGTAGCCGACCAATGGAATGCTTTTCTTTAAAGAATTTATGAGATATACTTAAAGAAAGCGCTATTGTCTTTGTTCATAATGTGAGTATTTTGCAAAAATAAGGTAAAATTAGCTGAATTAGCTATAGCACACTTAAGCTGAAATTTAAACCATAATCCTACACAATTTTTGTATAAAATATTATTGCCTACTTTCATAATACTGGAGCTATTAGACATTATTGGCGCACCCTGTATGTACATAGGAATAGTTCAGAATAAGGATACTTTTCAAGTTTCGTTTATAAATCCCAGCAGATTATTTGTTTTCCGCAACGAAAGATGAAAGTCCACTGACTATCGGGAATTGATCCAATATCCGTAATTTTGTTAACCTTTTCCAGGACAAGTTTATAATGCAATTAGAAAAGATTTAGTTTTTCTTTCCAGGAAAAATTACATTTAGTAAGGCTTATAAAAAGATTGTTAATATGGTAAAAGCTAAACAAATTGTCAGTCTCCTGTTGCAGCTGATAATAGTAATATTTTTAAGGAAAAGGGCATTTTGACTTTTTATTCTATAATGTGTTTTATATGTAAAATAAAATTACTCATAGTTTAAAACTCTTGGCCAGGGTCACAGATATGATAAATGAAATAGTGACATTCTTAGTATACCTAAACATAGAAAGGCATTCTTTGAGAGATCCCCAATTTATAATTTCATTATTCTGTTTAACAAATTGCCTGCAAAATTAAAAAATCATACAAACAGTAATAAATTCAAAACAGAAATAAAAAAATTTCTTGCTCAGGGATCATTTTATTCTTTTAACGAATACTAAAGCCTGTAGGATATACTGACTCTTTTACTGGGTACTGGGTGATTATCTCGTTGCGTCCTTCACTTACCAGTGCGACGGATTGTGTTCATATCGTTTTATTTTCTTCTTTCCTGTTAGTTGTTTTAAGATTTTAATCTGTGGTTTTATTATTAAATATTAGATTAAGTTATTTTACATTTTTTATATTATAACAAGTATCTAATGATACTAACTAAAATAACTTTTTCTTGTTTTTTCTAGCTTTAAGGTATGTTATGTATATATTTTTTTATTTAATTGTACACTGTTAATGA
The DNA here is from genome assembly GCA_034092305.1 of Diaprepes abbreviatus. NCBI lineage: Eukaryota > Metazoa > Arthropoda > Insecta > Coleoptera > Curculionidae > Diaprepes > Diaprepes abbreviatus. Next base: position 1,139,356 of record JASJET010000219.1, read on the forward strand.
AACCAATGCTGAAGTATCAGTCTTATGGCTAATAAATTATTTCATACATTTTGTCAGTCATCAGCGTATAAAAAAATATGGCCTTTTGGAAGCTTTGTTTTAAGTAAATCATAAGAATCTTAAAAAAATAGATCAGAAATGACTTTCTTGAGGTATTTCAGACGTAGCTTTTAATGAAGTACGGATAGCCCTGCATAAGTAGATTAATAAAAGACCAAATAGACTTTGTAAGACCGCCACAAACACCTACTACCTTCCTGAAGTTAGTGTTCGGTTATATTAATGGTCGGTGGGTCTCTTATCGCTGCACTATAACTTGAGTGTTAATTGTGACTTACACCTATTCCAGAGTTATTTTAACATACTTAATTTCCTGGCGAAGATAATTATTGTGTTAGGAAAATAGTTATTTAGGTCCTCTGCTATTAATATGTATTTTCGAAAAGAATTATGCCTGAACTTTAACGCTGCAGGCTATTAGTTCGTAAGTGCTCTGGCATTTCACCATCTTCCTTGTATACATGCATGGTATACCACATCTTCTGGCAATCCAATCAGGTGCGTGTGATGTTTCAGTTTGGAGTGTCTGGTATACAATCCTGAATGTTTTCGATTTTCGTAACAAGCCATTCCTGATATGGTGCAATATCTTTCTTTATTGAGATTGATGTAGCATGTTTGGCAGTACTGTATGATTCTAATACTAGTTCTGATCCTAGGAAAGTCACCTCTATTCCTCTGGGAGTAAATAAATCTAGATTCATTGCCCTCCATTTCAAAGTATATATGTATCCACATAAGAGTATTTTCTTCTTTTGCTCCTGTATGTTTAGTGTCTTCTGACAATTCCATACAGTTCTGGAAATACAGATGTTTAGTTTAAATGTTTTAAGTGCCATTTGACAATCTGATCACATTCTTATAGTTCTGTGTGCAATAGTGATTGTTCAGAACAGTTGCCACGACTATCTAATGTTTCCTTTTTTGAAGAATGTGCGTATATTCCTGCTTCTACACCTTTCCCTGCTTTCGATCCATCCGTAAAGAGCCATAAAGTCTGATTTTACTAGATCCATTTTATTGTGGCCCCATTATTTGCTTCTTAGAAATTGTACCGAGTTAGATGAAATATTGTCCTTCTTTTAGGTATAAGGTAAGGGCTTATCTGTTCCGATGTACACATATCTTTCAGACATAATTAGGGTGAGAAAGCAAGTTGGTTTGAAAGGATTTGTGGAGACGAAAGTCATGCTGTTCTTCAATAATTAGGGTTTTTTTACCTTAACTAACATAATATGTTTAGTTATTTTGTTTTTCAACATTTTTGAAAAAATAGAAATGTTACCAATATGTCGGTTTTTTGCTATTTTCTAAATTAAAATTACATACATATTTAAATATCTTACTGCGTGTATAAAACCTGATACCTTTTAGGGTTGGCATAGTTTTAGTAATGCATTTATTTATCTGTGACGGATGAGAGTTCCAATAAAGCTTTTACTTCTAAAGCCCTAAAGAATTCAAAATCTTATTTAAGTTAGGGAAGAAGAAGAATTGCTTTTTGTTTGTTACATTATTTTTCTTGATGAGGGTATTAAAGTAAATCTTTTAACGTGCACTAACGAAAGGTCGAAATCGATTAAATGGGCCTTTTTCTCTTAGTCTTTCCTTTACACAGGTTAGACGCCTTTCGATATATATTACACTAATACTTGTAAATGTTATTGGTCCTAATAATCGAAAAAGGGAAACACAAAGGAAAAACAAAATATAGCAAGAAAATGAAGGAGTAAAATTTAAAAATAAGTCATTTTATTATTGCATAAAAAATATTCGAAATTAGAACTGTGAACTTGTATATGTTCTGTGGTTATTCATCTAGAATGCGAAAGTATTCACTTATTTTAAAAAAGTCGACGTTAAATTAACATTATTGACCTTTATTGCTCTGAAGATATAAGACTGAACACCAGCATTGCTCAGGTCACACTTTTAATGTAAAAGAAACTAAGGTGCTAGCATCAGTGCCAGGTTTCTTTACACGTAAAATTGCAGAATCAATCGAAATTTGTAAATATTCAAATAATATTAATAGAGATGCATGTTGCAGTTTACATAGCACGTGGAAATCGATTGTAACGCTGGATCACGGTTTACTCAGCACCAGATGGGTATATATACCTGGTGCTCCACTATAGTCATGTGACAGAATTTGGTCATAGCCTTCTGTAAATGACATATTGAGGTAGCCTTATTCATTTTATCTATAATCATTTTTGCCTCATATTAATTACTAGCTTTTTTGATAACCTATAATTAAATTACACAGTAATAAAGACACTCTGGAAGTCTGGAAGTTCATCTTCTCTCTTGCAGCTTTAGTACCAAACAACTACGGTTATTTAAGCTTACCACAACCATAACTCAGAACTTCAGAACTCAGGCAGTGTTGCTAATTAGCTGGACAGTTGTCATTTCTTGTTTACAGCTCCCACAGCAGTACGCCGGCACGTTAATTCGCGAGAAAGTTTTTAAATTAAATTAAATAAAAGAAGTTCTTCAAAACAACTTAGTCTATTAACAAATTAAATAGAATAAAAACGAACTATTTACAATGAGAAACTTAAAACTAATAACAATTACAAAAAAAAAAACTAGCAAAATTGCTCTTATTGGCCGTTCTGTTAACCCAAAAAGGTAAAACCCAATTTTGAAGAGACACGTATAAATAGCTTACTAAAATATTAAATAAAAAAAGAAATTAAACGCGAAAAACAGCTATTTATATTACTTTATCAAACCGTATGAAAATCGCGAAACGTTCGTCTAAAGTAACACGCGATATTCCCTTAATTAACCAAATTAAATCAAAAACAAATCAAACGAAGAAAACCTTCATTCCCGCCGAATATACACTACGGCACTGGACTTAAACAGCGGTACCGACCACCATAAACGTCTTCCAGATTAGTATAACTTAAAAGACCCGTATCTTACCCCCTCGACACCCCTCGGTTTCCCGTTTGTACCCATATTATCCGATGAAACCCTGTAAACGTAAATTTCTTTCCCTTAAAGTTCGAAGGTTTCGATTCACGATTTGGCCTCTGAGCGTCTTAATCTTAATTTTTACATAAACACAGTTAATAAAACTATTCTATTTCTTTCTATAACTAAAGAAATAAGATAATATAACGTCTGTAAAAAAACCTGAGTGCCCTTTTATTCCTATTGCTTTGCTCCCTTTTTTATTATTTTTCCTTTACACTTTCTTGGATAGTGATAAAAAATATACTACCCTATTCCCACGAGAAATCTATTCACAGCGTGATTATTTAATTATTCATTTTAACAGAATATAGTTCACATTGAACAGTGTAAAATAATTAATATTGGTTCCATTACAGTCATTCAGTGTTCCAATTTCATGGAGGAAAGATCCCTGAAGATGTATCTTGCAATCGTAGGCGAAACGTCGGATAATAATTCCAATTTGACACGGTCTAAACCCAAGAACCATGATTTTCAACAAAAAAATAGATTTTGAAAAACTTAACGGTGATGATATAGGGACGTTGATAAGTCTCAGACTTAAAAGGAAAATTAGGGAACTTGAAACAGAATAAGGAACACCATAATATAATTTTAAGAACATGAGATTGGGTTTCAGGAAAATATAAAAAAGAACACATGACAATAGACATCTTGGAACCCATGAATAAAACAAGAATATATATATATATATATATATATATATATATATATATATTTTCTTGATTCTTAAACCATAGATTATATCATTTTTCTTAATTTTGTATTTTCTTGGGTTTAGGTTCTATAATTAATAAAACACAAAACGATTGACGTTTTGCCCTTATTTCTAAATTAGAAACAGAACAGCAAAATGTCAAGGAAAAAATTTTGAAAATGCCTTGAATAAAGGGCGAAACGTCAATCGTTTTGTGTTTTATTAATTATAGAACCTAAACCCAAGAAAATACAAAATTAAGAAAAATGATATATATATATATATATATATATATATATATATATATATATATATATATAAATAAATATCTTTAAAATATTGTTATAAGAAAATACAGAAAAGCGAAAGGAGGAATAGATGTCTGAGAAATGTAAGAAAATCAAAGCCCTAGAAGAAAAATACGACATATTTAACACACAAAAAGTAAAAAAAAAATTCTACAAGACACAAATAAAGAAATGATCCTCAGCTGTAGAGATAAGACAAATATATTAAACTACTTTTCGATGAAGACAGACGACCTAAACAACCATTAGCACAAACAAATATTAACGAAACAGAATCATCAATTACAAAGAGCGAAGTCATATTTGCAATAAAGTGCCAAAAAAAAAATAGACAAGCAATTACACCTAACAGAGTTTACGCCAAAATGATCAAGCCTAACCTGAACAAGTTGCTATAGGATTGGAAATTTTAACAACTTTGTTTACTAAAATATTCAGCCCGTACTCTTCCAGATTAGAAAACATTTCAACGAGTTTTACACACACAAGAATTATTTCGAAAATTATAACAAAAATTTTAAGCAAATTTTTTCCGAAAATTGTATGGAGATAATTTTTACAATAAAATACCACTCTGTTTGATACGTACAAGAAATCTGAATATAATTTTGGTGATAATTTTGTCGGTGCTCATGCGCATTTTCATAATATGTGACGTTCAAGAAGTTAAAAGGAAGATATAATCTGGGAATAACTTTAAAATGTCATAAATATGACATATATAATCAAAAAAAAAAAACACACAAAATAAGGGATATTTTGTGCAAGAAACAATGAGTAAATATTGAAATTAAGCTGATTAACAAATGCGAGTTGTCAATTCACAAATTTTATTCTGCGTCGATTTTCACACACTTTCCGCATTTTAGTCATAAAAATATAGAACACATTCTATATTTTAATGCCAAACATTTTAATCAAAATATTAACAATAATTCAACATAATTATGAGATAAATTTTGGCTATAATCCTTGTGTGTGTAAAACGGCTCTAAGGGAGAATGGTACGTGATTCCATACCAATAATAAGGTACTATTATTAAATGTCTTTCTAATTTTAGGAAATTTTGGGTAAAGAAGTACTGATGCTGATCGGGGAAGAACAGTACGTACGCCGCAATTAGAAGAAAATAAATGGCACTCTTTCAACGAGCAATCGAAAATTATCAGCTCAGTTTAGTACGTCGAAAACAATAGTATAAGAAGTTCTTCAAGAACATCTGTTATATCCATATTATTTGAAAAAAGTGCATGAACTGGTTCCTGAAGGTTTTTCTCATAGAATACAGTTGCTATTGGATCAGCAACGAAATAATGTAAGCTTCATTAGCACTATCTCTTCACGAATGAAGTAAGGTTTACCAAAAATGGTGTCATAAATTTACACAATTCACACGTATAGCCTGATGAAAATCTTCATGCAACTATTGTTTCGCAACATCAACATCAGTTAAAATCATTTAATGTCTTGGCAGGAATCATTGGCAATTTTTTGATTGGACCATTTGCGTTGCCGGTACGACTGAATGGATAACTTTATTTGGAGTTCCTCCAGGATGCTTTTCACGATTGATTAGAGCACTTACTACTTGAAATATACCGAAACATGTACTACATATACGATTGGGCACCACCTCATTTAAATGTTGCTGTGAGGGAGCATCTAAATAATGTCAATCCAAACCGTTGGATAGGTAGAGGAGGACCTATTGCCTGACCTCCTCGATCTCCCGACCGAACTCTGTTGGATTTTTACCTCAAATTCTTGGTTTATTTTTCAACGGTCGATAGTAGGGAAGACCCTCTACGGAGAATCACGTTTCATTGTGATCAAATTGTAATGGAACAAATGTTAATTATTTTTCATTGTTCAATGTCAACTATATTTTGTTAAAATAAATAATTAAATAATCACTCTGTGAATAGATTTTCCATGGGAATAGGGTAGTTATATTTTTTTTATCACTATCCACGAAAGTCTAAAGGAAAAAATAAATCAGTTATCGAGCTTCACTTTTATTATCTTTGTCGTTTAAATGTTTTCTTAAAAATATATAAACTCAGTAAATTTATAAAGACATAAAACTAAGAGACCCTTTCTAATATTTGGCTATAAATCTGTCGAAATAATCCCACTCTGATTATGTAAGTAAAACCAGACGTGTGAAGGGTAGTTTTTAACATATGGTATATGAAATACCGTTAAAATATATTAAAATATTGAACGATTTTCCCATTATTAGGAAACACAAGAATAATCAAATAAACTCATTATACTGTAATATAACGTTTGATCTGTGAAAGAAGGTATGTAGTAGCGTCTGTTTTTCCTGATTGCAAGAAAGAATGATTCAAATACCAGCATTGTGAACAAAAGGGTACTCAGGTTTTTTCACAGACGTTATATTATCTTATTCCTTTAGTTATAGAGAGAAATAGAATAGTTTTATCAATTGTGTTTATATAAAAATTAAGCTTAAGATGCTCACAGGTCAATTCGTGAATGGAATATCCGGTATAGAATAGCTAACGCCCTCAGCACGTAACGATCGAAACCTCCGAACTTTAAGGGAAAGAAATTGACGTTTACCGGGTTCCATCTTTTCATTATCTTTAATCTCTGCCTAAATAAGTCACAGTTTCCTGATAAATGGAAAATTTCCAGAGTTTCTCCAGTGTTTAAAAAAGGAGACAAACACAATATAGAAAACTACAGACCAGTCTGTATAATAAATAATTTTTCTAAATGTTTTGAAATGTTTCTGCATGAACATCTATTTTTCAAGCTAAAACACCTATTTAGTGGTTCCCAACATGGCTTTATAAAGGGTAGGTCCACAGCGTCCAATCTTTTCTGCTTTACTCAGTTTGTGGCTGATGTCTTGGACAAGGGCGGTCAAGTAGACACAATATACACAGACTTTTCAAAGGCATTTGATAGGCTTGATCACAGCATTCTGCTTGATAAACTGCATTGTTTTGGACTTTCGCAAAAATTAATTCTATTTTTTAAATCATATCTCTGCGATAGGCAGCAAATAGTAGAGTGCTGTGGTCAGTCCTCGGAACCCCTGTGTGTGACTTCGGGAGTTCCTCAAGGGTCAATACTCGGTCCTTTATTGTTTAATATATTTATTAATGGAATTGTGGGTGACTGTACAATGGTACTGTATGCGGATGATGCTAAAATTTTTACTTCTGTAAAAAACGATGCTGATTGTCAAAGACTACAAATAGCAATAAATACCGTCACCGATTGGTGTAGCGAAAACAGACTGCCTCTAAACGTTGGTAAATGCAAAGTCATGACTTTCACATTAAAGAAAAATGTGCTGGTGTATGATTATAAAATTGATGGAACATCTGTTCCACGAGTGGAATGCTTTAGAGATCTGGGTGTGACATTTGATAGCAGACTTTCATTTGTTACTCACATAAATGATCTTATACAGGTGTGTTTTAAATCATTAGGCTTCATTATTAGAAACTCAAAAACATTTTCGAATCAAAGTACGCTCATTTTACTTTATTACGCTTTTGTAAGATCTAAATTGGAATATGCTTCCATAATATGGTCTCCTTATTATCAAAACCATATTAATGACCTTGAGAGAGTACAGCGGCGTTTCTTGAAATACCTAAGCTTTCGGATTGATGGGCATTATCCTGAAACGGGGTTTCCGCATGAAATCTTACTTCAGCGGCATTCTTTTTGTTCTCTAGAACATAGACGTATTGTCACAGACCTCAAGTTCCTCTATAAAGTTTTGCATAACAGAGTGGAATGTAGTGATATACTGGAAAAAATAAGTTTTCTTGTACCTAGGACTTCAGCTCGCCAATCTGCCTCATTCTATTGTCCTACACCTCGTACAAATATGTGTAACAACTCTCCTTTATATAGGATGTGTAGAAACTACAACCAGAATCAAAATAAATTTGACATATTTAGCTGCAGAATGGCACAAATAAAAAAAATTAAGTATGTAATATTTTGTAGTTTTGTTTCTAGTAATTTGTGTATGCTTGCTTTGTCATTGTAAATATTTAAGTTTTTTTTTTCTGTTCTACCCATTTGTTAATTGGTTTTTTGAACTGTGAAATGGGTATAAATAAATAAATAAATAAATAAATAAATAAATAAATATGGGTACAAACGGGAAACAGAGGGAGAGGGGGTGTAAGATTCGAAGACACTCTTTTAAGGAATAGTAAATTTTAGTACCAATCTGAAAGTCGAATTAGGGTGATCGGTGCTGTTCTTTAAGTCCAGTGCCGTAGTGTATATTTGGCGGGAATGAGGGTTTTCTTTGTTGGATTTGTCTTTGTTTAATTTGGGAAATTAAGGGATTATCGGGTGTTATTTTAGTGGGGCATTTCGCGTTTTTCATACGGTTCGATTAAGTAATATAAATAGCTGTTTTTCGCGTTTTATTTCTTTTTTGTTGTTTAATATTTTATTAAGCTATTTATACGTGTTTTTTTCAAAATTGGGTTTTACGTTTTTGGTTAAAATAACGGCCGAGAAGAGCAATTATGTTAGTTTTTCGTAATTGTTATTAGTTTTAAGTTTCTCATTGTAAATAGTTCGTTTTTATTCTATTTATTTTGTTAATAGACTAAGTTGTTTTGAGAAACTTGTTTTATTGAATTTAATTAAAACCTTCACGCGAATTAACTTGCGGGCGCGCTGTTGCGAGACCTACAAAACTAGAGGTGTCTTCTGACCAACTAATTAGCAGCCTTTCCTGAGTCCTGAAGGTCTGAGTTGTGGTTGGTAAAGCTGCAAGAGAGAAGTTGAACGACCAGACTTCCAGAGTGTCTTTATTACTGTGATATTTATTTGTAGGATATTAAAATAGTTACTAATTAATATGGGGCAAAAAATGATTAAAGATAAAATGATTAACGCTACCTCAATATGTCATTGGCCAGAGTCTATAATCAAATTCTGTCACAAAATAAGGAACAACGCTGAATTAATATGACGGGTACAGCAGGCCTCAATTCGTCGTGCCAGCGAGAGTATCAGACTTCACGGAGCCCATGTTGAACCTTCTTGCGAAGTTTTTAACTAAGCAGTTATTTTAACTTTTTGTTGAAACTATGGTGACAGGGGAAAATTCTTCGATTTCATATTCAACCCGACAGATGTAAGGGGACTAACAGTGTAAATAAAATGATGTTTTTTTTTTAACGGTTAGGATTAGCTACATGAATGAAGTACTTAATTGTAAGTCAATAGTTAAATGTTTAAAAAAAAATGTTTTCCAAAGTTTTTATCATACACGACGTAAAAAAATGATGTCATAAGTGTCATAGCTAGTTTGTCCCCGCAGCTGTGAGTAATTCACAACACTTTCTTGGATAGTAATTTGAAGTTTTTGGTTCAATAATTATATGTAAAAAACTTGATTCAATTGGAGGTTTTTGGGTGCACATATTTCCGAAGAGGGGGCCTATATGAGAAAAGTTTTTCCACATTTTACCGGACCCCCTCTTTAACCGATTTAAGTTTTTATCTTTGTACAAAAAAAAAGAGTTTTAATTTACACTATAAAATCGAAATTACACTTTTGCCGACCTGATAAATTGGAACTTTTTCTATTTTTGAAGCCGGTCAAATCAAACCCCCTCTGCTACAAAATACTCGTGATTTAGGAGGATATTTTTATCCATATCGTGAAATATCTTGAAAATTAACGCAAATCGATATAAATATGTGCAAAAGTTCCAACTCACAGTTCACCACAAAACACCGAAAAGACCAGTTTTTTTTAAGTTATACCGTAATACATTCCGAGATAAATTTTTTTCATGTTAGATCAATGACTCCTAAACATATTGAAATTGCAAAAAAAAAACATTTGGTGCAGAACAATGGGGCCATTTATAAAGTTCGAAAGTTGATCCTGTAAAAAGTTAGACGATAAACACAAAACTAAAAGTTGGAATCAACATAATATCCGAAGTAAAAGATGACAAACCATAATCATACCGACGAATGCCACTTTGGGAAAGAGCCAATAAAATTGATTAAAGCAAGTTTTCGAACTCGACGGTCGCTGTGATATGATGTGTGCGTCTAGATGACTGCGGACCTGGCGGAAGATTCTTCCAATTTATGTGTTACTATTTATTATAGGAAAAAACTTGGTTTTTTGTCGACCCTGTTTACGTCACAGTGTACGTAAATATATTTTTTATTTTTTATTGGGCTTTTATAGGCCGGCGGAGTTAGTCTCATAAGAGATGATTTTGAAATTTATTGTTAGTAGACTTCTGATTACGTAGAAACCTTCAGAATGATAATAGTAATTATGTAATATCTTATATCTCACTTTTTTTTAGGGAATATTTTTTTATTTAATAATTAACATTTGAAAAAACAGTTTTTTCGAGTTTTAGGAAAAACTATTATTTTTCAGTAAAAAAGTTTCATTCAGTTTGTGCGCATTAAAAATACCTATAAAATGAGTTAAGGCCTATCCGAATTGGATAATTTGTTTGTTAGTTATTACAAAAAACATGATAAAATGGCTGTTTTTTCAATTGTTTATAAATAATAAAAACATATAGTGCATTAACTTTATACTGCAACTAAAGGAGCCTGTTGTTTCAAGCAACAAATGTGCAAAATTTCAAATTAAAATATTTAACAGTTTTTTTGCATAGTGAATTTGTTTATAACTTTTTATGTTTTTTTGTTGTTTATTCTCAGCAATATAGAGATCGTACTGCGATCTACGGGTACGCAAATGAAAGTTCCAGACTTATACTAACAATAACAAAAAAGAACGAAATGAATTGTTGATCTTAAATTGTTGAAACAAATAAACAAAATTGGAGTTTGTTTTCTCGTTTTAAACAAATAAAATAACTTTTCGACAATTGTTGATATCGAAATGCCGATAAGTGGACGCAATAGCTGAGATTTTGATGCACATTTTGAAAAAAAAATTGTGTACGATCACTAGAAGTTGAGTTTTTTTCAAAAAATTAATCGCTAGGGAGTTGTTTATTATATTAAAGAATTATTTAAGTAGAAGCTCATAGGGAGATGGTTAAACTATTGTATGCAGCAGTTTTCAACTCAATTATTTCAAAATTGTTGATGTAGCAGTAGTTTAAAGTTGCACCTACTCCGAAAGTCAGAAAGTGAGCAGTGGAGGGAAGCGTTATTTCACCCTGCGGCGCGCGGAAAAAAACGTGACTCGAACACTTCAAATTCGAAGAATGGATGACGTGCTTTTGTAATCAAATTAATGTTAAACACAGCAATAAACAAATTGTTGCACATTTATACATTTTATGCATAATTGTAATTTTACCGTACTTACGTCCTTTTCAAATTGCGAAAAAATTGTTATAGTGGTTATCAGTATACTATTAATTAAGAATTTTAAAAGTTGGATTGATTTTTAATGTACCATTAATATTTATCGAGATATAACATGAAATAAATAGCAACATTTGTTGATAACATTATTATTTTTCGAGATGCAGAATAAACTACATTTGACGATTATATTATTAACAATTATCCAGTCGAGAATTATTGTAATATTACTTTCAAAGACGATTAAACAAATAAGGGAGAAAATAATTATGATTATAATAATAACGATGATGTTGCTAATAATAATTATGTCAATGATTAGAGATAGTGATGATGATGATGAGCGTAGTAATGATTATGACAATGAGAGTGATCATGATGATGCTAATTGTAATTATAATAATGAAACCGATATGGGTTTCGAAAATGAGTGTCCATCGATGTCTAAGAAACGGAGAACGGAATAAATATTTTGTATAGATTTAAACAAAAAATATGTATATTAGCAAAAATATGTTGTATGTGAAAAATGTTGATCTAATAAAATAAACGAAAAAGTTAACATGTGTTTTTCTTGAACAATCAATAATTTGACGGCAAATGACAGCCACAATTTGTTGCAAGCTATAAATCCATAAATATTAATGGTACATAATCTGATTTTTTAACATTCCTAATTAGTAGAATACTGTTGACCACAACATTTTTTTGGCACTTTGAAGGGTACGTGCAACAATTTGTTTGTTGCTATGTTTAACAATAATTTACTTACAAAAACATACGATCCATTGCTCATATTTAGTCGAGGAACCACAAATTAAAAAAAAAAGATTCTACGACCGATATTCGCCGAGATAATTTCAATTTTTTCGGCGAAACGAATGTGAAGCATCCGAGTCATGTTTTTTTCCGCGCGCCGCAGGCTGAAAGAACCCCCCCCCCCTCCCTCCTCCACTAGTCACTTTCTGACTCTTGGAGTAGGTGCAACTTTAATTTATTGCAACATCAACAATTTTGAAATAATTCAGTTGAAAACTGCTGCGTATAATAGTTTAACCACCTCCCTATGAGTTTCTATTTAAATAATCCCGTAATAAAAAACAACGCAGCAGCGATTAAAAAAAAATCCATCTCAACTTCTAGTGGTCGTACAGAATATATATTTTTTTCAAAATATGCGCCATAATCTCACCTAACACGTCCACTTATCGGCATTTCGATATCAACAATTGTCGAAGAGTTATTCTATTTGTTTATAACGAAAGAACTTATCACAAATTTATTTATCTGTTTCAACAATTTAAAATAAACAATTAATTTGGTTCTTTTTTGTTATTGTTAGTATAAGTCTCGAGCTTTCAGTTGCGCACCCGTAGGCCACTGTCCGATCTCTAGATGGCTTAAAATAAACAATCAACAAAAACATAATGTTATACACAAATTCATTGTGCAAAAACTATTGAATATTTTTACTTAAAATTTTGCATACCTGTTGTATGCAACAAGAGGCTTCTTTCGGTATAGTACAAAGTCGATGCAATATATTTTTCAATTGTTTATTAACAATTGAAAAAACAGCCATTTTAGCAGATTTTTTTGCAATAACTAACGATCAAATTATCCGATTTGGATGAGAGCTCATTTTGTAAATATTTTTAAAACGCATAACTTTCGTTTGAAACTTTTTTACTAAAAAACAATAGCTTTTCTTAGAACTCGAAAAACTGTTTATTTTTCACATTTTAATTGTTAAATAAAAAATTTTCCCCAAAAAAGAAAATGAGATCTAAGATACTACATAATTACTATTATCGGTCAACGTAGTCAGAAGTCTACTAATAATAAATTTTTTCTAGATGCTAATTCCGTTGGCTTATTAAGCACTTCTTCTTAGCAAATTATTTTTTATAAAATTCACGATACATACATACAGTTGGAATATTAATTACTCATTTGCTTACAGTAATGGCCAAAAAAATAAAAATAATATGAAAAAGTCAATAAAGCCTGAAATATTTATACACAATTATTAAAGTATATTTGTTTTTAATTAGTATGACATTTAAAATAAAATGTAAATTAGTTTTTTACGACAGCTCATTTTTAACTAAGCCCAGTGGGTTTTCGTAGCCGATGGAGAAGAGCTTCACCTAAAATTTTTATATGTATTTTTACCCACTGATTACGAATAGCGAGAGTGGATTCCCGAAAAATGGTCAGGCATTTTGTTATAAAAAAAAGTTAATGGTTAAAAAAGTTGTTTCCTTTTTGTAAAATAAATATTTTTGTATTCTACGAATGATTCTAAGCAAAAAGTGTTTTACGTGATTTTTCCGTCTGACGCATCGTTTTTGAATTAAAAATCATTAAATATTCGAAAAATCGTATTTTTTGCCACTTTTCAACACAAATAACTTATAATTAAATAAATATTTTGAAATTCTGCGCAAAATAATTGACAAGTCAAGAACTACAATCCGGATTAATCGCAAATTTTTAGTGGTTGACAATTAGCTTGTGCTTATGTCGTAACATCGCCGGCATGTTTACAACTATATATATATACAGTTTTATTACTTTTATCAGGTTTTAGAATAGTAATTTGAGGGTTATGTTTTACAAATTGAATTTAATTTTAAAAACACCCACATTTTAGATAGTGACAGAAATTATGACAAACTAGTCATCAAAGAAATG